>CALNHX010002081.1:0-193380 GCA_940337035.1 Agriotes lineatus | reverse complement strand
TATCCTTGAAATTGGCTTTATTTGAAAGATAATTTTATGGCATTTATGTTTGAATATGATTTCGGGCATGTGACCGCCGCGATTGGCGTATACATGACGTAATCTGAAGGTCCAATTTTCACACACTCTTTTCGCAGTAAATCAGGCTATATTTCATTTCAGCAATAACGCGTCGAATTTTAGCTTTCAAGTGCTCAATTGTTTCCGGTTTATCGGCATAGACATGCGACTTTACATATCCTCCAAGAAAATAATTTAACGGCATCAAATCGCACAAACGAGGTGGCCAGTTAACAGATCCACAATATGGATTTTTAACTGGCCACCTCTTTCGTGCGATTTGACGCCGTTAAATTATTTTCTTGGAGGATATGTAAAGTCGCATGTCTATGCCGATAAACCGGAAACAATTGAGCACTTGAAAGCCAACATTCGACGCGTTATTGCCGAAATACAGCCTGATTTACTGCGAAGAGTGTGTGAAAATTGGACCTACAGATTACGTCATGTGCACGCCAGCCGCGGCCGTCACATGTCTGAAATCATATTCAAACATATACGCCATAAAATTATCTTTCAAATAAAGCCAATTTCATGGATATTAAAAACATCTTTCTGTGTTTTATTTCAATTTAAAGTTGTATCCCTCTAAAAAAACACCCTTTATTATCTGCCGCTGACGAGATAGAGTAATTTTCTTCGGATTTTGTTATAAACGTTTGAAGAAAAAATGCTATATTATGTTATTCGGAACAAAAGTATCTTTATGCGGCTCGGCAGATAACCCGTCCAGTCTCGCCACATAAAATATAACTTTTGCTCCTATACTATTTCATTGAAAAATCGTTATCGGAACGAGAATCGAATTGCAACAATTAGAGGTGGGATTAATTAAGATAAGAAATTAACATTAAGACGAAAATCGTACGACACTCATTAATGACCAATAGAAAAATTAGTTCACGAGCCGTAACCAAGACAATAAAAAAATTTCTTGGAAATTTTTTGTAGGTAGACGAACCTAACTGTGAGGGTTTGTGGCGTCCCGCTCGGGCAAATTAATACGACGTTGTTGGAATGCACTCAAAAAAATTTCCGGATATGAATTAATGCTCTTATGAGATTATATGTGAAAATATATTCCATACTACTCACACGCACTAGTCGATGAGAATTTCACTACAGAATGAGAACTGAGAATTGAAATACACCTGATTGCAGCATGTGCATAGATAATGTAACCGAGCATTTGCAAATTTTGACGAACGAACAAATGAAAATTATTATCAAGGACCTGCACGCTTCACTGCGCGTTTAGTTATTGTTTTGTGACCAGTGTTGCCATCTCATATTTTAGGCGATCGGTAGCTTTTTGCGCTAAATTTTGGCAGATCCCAAAAATTTTCAGTAGACATAATAAAATGTGTTTTGTAGTTCCTACTTACATTTTTGCAATAGCCAAGTTTCATTACCGGCATTTAAAAATTTACATACATTTATATTTCACTTTCTAATTAAATAAACAGAATTAAGACAAAAACCCAATTGTTTTATTAGGACCTATGGAAAACTACACCAATTTACTTAAAACACTATTAACCACTAATTCATTTATACAAATACAATAATATATAATATATGAAAAAAATAGAATGTTTACGTATAGAATATGACTATAAAAATAATAGTTCCTATTCCATTGACTTTCGCTACTAGTATATTTGTCGCCGCTTACAGAATACATTTGTTTAGTCATTTTCTGTAAAGATATTCTTATCAACAGCAAAATCGCAAGACTTGTCCTGCCCTGTAGATATTTTTGTATGTAATAAATCACTAATTGTTGTTCTTGAAAGCCTATTTCTCGAACAAATAAAAAAAACAAAAAAAATCAATTAAAGAAAACAAATTCTTAAAAGTTCTCCAATATACCGAGTTGCTTTTTTTTCGGTTTAAATAGTACTCAAGAAAAATTTTACGTATGATTATACGGTGTAGCAAAAATTCGGTAGAAACAAGGGTCGTTTCGGTAGATCGGTAGATTTTAAATGAAATCGGTAGATCTACCGAAATATCGGTAGGGTTGACAACATTGTTTGTGACTGTTGTGTACAGTGTTGCCAGATCTACCGCTAAAGCGGTATTTCTACCGCTTTCACTTGCCATCCACCGTTCTCCCGTTTTAGCATGGCGATCTACCGTTTTTTGTATTTATAACAAAAAAAAATTGTTTTCCTTGCTGAAAAATTTGGTCAATAAATTTACCAGTAAAAAGACACAAAAAATATCACCATGTAAAGCTTAACTTGAATGACCGACAGCAGCTGCTGTTTGCTGCCACCGCCTAGCGGGTAGCAGAGTACTAAAGAAAAATAGAGTAGAAACAGAAACCTGTAATAAAACTTGACCATTTCCTAGATACGGGATTCCCGCATACTCTTAAAAGGTTTTTAAGTAAAAAAGGATTTTACCCAACCAATTTCTTGACCCGAGGTTTTAAAAAAAAACACGTTACAGTTTTGCGTCATTAGTCATTATTAACGTTGAACCACAGTATAAACATTGATGTTTATACTGTGGTTTAACCCGTAATAACGTGCTGATTTTTCGATACAAATACGATACCACCAAATTCGCAACTCTAAAGCCCCTGTCCCACTAAATAATTTTTTCTTCAAACGGCAGTAAAATATGGCATTATACTGTTGGATTGATGATGCTAAACTGTCACTTTATTGCCAAGCGGCAGATAATATTATCTGCCGCTGAGCGGCAGATAGAGTTATTATCTGCAGCTGACGACTTTATCTGCCGCTCGTCAGCGGCAGATAAAGTTATTATCTACCTCTCACAACTTTATCTGCCGCACATCAGCGGCAGATAATATTATCTGCCGCTGACGGGATCAAGTAATTTTCTTCGAATTTTGTTCACAAAGTTGCAAATAATTTGTTATAAAAATGTTTTAAAAAAAAATACTATGGGCCGGTTGCAGAAAGCAATGTTAAGTCTGGTGTTAGCTAAGGCGACGTCAAAGTGAACAAAAACGAATCAAATCTCAAATGTTTATGGTAACTAATACATTAGTAAACAAAATTTGATGCGATTTTGTTCACTTTGACGCGACGTTAGCTAACACCAGACTTAACATTGCTTTCTGCAACCGGCCCTATATGTTATTCGAAGCAACAGTATCTTTATGTGGCCCGGCTGTACTTATCCCGTCCAGCCTCGCCACATAAAATATAACTTTTGCTCCTAATAACATAATATACTATTATAAACGGTTTTTATAAATTTTTTTGTAAAAACGTGGTGACGTCACGCCCTATCAAAATATTTTTAGACCTTGTCCCACTGTTAATATTTGGTCCAATGTTTTTATAAACACCAGATCAGCTGTTTGACGTAACACTGAAAAGTGAGGTTAGATTGTAGTGTTTTGACTTAAATAGTCATCTCTTTGGCAAGCCTTTTATTATATGGCATTGCATTCCTTATTAGAACGAAAAAGTTACAACGTAACCTCAACACAATAGAGACCCTATTATCCATTCACAAAACTCATGAACTGTCAATGTTAAATTTTTTAAATATTTGTTGAGTGTACCTCGAAATTACAGTTTTTTTGGGAATGTACTTCGGATCTAGTGATTTCTAGTAATATTTAAACTTAAGGTTATGTTACATGTGTCAAAAGTAAAAAGTAATTTCTTCTAGTTGTTCCTTGTAATAATCAACTATAGCAGTTTTTCCCTTTCCAATAATAAAACCCTCTTATCGTTTCTGTTCATTTCAATTGAAGTATATGCACAAAAATAAAGGAATTTGGGAGATTATTATTTTACAAGAAAGTGTGACAGTCACGTTTCTAAATTTCAAACATTTCAGTGCTGCCAAAATCAGCAAGCAGAAGTTCCATAACAGAATTTAAACAAGGTACCAACTTAACAACGTTTTGACAGTTATATATATATCGGCAAATTTAAGATCAACCATTTTATTAATTATTTGTATGTAAAAACTTATTTTCGCTATTTTCTCCCATCGTATTTTTATTTGAATCCCAAAAGATTATAATACCGCAAGACACAATCGTTATCTGAGCAGCAACTGCAGCAGCACTGTGCACTGGCGCAAACAATGAAACAATACACTTTCTGTAAAACGGGTAATCACCACGACACTGTCGGGGAATTACCGAAATTGGTTCATGTCACGTCCGCATCGATGCGGAGTTGACAATTTTTACTTATATCATCGTATATTAATAATTACAGACCTTTTAAAAATGTAGTGCCGATACCGATATTATATCGGTATCGGCAACTAAAATATCGGTATCGGCCGATTATCGGTATCGGCAAAAAAATCCGTATCGGCCGATCACTATTCTTATATTTTTTATATTTATAACTTTTATATCGCAATTATGGAACGGAAAAGTGAATTTTGATATACATATTATCAATTGGTCGAATTTTGGCAGACATCCTTTGGCAGATTTACATGGATTTTTTCATAAATTGAGACATCACGCTTGCAAAGTTACATAGACAAAATTTGTATTGACTGAACAACATTTTATTTGAAATCGGCAGTACGCCGAAATCGTCATTAAAATACGAGAAATCGGCAGTGAAGTAATCAATTGTTTTACGACTTTTTTGTAGGTGGCGAGGCGACAGATAAACGTCAATCGACTGAACATAACCTACAAAAGTTGGTTAAAATGTTGTAATTTCTCGATTTCAAATAAAACATAGTGTACACCTTGGCACTGAAGTTCCTTTTTATCCCTCATGTGGTTTATTTGTCTTGGCCCTACGGGCCTCTGCAACTAAATCCACATTCGTGATAAAAAGTTAAACTTCAGTGCCTTGGTATACAAACTACTATTATATTCAACAAAAATACTTTACTTACTAATAAAACATGGTGTCAGGTGTGTAGGCTGTAGAAACTTGAAATTTTCGACAACCGAATTTTGAGGTTAAATACACGTGCAAAATTAGGTTAAAAGTGTACGTAGTTTACATAATTCGAGATGGAAGGTTTGGAACAATTCTTAGCTCTACAGATGCAAAACATGCAACCAGCCAAATACAAGAAAGCAGCAGAAAGTACCGCACGTAGTTCTTCGAATGTGCCATGGCCAAAACCGTTGCAGGTGGATACAGGTGAGATTCGCCAAAGTTTTGAGCTGTTTAAGTCCATCTGGGAAGCCTATGTTGTTGCTACTGGAATGGACAAATGAGACGATGCAAAGGAGTCTCAGAAAGTCAACATTCTACTAACGATTATTGGGAACGCTGCGAAAATTAAGTAAACAATTTTAGCCTAACAGACGAAGATAAAAAATCTGTTGCAGGAGTGTTAACCAAAATCAACCAACAGCTAGCTAGCTATCAGGAAACACTCTATGTACAAAAGATGGTTATTTCACACAAGCAATCAACTTCCAAACGAAAGATTTGATGCATACTATGTTAGACTGTAAAGTGAAATTATAAGTTATTAAATATTATTCTTAGAGGTCTGAAGCGACTTAATTACTATATTGGATCACTATGAAGTGCTAATAAAATAAGTAGTGTAATGAAAATTAACATTTTATACAAACAGTTAACAAAGAGTGCAACCTTTTTAATAAAATGTGTTTATTTACCAAGTAAATGTCATTGTTTCAACAAAATATTTTGTCAAAAAGGAGTTTAATTAACCAAAATTTGCACAAATTTATTGAACAAAAACATAAAAACTTACATTTTTTTTTAATACACGGCAAACAGAAGCTTTGTAACCGTGATCATAGACTAGATATTTTGCACAATACAGATACCATATTAAAATCAAAAAAGAGTAATATTTATCTGCAATTTTATATTAGATAGAATATATTTTCTAGCATTGATTTTAAAGCTATGTTTATTAAAACATATGCCGTGCCCTCGCAGATGGAAGGGTGTATTATGTATAAAAATGGTAGATAGTAGGCCACAGTTATATTTGCCTGCTAATATTTTATACACAGCCTAATACCGCTAAATATTATTAATCGTTTTGTAGAATCGACAAAATTTTGTTAAATATTGCATTCAGCCTGCAATATTACATTAAACAAAAATATGTTAAAAATCTATAAACCAATAGTTTTGTTAAAACTGAAAAACAATGATTTGGTGTTAATTAAGAGTATTTCATTAATGGCATTAAAATAAATAAAAAATAAGATATTTTTATAAAAATTTATTGTCTTGTCAATTGATGAATTATTTTTTGGGTACAATTTTATATTTACATATCTGTTATTCTAGAGTGATCAAAAAAAAAAATTCTTATAAAACAAAAAACTGTCAAGTCACAGCTTCATTCAACATTAAACATCAGAAAGCACGTTCAAATTCCAAGGTATGCTTCGGAGAGACATTTTTTCGATCACTCTTTATATAATCTCTGAAATTTCTTTGTGGCGCTTCAATAATTATGCAGTTGTTGAGAGTTACATTCTAAACTTAAACATGTTGTATATACTCTTTGTGCTATCAACCTATTTTTACTTGTTTTCGGGTTCCTTATCTGTGACGAAAAGGTCAAGTTACCGTATCTTTGATGGTTGATATAACAACAACAAAATAACAGGCCCGTTATCAATACAAGGGTACTACGACTGTTATATAAAATTGTTGTGTATTTGGTTATTATAAAAACAACAATTACGCACTTTATTAGGTCAACGGTATTTTGGTAGTAGTCAACAGTTATTTTATTTTTGTTAGTTGATAGCGCAAAAATGTGTTACGGTAATAATTCATCAGATCGACATAGGTCGTATTTATTGTCCAAACTCGGGTACAAACTACAGGGTTCGCCGGCTTTCCCTAGAAATCACAGATCTTAATGTGTCGGAGCAGATGTTGTTCCTCCGGTTACTCGCACTTAGCGCAGTCGGGAAGGGGTAGTTCGAAGACATAAATGGAAAACCGACGGGGTACTTACCCTAAAGCTTGCTTAACAGAAAAAGAAATGCCTGAGCGCCACTTGGTTCTGATTAGGGGTGGCTAACGTGTCCAGAACCAAGAACAATACGCGTAGCCTATGTAGAAGTCCTCCAGGTACGTTGCTGAACACCTCAGCCTGTTGTTTACCAAGCCTCCTCCGAGTAGCCGGGTGACCTTGTCGTTAAATCACTTACCTTCAAGGCCACCGTCACTAAAGAATAACAAGAGAACACTGACTGACCCAAATCTCGGGGCTCGCTTAATCAAAAGAGCATGCTTTAACTTCACAACATTAATTACACTTGGCCTTTGCCACACTGGATTAGTTAATGACCCAGAAGGGATTTCAAAATTCATAAAAAGAATGAACTGACTTTAACAAGTTTATTATTTAAAGGAACAAATGACAGTTTACACAAATCGGTACATTAAAACAAACACCCGGAGGTGAGTTTAAATTTAGTAATACGACATCCTACGTGAATATGAAAGGGGGCCCCACGAAAACCAAAATATATCTTAAGGGCTAGTTACAAAGACACAAAAAAACACAATATTATCCAAAACAAGTGACATAAAATGGACGCCAGGAGTAAAGCCCCTGGTAAACATTAACTGAGACAGATCATAAGTCCTAGCGGACGTACGCAACGTTTATAAGCACTGACGCACAATAAAATATAAAATCGCACCTTAAGTTAAGCACCAGAATTATTTAGTTGATACAATACAAGGCGCCTACCTGAGTTGAAGCATGCAGTGTTAGATGCAGGTGTACTCGTCCTCGTGGAGGCCTGGCGAGACGTGCAAAAGGTGTAGCAAATTCTCCAGAAGAGGCAGCAGGACTCGAGGGAATTGAAGACAGTCGGCAGCAACCATCATACGAAGAAGTGACAGCAAACAACACTATATTGCGCAGCGGGCTCTTCCTTTAATTAAACCCGACGTTGACACAGATATGCATTACGCAATAGTTTTTTCCCGACTTAACAGGGAAAAAAGTTAGTTGAGGCTCTTCAGATATCGTTTCTAATCGAATCGGCAAAGAGTGCCAAAAGTCTCCCCGGAGACCAACTGTAGGAAACGAAAATCGGCCCTTCATTAAACAACGTCGAGTTAAATACACTTCACCGCCCGCCCACCGCGCGCTTCCAAAGACACCCAAGAATTAATGTTCACTTCGAAGATTCGGGTTTAACTGCACTCGCCATTAACGTGCCCCAGGGCACTCGGAAGTCTGCACAAGAGCCAAAAAGGATTCACCATGTTAATCACCAAATGTTAGCAAAAGCTCCCCCCGATTCGCGGCACAAGCTGCGAACCGGGGGTGCAAAAAAACACCACCTCTAGTTTACTCAAGTGCTGGGTACAGATTCTTAATTTCAAATCCACAAGAACACCATTAGTTGCTTCACAAGGTTCTCAAAAACTACTATGCGCAAATCAGCGCAACCCCCGGCTTCCGAAGGCCGGGGGGTGCAAAGCTTTACACAACTGACTTCTTGAACTCCAAAATTAATAATCCCACATGCACGGTTAACTAAGGGTTTATCAAACTTTATTTCAATAGTCCCAAACCTGGACGTAAAAGCGTAGGCGAGAAAATGCAAACAACGAAAGCCTTCAACGGGTGATGCAATTGCCGACTTAGCAAAATTTGGCTACAAAATTTCCTAGAAGTCCCGCTTGGGGTGATAAGGCTTAAAGGAAAGTTTCACACAATGAACGAAAGCTACTGCGTATCGGATTAAAATTCAAGGGCTTAAATATCAAGTTACAGAGGCCAACAAAAGGCAATACACAAAACTTAGCGTTAGCCTGGGTTATCAATAATGCAAACCAAAGAATGAATTCACGGACACAATTCGACGAAATCTAAACTGGACGGGAATGCTTTTAATAAACTACGTGCTTCTAAAGACTGTTTATGGGACAAAATCTACGGATCGTGAACGCATTGTTATTTGGGCCAAATGGAATTTAACATGTAGCTTTAAGATCCAGGGTTGAACTTTAGACAGGGCCGTCTTCAGAAATTTATCAAGACAAAAAACCTATTAGAGCGGCATCAACTCAACGTAATTTTGAGCAAAACGAAAGAGGTCGAAAACACTTAACAAATGTTATGACACTTATACTATATGTGCAAATTTAGCCTCCATACGAAATATATATACAGTACAGAGTATATCAGCATTTTGCAAAAATCGTAATTTTTCTCCATAATTTTGACCAAACGAGTCATTCAGTATCTAAGTTAACGTTTAACAATGAAACTCTTTCTATCATCACGACTGAGAAATCTTTTGCTGCATATTTTTAATCCCCAGCGGGTATACGTTTTAGTAGATAACCTATTCCTAATTTTAAATTAGTTTAAAAAAAAATGTATATAGATATATTTAATTTAACGCATTAAAATTAACACAAGTATTTCGGATACACACTGTATATATTACTAAAATAAAACCGTAGCATTATTTAATTCAACAGTATAAATGACATACAAATTAACGGAAATACCAAAACATTACAACAAGACAAAGAAAACCTACAGGCTCAAACATTAAATCAAATCTTCACTCAACTAGCTAATGCAAATCACATAATTATGTCATTGCAACACACTACAACCATACAACAAACAATAATTAATGAACTTACAACAGAAGTCAAACAACTCCGGGAGGCACTTATTAAATAATGGCTCCGTTGTATAACATAGCTCGCTGGAACTCAAATGGATTTGTAAACCACAAAGATAAGGTGAATGTGTTTCTACTTTAAAATGAAATAGACATACACTTAATTAGCATAACCCACTTTACGCAAAGATCTTATTTTACAATACCGGGATATATAGTCTATGATACCAAACACCCGAATGCTGATAGACGAGCCAGAAAAAGGATGGCTGTCATAATTAAAAACCACATACAGCACCATGAACTTCCCAAATGCAACAAAGAGTATCTACAGGCAATTAGCATGGTAGTTACCGACTGGATAGGACCGCTCGCTATTTCGGCAGTTTATTGCCCACCAAACTACCGAGCCAACAAAGAGGTGTTCATACTTTGGTTTGCTTGGACACCGCTTTTTGCCCGGTGGAGACTAGAACACTACACTGTGGGGATCACAACTCTCGCCGCCTGGTAGAGGACGTGTTCTGACTGAAGTTATAGAACAAAAACAACTAGTTTACTTATCAACATTCAAACCGATGCATTGGCCAACCGACCTAGGTAAACTTCCCGACTTTTTTGTTACTAAAGGTATTACCCCTGGTTATCTTAGTGTCAAGTCATCGCTGGACCTTACGTTCGATCACACCCCCGTTATAATGATGATCAGCGCTACTTTCTCAGAAAAGGAAAAACCTATGCCTTTATAACAACAACACTAATTGGAATGTTTTCCAAAATATTATCAATGAAAAACTAAATCCAAGAATTTCGCTGAAAACCCCAGGCGATAAACATCAATTCAACCGTGCGGCAAGGGAACTAAGGGAGTTTATCCACAGAACCAAAGATGAAATCCTAAAACACCTTGCACACTAAACCCCAACAGCGGATACAGATTACTCTCTATGGAGAGCAACCAAACAACTGAACCAGCCCAAGCAATCCATACCGCCGCTAAGAAAAGAAGGTCGCTCGTGAGCAAGAACGGATCTTGAAAAAGCAGAAGATGAGGAAATAGAAAAATACAGGGTATACAATTGTAAAATTCCAGGATTCCAGGAATTCAAGGACCATTTTTATAAAATTCCAGGTATTTTCACACTATTCCGCCATAGTTTTGTTAGCTTCACACACATTGTGGTTGTCATGAAAAGACATAACATTACACCAGACACCGCATGTGTGTGCTTTGGGTCTTGTTAAGTCACACGATAGCTGCTTGACATAAATTGAACTTACTAATATTACGTACGATGCTAACACTTTTATATCTTTTTACGTCTTACTTGTAAGATGTAAACAAGCAAAATGGTTGCCCGGTCAAATGTGAGTCACGTGATTTTTTAAATTTAATAAAATTTTAAATGTCATAAAAATTCCAGGAGGATAAAGAAAATTTAAAGGAATTTCAAGTATTTCAAGTGCCAGTTTTTACATTCCAGGAGATTTCCAGGAATTCCAGGTTGGTAGACACCCTGAGAATACTTTGATTCACCGTTCCAGATGTCTTTACCCATACAGCCATTCTTGCCAAGTAAAATTAAGAGGGCTATAATCAAAAAATTCAATCCCAAAAATTCAACGAGATACGACATCATCACAGGCTGCTACCGAGAAAAGAGTTACACATGATAACATACATATTTAACGCCGTGCTGAGACTCTCTTACTTCCCAGTGCAGTGGAAAGTTTTTCAAATAATATTAACACTTAAGCCTGGCAAACCAGAACATGAGATTGTATCATACAGCCCAATTAGTTTACTCCCATCCTTCTCTGAACTAATGAAAAAAATGGGAAATTATTACTAAAAATAAAATTATTCCAAACCACCAGTTCGGCTTTAGAAGCAGCCACTCAACAATACAACAAGTACACCGACTGGTCGACATTATAAATAGGATATACGAAGAAAAACATTATTGCTCTGCAGCTTTTCTAGATGTCAGCCAGGCCTTTGACAATGTGTGGCACAAAGGATTGCTTTTTAAATTAAAAAAATTGCTTCCTCGCACACTTTACACTGTCCTAAAATTGTATCTAAATGAAAGATACTTTCAGATAAAACTCGAAGGGGAATTAACACCACTACATCCCATACAAGCCGTTCACAACCTTTTTGGGACAGAGTTGGCTATGATTTTTTCTTTTCATGTTGGACTAACTGATTCGATGATGTAGCGGATGCAACTTTTTTTTCCTGTCAGTGTCTGTTCGACATTTTCTTGCCATCACATTGCCAGATTTATATTTTTAATATTCGTAAGAAATTAAATGATTTATCAAATAAGTAAAAATAATTTTAATTTCCGTCAAAGGAAAAGTCAAAATGCCCAAAATAATTTTGTTACAACAAAAAATTTCCATTAAACGATGCTACTTCCAATTTAAAAAGGACAGACCAGATTTAAAAGAACACGAGTTGATGTGGAGACTAGAGAATCGATTTGCTGTACGTTAAAAAATTAAATTTTGGAAAGGAAAAGCAATCCAGCGTAATGTATAATAATTTACTACCTACCTATTTATTACTATTTTAGTGTTGAAATGTTATGTGGCAGATGTGAAAATCAACATGAAGTAAAATCAGAAAGCCATCCATTTGACAAGATATTTATATTTTTCACATGTTAATTTCTATAAGAGCAATATTGCTCAATTGCTCTACTACATTTACTCGGCATCAGTTTGTGATATCTTTATCCTTTCACGCCAGCAAGCAAGCAAGCATGTAAAATAAAGTGGCATATTCATATCATGTACACAATTCTTATCTAAATTCCAATAAACATTAGTATTGAATGCTGTTCTTATGTATTAGTTCTCATTTTCGTTTGTGTCGTCAATTGTCAAATCATTTCAATTTTTCGTCCTTAATTTAAACAGAGATCCGGCAACAATGTACAGTCGTGTGCAAATAAATCTGGGACAATGGTTTTTTCATATATAAATTCAGTTAAGATTTGAAGCATATCTCCATGGATTTTCTGCTACCAGAAAGAGCTACATTTTCATTTACTTCTCAAAGTTTAATGTAACTCTTTCTGATAGCAGAAGATCCATGGAGATATTCTTCAAATATTAAATGAATTGACATATGAAAAAACCATTGTCCCAGATTTATTTGCACACGACTGTACCTATTCAGAAAATATAACCTTAAACGGAAAACAGCCTAACCTAACACAAAAAGTGTCAATTTCCATGAGGGAGTTTAGTTGCAACAGAGGTTCTGCCAACAAAATTACTAGATGGTCATAGCCTCACCTGACCCAAAAAGATCGTGAACGGCTTATATGTAGAACACAAGGTTGCTCTTTTCTGAAGATTGACACTATTAGATGAAATAAAATACATAAAATAGGATCTAGTCGAATTGAGGGAGGTAAATTGGAAAGGCAAATAATTAGTCTTTTTGAAGACCGGAAATATATCGTGTGTTCCAAAAACTCATTCGCAGCATGCCATGATCAAATTGAAGATTGCCATAACTTGAGATATACCCACTGATGCAAATGAACTACCAAGTCAGAGAAAACTAAATTACATCTTGATCTTGAATTATTTTCCTAAAAATATACAAAAACAATTGTTATTGACCGTTATGATTATTACACTCGTTGTTGTGTACATGCCATCTTATTTTCTTTTTAGCTTGATACAATTAAACTTAATGCAGTGTAAACTTTTACCTGTCATACTGACAGATGTTCTCATAAACAAAATGCAATCTGACATTCACCTACAGACTTAAGTTAAGACATGTCCAGATTTTCTATCTTTCTTTCCAAGGCCTACCCTAAATGAGTTTTTTTTTGGAACACACGATACTGTACCACAAAAGAGAAGATAACACCGGTAGGATTGGAGTAGAGTTTGTAATACAGAACAAATTATATCAACATGTAGCGTAGCAATATCTCAAGAGTAATCTGTATTACTAAAAAGTTATCAGAAAAGTACTATATGCACGTGGGTTTAGTTGAACGTCGTCTAAAATAAAAACAGTCGAATTGTTACGGCGAAACTAGAATCCAAATTTGGGTCAATGTCAAGTAAATTAATTAAATTAAACAAAGCCAGAGAAAATACAGTGAACTACCCGCTCAAATAAACAGCCAAAATTTTACATTGCGTCACGATCAAGTGTACAGTGTAAAGTCTCAACATAATGAACTACACATTTTCGGGATTTCCCTTGCTACCAGTTATTCCGGAATTTCCCTAATTCTGAACTAATTTATAATTGTGTTAATGCCCATTAGCTTGTGAACAGCAATTGATAATGAAGGTTGGTGGTGCTATAATTTTAATTTAATTTACAAAATTTAAAACCAGTGATTACACTTACAAATACAGGGTAACTATCCAAACACGTGATTATCCGAAAATCCGCTTATCTGAACACGAAAAAAATGACGGATACTAGAAATGGATGCACTTATTCGGCAAAAAATTACAGATTTTTTCAAAAAGTGAAATGCATATACATATGTAATATGTATTATCAGTTGAACATGTTTGTTTTTTTAGTTTTTTATATCAAAGAACGTATTTTAATTTACGTTGATACTTAAATTAAACATTTTCATATGATTGCATTTTTTATTTGATTATCCGAACAAATCGTTATCCGAACAGTGACGTGCAATATTTAGTTCGGATAATCGAGGCTCCACTGTACATACGTAAAAAATATAACTTACTATTGTTTATTCTTCTGTCATATGCAAGGAAGTATCTACATGGTACATAAAAGGTAAATATTTTATTCAACTTCACTTATTTACCATTCCAACTTAAAATGTGAAAAACAAGAAAGCACTTAAAATTGGATGAAATGGGTAAACTACTCGAATCCGAGGAAAATAATAACAGTAACCAAGCTAGCTAAAAGATATAGACAAGAAACGTCTAATGATATGGGTTGAGTAAATATCCAGTCGGTAGGGTATTTATAAATGGTTATTTACCCCTGCCTTGAATAAATACCTAAAGACTACAAATATAAATTATAATTTAATATTTATTCAAAAACCAACAGTAAAGACTCTAATGTACATCATGTTATTTTGCTAACTAGTTTCCCTCTCTTGGAATGAACTGGTGCCATCTTTCCGATAGCTTGTGTATTCCACGAGAAAGAAATTCTTTTGGCTGCTGGAGCACCCATGCTCGAACAGTTTCGATGACTTCTTTATTTGAAAGATTTTTTTTCACTTGGAAACTCTTTTAAAGATCCAAACAAATAAGAATCTGATGGAGCAAGGTTCGAACTATATGGTAGATGGGGCAGCACAGTCAATTTAAATTTTTGAATTGTAGTCGGCGTGAGAGCAGCGAAATGAGATCGAGCATTATCCTTTAAAAAGTAGACCAAGAACTCGCGTTTTTTCTACGATACCCTTATTGATATTTAATGCAGAGGCAATGCCCTTCACTGTATTCGATGATTGTTTCAAATAAGTGCATTTTAGTCTGTTGTTAGCATCTTTCTCTGTTGTCGATGTTTTTGGGGGCCAAGAATGCGGTTCATTCTCGACACTTTTACAAACGCTATGTTTGACAGTGCTTGCGCACCAAACTGTCTTTTAATTCTTGTACAAATTTGATGGTTTGATACCTTCTTTACTAATAAATTTACCATTAATGCGTTGTTCGACGCTTAATTGCACTTCCACTTTACCCATGCTTGCCAAATGAATAAAAATGAATTGTGATGACACAACTGCTGAATCAAGTTTGACTGGTTCTAGAACATTAATTAATGTGTACTACTTCTGTGCATGGATCTGTGTTTTGGGGCGCAATTCAAATTATAATTCATATTTGAACGCTTCTCGTATTTATAAAGCTAAGTTAACTTTTACTCACCTAATGACGTTACTTTAATAAAATAAACTATACTTCATTCAGGGTAATCTTGTATTGTACGACGCCACCGATGAACTACTGTTCCTAGAGTCAGTAATCTTGGAGGGAGGGATCACTAACAAGTCAAATACCTTACACTGTTGCCAGACCTTTGTTCACTTCTACAGCAGTTTGGGGCCTAATTCGTTTTAGTTCGAATGTCGAATAGAGGTGTTCTAGCTCCAACTGTTTTGTGAATGAAGGTAACATTTTGACACTAAATCATACTCGTGATTCTTGCAGGTGTTGTGGTTAGGGTCAAACTAAAATGTATTGAACGGTTGGCGAAGCGGGGATTAATACATAATTTCCTTCGGTGTGAAGGCTGTCAGGTAGATATGTCGTTTGTTTAACGAGCCTCTATTTGCGATGGTTACACATGGAACAGTCACCGTCAGGAAGAATTTTTTCCTTGTTACGGACCACGTTCATGATTAAAAGCAAACTAAAAATAATTTGACGCCAAACGCGGTTGAAGCCAAACAATAAAGGTCTGGCAACGTTTTAACGTACTTTTGATCTAAACGATCAGCTGTTCGCGCCTCCCTCCAAGATTACTGACTCTAGGAACAGTAGTTCATCGGTGGCGTCGTACAATACAAGATTACCTCATTTAGAATTGAGATAGAGTAAAATCAGTTCCAAAAATGGAGTCTCATATCATGTGTTTAAAAAAAAACTCATTGGCAGCATGCCATGATCAAATTGAAGTTTGCCTTAACTTGATACATGCCTCCTATTGAAGCAAATGTACTACCGCAAGTCAGAGAGAACTAAATTACATTTTTCATTATTTTGGTAAATCTGTAGCAAATGTTGTATGCACCTCGAGCGCAAAAAAATTTTATGCTTACGCCTCATAAAAAATTCATTCTCAAGCAACAAAGCATCATTTCGTGCACCAGGTAGCTACATAAATAACTATTCTAAGCATTCTGAAAAATTCAGGACATTCATTCATTCATTCATAATCTATAGCCTCTTCTACCTTTCGGTGTCGAGGACCATTCATACCATATATACTTTAAATTAGTTTTTACCATAAGGTTGGATTGTAATGTCGCTATTAATAATTGAGTATAGACAGCAGTGGTTTGCTGTTCTGTGGTGGGTGGACCTGTCCTTCCCAGGACAAGTTCCAAAAATCAGTACGTTTACTGGGTTTTGTGCTATTATTATTTACCCAGGACAGCGCTGCCAAAAAAATAGTACTGTCCTGGATAAACCAGTACGATTGGTCACCTTAATTTACTACACTTCCAACGTTTAAATGACAAGGAAGTGCTTATGGTATTTAGAAACAATTTCACTTAATCACAATTTAAACACATTGTAAATGTAAATGTTAAAATTTACCTTTAATATGGGCAAATTTACACGCAAATATTGGCGGGTCCACAGCTCCTCCTCCTTCAAAGATATCATCCGGAAAGATCCACCTGAACTCTTCGTCCCTTAGATCAGCCGTCTTATTACCATATCGTAATTCTTCCATGTTGCTGTAACGATATCACTGTGCTACTTTAAAATTATTAGCGAGTGGGTATTGCTTTACTTACACAATCCAATTTGTTGACTAAAAAGGGAACTGGCGGTATTCATTTTGAGGTTAACTGAGCTTATATAAAAATCCTACTATGAACACTACACTAGTTAATGAGATAAAAACGCGCACATTGAATTAAAACTACTTTGAGAATATCAACGCTTAATAGCTTGCTTTTCCAACGTATTCTAGAAATCGGCCACTAGCTACGCACTGGCAAATTGTAACCGCGGGAAAACAATAGCCGGACATCAGCACCCACCGACCGACCTAGGCCACGCATGTTTGCAGGTAGTACTAGAATCAACTTAGTCGTATTCAACTAAAAATACTCAATAATAATAGGACCAGAGATTAAAATATTGCTGAAAATCGTACGACACTCATTAATGACCAATAGAAAAATTAGTTCACGAGCCGTAACCCAGACAACAACAAAATTTCTTGGAAATTTTTTGTAGGTAGACATTGCTTCTTTTTAGGGTTTGTGTCGTTACGATTTTCTTACCGAATCTGCATTCGAGCATTAATTCATATCCGGAAATTATTTTCGTGCATTCCAACGTCCTAATTTGCCCTCGCGTCCCGCTCGGGCAAATTAATACGACGTTGTTGGACCGCACTCAAAAAATTTTCCGGAAAGAATTGATGCTCTTATGAGATTATATGTGACAATAATTCGAGGAGCTTTATTTCAGCGAAAATCGTACGACACCCATTAATGACCAATAGAAAAATTAGTTCACGAGCCGTAACCAAGACAATAAAAAAATTTCTTGGAAATTTTTTGTAGGTAGACCAACCTAACTGTGAGGGTTTGTGGCGTTACGATTTTCTTACCGAATCTGCATTCGAGCATTAATTCATATCCGGAAATTATTTTCGTGCATTCCAACAACGTCCTAATTTGCCCTCGCGTCCCGCTCGGGCAAATTAATACGACGTTGTTGCAACGTACTCAAAAAATTTCCTGAAAGAATTAATGCTCTTATGAGATTATATGTGACAATTTTTTCTGTAACTAAAGTATGATCAAAACTTATTTTCATCTAGTATGGCTATGGAATATTTCCTCATTTATGAATACAACTGTTTATCCTTAAACGTCAAACTTGACATTTGATTTTTAAGTGATTTATAGTTGCATTGATAAATTAGGAACTGATTCATAGTCATACTAGATGAAAATAATTTTTGATCGTACTATATTTGACATTAGAAAATTCAAAATAGTTATTTATGTACCTAGAGCGAAAAATCTAGCATTAGGCGTGAGTTCGAAAGTTTCGGGCCGAGCGAAGCGAGGTCCGAAAAAACTCGAACGAACGCCTAATGCATTTTTCGCTCGTGTTGCATACAAAATTTTTCCTACGCCTGTAAAATTTTCGAAAATAGGTTAAACTGGTGTTTTTGCCATTTCTAAAATTTCCAGCGACGTACAAATTTTTACATCAGAATTGGATATTTTATCGCCCATTTCTTATTTTTCTTGACACTTAAACACCGACAATACACAAAATAAAGCACAAGTAACTTTAAATCGCGAAAAAAGGTTTAAATCAAATTCACAGTGACAGCTGTCAACTTTGACGTTTTCAAATAGCTGACCACTAGCCGACTTAGGTATATAATCATGAAAGCTTATATAAAATTTATGTATGTTGCTATGTATTACGATTCACGATTATATACTTACGTATGACGGCTGCCGCGATGAACTGATTCAAAACAATCAATTTTTGACGTACGTCAACAAGGCGGAAAGCTTGATTTTAGAAGCAGTCGTAGGAAAAATATATTAACTGTTTAGTTTCAAACACATTTATTTTTAAATCCTACAAATTACAAAAATGCTTCAAACATCTTCGAACAATTCATATATTATTTATAATAATTAAAGGTACAATTACTATAAACATTTGGGGTTATAGAATGTGGTGTGTCCCCTGAAATTTCTTCTGAAAAGCTTCCGGGTGTCCTGAGCTCTGTAATAATTTTCGAATGGTGTTCCGCATCCATTTGGAGATATGGTCGAATTGATCCTACTGAACTATGTCCAGTAATTTTGATAATTTGTTGTTCGGGAATTCCAGCTTTTGCTAACTGGGAAACGGCTGTAGATCTTGTGGAATGGTTAGTTACCTTCTTGTTTTTAATGTCAATACCAGCTTTTTCTGCGCTAATTTTAGTCCATTTGTTCATTTCATTGATTCCAACTGGAGAGTTCTTATACCACGAAGAACTTTCATTTGCCTTCCAGAAAGGATTTTTGGTCAAAAAAAGTCGGTCGGTTGTGATATTTGAACTTCTTTTTTCCAACATTTTATGCAAAAGCCTAAAACTGTGAACGTGTTTATTTTTGCTACAATGCAATTTTCGAAAACTCACTTTACTGGACACAAGTTTGGGTCCATCATATTGGTTACTAACCATTTCGAATCGCTCATACGACGATTTCCTCCTTGACATGTTTTAGAAAAAATGGGATTGTATTCGTATCTTCCAGTAGGGTTGCCAAAATTATCCATCTCTTGTTTGAAATAATGCACCAAACATTTTACACCTTCACCGCCTCGCCATGCCAGTTCGCGAGCAGCTATCAGGAAAAATTTTATCTGCAGACCCAACGGATCATCTTCGTACCATACTGTGATCATCTTATTGTACTCAATTTCCAGGAGAGCCACAGAGCTTTCTTTTCTTTTGTCAGTATATACTTGCAGTTGTCGTCTTTTTGAATCTCTAGCACTTCTAGCCCCTTTGAATTCAATTCCGGTGAATGGATTAGGTAATCACTATATTGAATTCTTTATAATATTTTTCCTGCAGAAGTTTTGCGGTACTATTCCACATTGTTTTTATCACCGTCTCCTTGTAATCGGCACCATTTTTGCGCTTCATATTAAAAGCGTAGTCTGTAAGTAATTCGTTTAGATGGAATGCCGAAACTTGAGTTTGCAAAGAAAATTTTCTCGCTTCACAAAACTTCGAAAACTGCGCCCAACAGGATTTCTGTGCAACTTTAGTATTCTTTGGCTTATTTAGCTCCACTAACTTATTAATTACATCCAAACTAATTTCACTAAAACGTTTTGAATCCATTAATGACAAATAAATTGGATTTTCTTTTCAGAAAAGTTTTGTTTGTTTATTTGTAAAAATGTTGCTAGGATCGGTTACTATGGATATAATTCAAAAGCCACTAGCTTTGTGAATTTATAATTTTAGTGTTAGGAGTACTTTTATTGACCATTTTCAACAATTTAAAAGTTAAATTGTCACTTATAATATCACAAGAGCTTAAATTATTTCCGGAATTTTTTTTGAGGCCACGAATATTTTGAAAATTATCCCGAGTCGAAGACGAGGGATAATTTTCTTAAAATATTCGTGACCGAAAAAAAATTTGCAGGAATAATTTACGCTCGTGTGGTATTCGGTAAGAAAATTTCACACCAAAATTTGGAATAAATATAATATAAATCAAACCTGACATTTTAAATTAATTTCACTAGTTGCGAAGGCGGCCTAGGTATTGCTGTTGTTGACATATGCTCATTTGTCATTTTTGTTTAAACGGTTCTGTCACAGTAGATGTCAATTACTAGGTTGAAGTGTATGTTTGAGCTTTAGTTTAATAAGTGTATACTGAAATGTCGCGATTTGGCAAAGAAAATCAACAAGTTATTAGACAAGAAATTCAAAACCTCCTACCAGATAACACTAGAAAATCAAAAGCAAGTGTATGGAAACAGTTTGTTGAATTTTGCAACGAAAAGTCGCATAATATTCATGAGTGTATGAGTGTCGTACAGCTGGCTAATATACTGGAGGACTACGCGTTTAATATGAAAAAGAAAAATTTTGAAGATTACAAGGAAAGTGTTGTTAAAGTTATGTGGAATTCTACTGCTAAGCAATTACAAGAAATTTATTACGAAAAATACAAAATAAAATTTAATCCGTTTTCTGATGTGGAATTTGCGACCGCCAGAGCTGCTCGGGATGCTAAGCGCAAAAAACTACAGAGCAACCCATCAAAAAGAAAAGTGAGTGCCTCAGCATTAACCAGTGACGAATATAAAAAAATTATTGAAATCTGGGATGAAGATACTCCAGATGGCTTGCAGCGTACATTTTTTCATATAGTTTCACATGAGCTAGCATGGAGAGGAGGGGAAGGATGGTCTGCCTGTATCCAATATTTCAAAGAAGAAACTGATAATTTGGGAAACTCAACAGATCGGATAGAGTATAATCCAATATTCTCGAAAACTACACAAGGTGGTTCCAAGAAATTGTCAGATAGTAAATGGTTGATTCGAAATTTCGACAATCCACAGATGTGTCCCGTTCGTTTGTTTAAGAAGTTGATTGAAAAAAGGGGAAACCTTATCAAGACCGACAGATTGTTCTTAACTCCAAATCCATACTGGAGTCAACCCAATTCGAAAGGATGGTACAAGAACAGTCCAGTTGGTAAGAACATTATATATTCATGGTTTAAATCAGCAGCCTCTAAAATAGGAATTGACACTAAAAAAGTTAAAATCACCAACCATTCTGCAAGAGCAACAGCTGTTTCGAATTTGGCCAAAGAAGGAGTTGGTGAACAGCAGCTCATTAAAATTACTGGACACAGTAATAGCCAATCAATCAAATCTTACTTACAATTGGACGTTGAACATCATCAGGAGATGATTGAAGCCATGATGAGAACTTTACCAACTACTAGCAAGTTGAATCATAATCAGAGCACAAAGCAAGAAAACACAGAAAATAAAACAGAAAGTACCCAGATCCAAACCACGAATTCAAGCCAGCCCACAACTATTTATAATAATTGTGTTTTTAATGTTAATAATACCTATAATAATAAAATTTGTTTCAGTATTATTTTGCTTATTATTCGATACCATTAGATATTTTCCAAGAACGATAGTTCAACATGAAGTAATTTTGATGAAATTCAAAATGTAGGTGTATCCACCATATTTCCTTAGATAAAAAAATTACCTACTTTAGTTACACCAAATGGTAAAACTCAGATGGGTAGTAGTTCAATCTATCGCCCTTTGGCAATTTTAAGTCACTAGAGGTGGTAGAAATATATTTTTTACAAGTAACACGTCGTAATTTAGAAAAAATTCATATGTAGATATATCCACCATATTTCGTTATATAAAAAAAATACTAACTTTAGTTACACCAAATGCTAAAACTCAGATGGGTAGTAGTTCAATCTATCGCCCTTTGGCAATTTTAAGTCACTAAAGGTGGTAGAAATATATTTTTTACAAGTAACACGACGCAATTTCGAAGAAATTCATATGTAGGTATATCCACCATATTTCATTATATAAAAAAAATTACCTACTTTAGTTACACCAAATGGTAAAACTCAGATAGGTAGTAGTTCAATCTATCGCTCTTTGGCAATTTTAAGTCACTAAAGGTGGTAGAAATATATTTTTTACAATGAACACGACGCAATTTCGAAAAAATTTATATGTAGGTATATCCACCGTATTTCATTATATATAAAAAAATACTAACTTTAGTTAGGTACACCAAATGTTAAAACTCAGATGGGTAGTAGTTCAATATATCGCTCTTTGGCAATTTTAGTTTACTAAGGGTGATAGAAATGTATTTTTTTAAGTAATTTACAACACTTCTAATCGAAAAAATACATGATTAACGTGGTTTGTTGCAGTAGGTGGCCGTGATAATTAGGCGGCCATGCTTTTGACGCAGTTAGCAAACGGAGACAATTGTCAAACGTTTCTTGTGAGCATTTGCGTTAAAAAAATTGATAAAAATGAAATGCTTTGAAAAGTATAATTTATGTAAATATTGCAAAGAGTTGAGCCACATGCAAATATGCCATCCTAATTTAATATATTTAACGAATTTAATCAAAGATTGTGAACAGGGAGTGTTAGAGTCGAATGGCTTGTTTAAGAAAATCCAAGAAAGTCTGCTGCGGATGTCAAGTAAATATGTGTTTATGCCTAGAAGAAATTTGAACAAAATTGTTTCAAAATATTATATTTCTTAAAACAGAGACATCTAATTAATTCGTCACCTTCCTATTCACCATTAAGAAGGGAGGATGTATTAGAAGAATTCAATGAACATTTAAATCTTGTTATGTATGTAAATCCTACGTTTTAAATATAATTTGTTAATGCACAATTAAACAAATTGTGCAATTTGTGTCTTATGTTAAATTAAACTTTATAGGTAATAATAAATAAAAATGTTAATTCTTAGAAATCTCGTATTATTGACAAGTATATTATTTAGTGGTTGTAAAGAAAATAGATAAGATGGCAATGTGTAGATCATATGTGTTTACCTTCTCAACTGTCAAAAAATTTCCACTTAACTATCGTCTCGCCACGAAAAAATTTCCGGAAATTTTTCTGGTTGTCATAGTAACAACTCAAAATAAAGGCATTTTATTGGTTGTAAAGTAGAGGTGTGGAATTTTCAAGACGAATAGGACTCTAGGTCAAAATATTGCCGACAATTTTTGCTCTTCATATTGTCTCGTTTCTGTTGCTTTAGAAAATAACGACTCGTGCAAGCACTCGTCGTTATTTTCGTCACCACAGAAACTCGTATCTGAATCGCAAAAATTATTGTCAGCAATATTTTGACCTCTCGTCCTATTATAACTGAGAATAAGTTTTGCAATTCAAATACGAGTTTCTGTAGCGACGAAAATTCTAAAGCAACAGAAACAAGACAATATGAAGAGCAAAAATTGTCGGCAATGTTTTGACCTAGAGTACTATTCGTCTTAACAATTTAACATTTAAATTATTGAAAGCGATCAATAAAAATACTCCTAACACTAAAATTATAAATTCACAAAACTAGTGGTCTCTGAATTGTATCCATAGCAACCGATCGTAGCAAAATTTTTACAAACAAGCAAACAAAACTTTTCTAAAACTAAAATCCACGTTATTATTCATTAAAAAATAGTTACAGAAAAAATTTTCGCTAAAATAAAGCACCTCGAAATATTGTCACTAAAATAATAGTTCGATTGGTAGTTTATTTTTAAATTGAATAATCGCATTGCTTGACAATGACAACCGTTAAATTGTAAAAATATTATATGCCTAATTCCAAATAGCTATTAACAAAATCAGTTAGGAAATGCCTTATTTCGTGTCACACAAGTTACACAAAATCCTAATTCCTTATTTTTAACAGTGTAAAACATCTAGTTGGAAAAATGTCATTTCACATTCTCATAGGTTAGAGCTATTGAAAGGACAGGTATGTGTATCTTACAAGTTTGTTTTACAAGCAAGCCAATAGTTCAGTAACAGGGTATCGAAAGGGGTATTGACCTACCAAAAGTCTGGTAGTTTAAATTTTTGGATATGTTTACGAGTTCGGATACCAATGAAAATTCCAAGTTTTCCGATCTTCACGTTTTAGAGTCCCCTGAACCCAAAAAATATGTTTTTTTGCATAGTGATCGTGAAAGTCTTATTTTTTTAACGGAATATCGTATTGAAAGTTACACTTTTTTTAACGCAAAGATCGTGAAAAAAGTACACTTTTTTTAACTATTTTATTGAAATGTCAATTTGACAGTTGTCAATACCGAAGTTTTTTTTCGACTGAATTTCGACCAAGACATCACTATGCAATAAAACTATCGAGAGATCCAAAAAAACTGTTCCTCAGCGGGCTGTGAAATTCAAACGTTTGAATAATATGTTGGTAGCACTGTAAGTTTATGTCAAATTCGAGGTTAGCAGGTTAGGTTTGGCGTCAGTTTTGATACAAACCGACGCAAAACCTAACCTGCTAACGTCGAATTTGACATAGGCTTACAGTGCTACCAACATATTATGCAAACGTTTGAATTTCACAGCCCGCCGAGGAACAGTTTTTTTTTTGGATCTCTCGATACTTGTACAATACGTTTTGAAAGTCCTCTTTTTCATTCATTTGCTTGATTAACTCGGGCTTCGCCCTCGTTATCAAACTGCAAATTCATGAAAAAAGTATGACTTTCAAAACTAGTTGTACAAATTACTATTTGTTCATTGGTCTATCTGTCAGTCTGTCTGTCTGCCTGTGTATTTGTCTGTGTGTGAACAAAATATCTCAAAAACGAAAAGAGGCATGGCGTTAAAACTTCATATTGAAATGGTATTAAGCCCACAACTTGGCTCTGTTCGCAGTGAAAAATATTCAACCAAATCAATAAGGCACAGAGTTGGAATATTTTATATAATTGCAATTTTAAACAAACATAAAAATATTTAATGCATTGATAATGAGATGCGAGACACAGTAATTAATCGGATAAAGGCACGCAAAGGCAAAACATATTTCAGAGGGTTTAAATTTGGCTTGTGAATAAAGTAATATAATTAAAAATGATAGGTTTGTGTACATGTAAGGCCAGACCGAACGAAAGTAATTGACACAAAACGGTTATTACGTGCAAAAAGGAGCGTAGTTGTCAAGAAAAGCAAAGGACAGTAAAAATTGTGAGCAAGCAGAAGGATGAAGCAAAATGAAGGATAATATAGAAAATTGCAAAGAGCAATTCCTGAATTGAGGCAACAGAATAAAAGCAAGCAACGTGAAAAGTGCGGAACTCAAATATCAGTGCGTTAATAATTAAAAACATAGTGCAAACGCAGAGCTGTGAAATTAAAAACTTTTGTGAGTGCAACGCTATGGAACAATTAGTTATAAGAAAAAAGACAATATTTTAGATTTTAAGAAAATGTTAGATTGTAATTGATGTAATCAAACTATTCTATTTGTGGTAAAACGTATTAGGTCGGGGGTCAAGCATTGCCAGCTGAACTGAACGGCTATAAACGCTGTGAAGATTCATGTCGAGGCAGCGCAGCCAAGTTGTTCAGGTCTTGCACCTCCCGCCTGACAACAAGGAAGACCGCAGGGTATCACTGGCAACGATCAGTGATATGCGATCCTAGCGATTGCATCCTTCTCGTGGTGGCCCCGTTGAGACTGAACCCCGCGGATCTAGACTGGGAAGTCGATAAACATCCCCCAAGCCCAGCTGTCGTGTCGTGGCTAAGGGTCTGCACTTGGGATAACGATGCCGGCAAAGACGAACCTCTCGTTACGTCATTGCCGTTATACCATACATGGATATCTCTGCTGTAGGCATGTATTACGGGAGATATCTGTGCTGGGGGTCTTGGCTTCACCGCCCGGACCAAGAGGAGAAAACCTCAATAAAAATCCTAAATCTCACGGCGGGGGACCAGGCTCAAGAGATGCATGGCTGTCTAGAAGATCAGCCTTTCTGGTTCCAAAATCCCCTTTTCGAATGTGTTATGCGACCCGTGCAAAGCAGAGCACCAGCAGGTGTAGGCGCAGGGGTTTATAATATGCGTCATGAACGGAGCCTTCTGGATACCAGGCGCCCTCCAGAAGTATTTAGCCAAACCTCTTACAGTTGAATTAAACACTCACTTGTATGGATTTAACAACTGCTTTTTCACAGGGTGAAGACGACACACTGATGGAGTCATCACCGCTTCCGATCACTGATGCTCAGACTTCGGTGACCGAGACAAAAATGGAACAGTGTGCCTCTACTGCAGAGTTGACAGTCCAGACTTCCAGTCAAGGACAGTCTTCCGAGCAGAAAAAGGCCGCAACCGGAGCGGACATAGCCGATCAACTAGGCAAAGTGTCCCTCAAAAAGGTCCAACTTACAGCCAAGGAACGCAGAGAACGCGCCAAGCGAGCCTGCGAAGCCAAGGGCATTAAGTACGACCCAAACTATAAAAGAAAGCAGAAGATGGAGAAGAGGGCAGCAGACCCAGCTTCGAAATCGGAAAAAACTGCAACCAACCAGGGACAAAAGAGGCAACGCTCTGACGAAGCCACTCCCTCCCCGGTAAACGCCAAAAAGAGGCCCAGGCAGAAAGTAGACAAGCCGACCTCACCAAAGGCAGGCACCAGCAAGCTTGATTTCGCTGAGGCAGCCACTACGGTGAAGATGGCCATCTACCCTGCTGCATATCCAGACGTCAAACTGACAAAGGAACAAGGTGACCTAGTCAGAGACAGTCTGATAGATCTCATCTTCCAGATGGAAGAAGAAGAGAACACACCTCTTTTTACCAGCCACTATCTCGAAGCTGGTACATACGTGGTTGCGTGCAAGGACGAACTCACAAAACACTGGTTAAGTGAGCAAGTACCTAAGCTGCACCCGTGGACCAATGCCAAGCTGGAGGTAAAAGAGCGGGCAAAAGTTATTAATTCCGTCCGGGTAGTGTTCAACGTCCCCAAGTGGTACGACAAACAGAAACCCGAGGTTATTCTCCGTTTGATCGGAAAGCAGAACAAACGGAAGGCAGACCTCCAGACCGATACCTGGAGAATACTCAACGTCACTCCACTAGAAGATGGCGGTAGAACGTTCGCAGCAATGATAGATGACAGGGCAAAACAAGCACTAACATCCATCAACTGTGTAGCGCACCTAGGCCTCAATAAGGTCACTTTCCTTATCCGCTCCAAGGATAGGAAAGAAGCACCTGAAAGTTGTGCAAATTAACCTCCACCACTGCAAAGCAGCCACTGCAAATCTAAGCAGAAAGCTGCTAGCAGATGACATCGATTTAGCACTGATCCAAGAACCATGGATAGTTAAGGGACAAGTCCGTGGATTAGGTGGTGCTAAAGGTAAGCTTATTTATAATCATGCAAGTCCTAGAACATGCATACTTATAAGAAATAATCTAGACTGTTTACCACTAATGGAATTCTGTTCTAGAGACATAACCACAATTAAAATAAAATGGAATAACTATGAAGGTTGTGACCAAGCCATTATAAGCTCTGTCTACCTTCCATCCGATTCCAGGGACCCACCGCCTAGCGAGGAACTAGAGAACCTAGTATCATCTGCTTTCCAAGACGATCTAGACCTCATCCTAGGCTGCGACGCAAATTCTCACCACACCATTTGGGGCAGCACCAACTGCAACATAAGAGGTGAGTCACTTTTAGAATTTATCTTAACTAACAATCTAGTAGTAGTCAATAAAGGTAACACTCCAACCTTTTACAACACTAATAGACATGAAGTTATAGATATTACCATAACCACTATGAGAATTAGTCAATCAGTGAATAAATGGCAAGTTTCAGACGAACCATCACTCTCTGACCACAATTATATAACCTTTGAACTGTCTCAACGGGAAGTAAGCCAAAGAGTTTACTACAACCCAAGAAAGACAGACTGGGACCTATATAAACAAAAACTACAAGAGAAGATAGAACACCTCAAGTTCAGATCTCCCAATAAAGTAGTTTTAGACTCAAATGCTGACCGGTTAAAAGAGGCCATGATTGACTCCTTTCAGAGTAGCTGTCCTCTAATAGACCCAAGTCAGCAAAGAGCAAAAAAACACACAAATTGGTGGAATAAAGACCTAGAAAAGACCAGACAAGAAGTCAGACGTCTGTTTAACAGGTCTAAAGCCACAAATAACTGGGAGAACTATCACAAGGCTCTCACAGACTATGGCAAAAAGATCAAGGCAGCTAAGATAGCAGCCTGGAAAAAGTTTTGCCAGGAGATGGAGACCACGCGATCCACAGCTAGACTCCACAAAATCATCTCAAAGCAAGCCATGAACCCAGTAGGCACTCTTAAAAAAGAAAGCGGAGAATACACTACAACGGAAGATGAGACTTTATCTCTTTTGATAAAAACTCACCTACCCGGAGCAGTGGAACAACCTACTCTGGCTGAACCCAATCATACCCCTAGGAGGGAAGACTGGGAAACAGCTAAGAGAATAGTCAGCAAAGAAAGGATTAGATGGGCAACTAGCCTCTTCAGTCCTTTCAAATCTGCTGGAAATGACGGCATACAACCCGTAATGCTGCAGAAAGGGATAGATATACTGCTGAACCCACTCAAAGACATGTTCCAAGCAAGTCTTGCCTTAGGCTACATTCCCCAAGCCTGGAGAGTGACTAAAGTAGTATTTATCCCTAAGCCTGGTAAGAGCAGCTATGCAGAAGCTAAATCTTACAGACCTATCAGCTTAACGTCATTCCTCCTTAAAACGTTGGAAAGATTAGTAGACAGATACTGGAGGGAGGAAGCCCTAACTTCACTCCCGATTCACAAATATCAACATGCTTACCAAACAGGGAAGTCATGTGAAACCGCCCTACACCAACTAGTGGGGAAAATTGAGAGAACCTTGGAGTACAGGGAGTACGCAGTCGGAGCATTTCTAGACATAGAAGGTGCCTTCGACAACACCTCCTACCACTCTATTGAAAGAGCAATGACAAACCATCAGATCGATAACACCACGATAAGATGGACTATGGCAATGCTCAACACTAGAGTTGTAAAAGTCAAGTTATTTGACAAGGAAAAGACAGTGCAGGCGACAAGGGGATGTCCACAGGGAGGAGTTCTTTCTCCACTCCTGTGGTGCCTCACAGTTGATGAACTGCTGATCCAACTCAATAACAAAGGCTACTACACTCAAGGATACGCTGATGACATTGTCATACTGATTCAAGGTAAATACCAAAGAACCGTAGACAATATAATGAAATCAGCACTAGAGATAATAGAAGAGTGGTGTCTAGAGAATAATCTTAGAATTAATCCCAGCAAAGCCACTCTCGTCGCTTTCACTCGTAGAAAGAACATCACAAACAGAATGAACATAAAACTGTTTGAGACAAATGTCAACTGGGAGAACGAGGTTAAGTACTTAGGTCTAACCATCGATTCCAAACTAACTTGGAACTCCCACTTAGACAAAACAATCACCAGGTGCATACAAACATTAGTTATTGGAAAAAGAGCCATAGGTAGTACGTGGGGGCTCAAACCGGAACTGACCCTCTGGCTGTACAAAACCATGGTTCGACCAATAATTTCATATGGAATAATCGCCTGGTGGCCCAAAATAAAACAAGCAACTGCGATCCACAAAATCAGCAGAATACAATATCTAGCTAATCGGTGCATCACTGGAGCCTTTAAAGGCACTTCAGGACAAGCACTGAATGCTATTTTAAATCTGCACATCTTCTTGGAAGGTGAAGCCAGAATGGCAGCCTACAGATTACAAAGTACTGGTCACTGGATGACCACAGCTAATAATCTAGGACATGGCAAGATCATGTCACATATCAACAACCCAATATTAGAAATGGGTTCTGATCTTATAATCAAAGCCTATGACTTTGAAAAGAACTTTACTGTACACACAAGTTGGAATCCGGACCAACTACCAACTCCAACAAATAAGAACATCATTTTTTACACTGATGGATCTAAGTTTGAAGGGGGTACAGGCTCTGGTGTGTACAGTACCAATCCTAGAACCAACGAAAAAGTCAGTCTAGGAAAGTTTTGTAACATCTTTCAGGCTGAAGTACAAGCTATTAACGTATGCGCAAACATCAGCATAGAAAAGAAGCTGCTCAATCGAGACATACACATTCTCTCAGACAGTCAGGCAGCACTGAAAGCGCTAAACGCTTTCAGTACTTCATCGAGACTGGTCAAGGAATGCAAATCCAAACTTCAAACCTTAGGCCAGGGAAATACAGTAAAATTATGCTGGATCCCAGGTCACCAAGGTATTGAAGGAAACGAAAAGGCGGACAAGCTCGCAAAAGAAGCAGCCCGTAATGCAATGACCGGTCCAGAACCTGGTCTAAGCATTCAGAAAAACCAAGCCCGTTCAGCCATTAATGAATGGGTCAATACCACACACCAACTAAGGTGGAGCAACTACAATCAAGCAACACACTGCAAAAGATTGCTAAAAACTCCGAATCCACAAACCACCAAAACCCTGTTGAGACTGAACAGAACTCGAATCAAGCAAGTAGTCAGTCTACTAACAGGCACTGGAGCATTCAGAGAATTTATGCACAGGATCAATATCTATAGAGATGAACCTGTTTGCAGACTATGCCAAGAGGATGATGAAACAGCCTATCATATCCTCTTTGAATGCCCAGCATTAGAGCGTAAAAGACACCAACTCGATTGGAGCCTTAACTCTATTGACAACCGCAAGCTAGTAGGGGACATTGCAAGTCTAGTAAAAGATACGGATGTCGGCCTGCTAACTTGAAAACTCCCGACAGTACAAAAAGCCCAAAGGGCTGACGTGCGCAAGCCAACAAAAGGCAGTCGTGAAATCTAATCTAATCTAATCTAAAAACGTATTAATCCTAATTTCCAATTAATAGTAGAATAACACCGTATCTTAGCAGCATGATGCTTTTTTGTCATTAAGGGGAGAACAATTGAATTACATTATTGGCAGGCAGGAAAAATTTGTGCTCTATTTTCAATTACAGTTTTGTATATTAATAATAGTATTTTTACCAGTTCAAAAGTGTACAGTTTTATTGCCCAAGTGTCGGTGCTTCAATACAAGTGTTTGTGGGAAAATCCACGACATAAAAATTTAAAAAAAATCAAATTTGCTTCCGATTGTGTGAACGGAAGCGAGCACCTGAAATGTTCGAGGTTCGACTACGACGAAAATCAGCATCAGAAGTCAAAGGTTAGCGGTCCAGGAGTTCAGCGGAGTGTGCAGGAGTATCCTGAAAGGAATTTGCACCCAGGGAAGCAGCTACAACCTGAGATATTCCAGCAGCGTCACTACGACCAGCTCTGCGAGCAGCAACGAAGCAAACTTTACGAGGTAGGATAGATTTAAAAATTGAGTGTCAGTGTTCGGAAAAACGACTTAAATCCAAGATTAAACCTTGCCGAAGAGGCCGAGCGCTTCTCCAACAGTCCAATTACTTTGTGGTTTCCAAAAATCGAACGGCGTCACCAGGTTTTGGGGCGAAATCGTTCATAAACAGTTGAAAGATCGGCGTGCAGACAATCAAGGGGAGTTTTGACGTCATCCTAAAAACAATCAAAGCGATTTTTTAATAGTTGCCAAGCGGGAATATTCAAATAATTTACCTGACGCGTTTTCCCAGAAGTTCACGATTTTAAACGTTCAATTTTACGCTGTACGAAAAAAACCATTTTGTGTTCATCTGTCAATTTACGAGATTGTGAATTTTATCTACTAATAACGAGCAAACGAGGTACGTTGAGACAAATAACCTAAAATTTGAGATTATAGTCATTAAAGTATTTAAATATTATTGGGTGTTTTGTGATATTTTGTTGTAAGGCAGACGTACAGAACGTATTTTTATAGTAAGATAATCAGCTGAAAGCAAAGGTGACCGAGGTCCAGCTCACCATTTTGTCTGCGACTCCGTGTATGTTTCCTCAAGGTTTGAGACGTCGTGAATATCTAGATTTTGATTTTAACTTTGCGGCGCCCTCATCCTAATTAATTCTTGATTTACCCCTATTTTGAAGTAGGAAACAAACCCATTTCAGATGCCTCAAACCGCACTTGTTTCGACTGAACACTATCCGGAACAAATTATTGCTAGGGGTTGTGTTTGGTCTTAAGTGCCGTTTTCGCTGTAACAAATGGATGCCCACCTTTTGTTTTATTGACCATTTGAGCTGTAACAGTATAGCGGGTTCTTTATAATACTCAATCTTTCTCTCTTTTTAAGTGCATGTTGTCAAATAAAATTAAAAATTGTAATACGTTTATGACTTAATGAGGTGTTCTTGATTTATAATAAACACATCATCACTATATTGGAATTAACTTTTATTTTAACATCGTATTTGAAACTACAATTGGTATAGTATTAATTTCTATGTAAATATAAAGCTAGATATGCGTATCTAACCAATTTGTGAATTGACTATTATGAGCATTTCTAATGTAGTTATTAATTTTATTCAGACATAGCGCAAATCCTCACTTTTCGTATTTTGATTGAGTAAAAACTTTGCACTTGGGTGCAGCTATAAATACATTCACTCTATAACTAACGATATTAATAAGCGACACTCGTGTTATGCTATTATATTGAAAATGCAACAATTTTTCTAATATTGCATTTCTTAATTTCAGAAGTTATATGGTTGATGCTCTCATAGTAATAGGAGATTTTCAACTATGCGTTTTATTATAATTTCCTACGATTTTTTCTAATTTCAAAATAATGTCAGCATTTTGCAATCCTTTCGTATTATTTCATTGTAATTTAATCAAATTTCGTATTTTATAAGAATTTGGTCACGATTCATAGAATTTCATAGCATTTCGTACAAGCTTCAAGTTTCGTTTCGAAACTTTGTTCAATTTGAAAAGGTATATACATAATCAGAAAAAAGTTGCGAATTGCCTATTGATTTACAAACACCCTATATCCAAAAAACGAAATGAATGAAAACTTGATATACGCTTTTTACTTTCTTTTACCTTATAAAATAAAGAGGTCAAGTTCAGTACACGGTCCGGTCTATTGCGCATATTCGCCAGTTAACCATCTTATTGGTCTCAGGCTTAGTTAAAATTGCGCCAACATAATGAAGCAGTGGTTCCAAACAAGCCACCGACATTGCACGGTGTTTTTGTTGCTCCATAAGATGCTATGTATCATTCTAGCTTGTTTTGGTTAGTTACAATGATCGTTTTTTAATTTGAATTCCCATAAAATGCTGTGTATCGTTCTAGGCTGTTTAGGTTACTTGCAGTATTTGATATATTTTTTTAATTGCCCCCAAGATTTTTTTGGAACCGCTGATCACATTCACGCATGACAGTTAGATGTTTGATCATGTGCAATTTACCGGACCGTATACTGAATTTTTACCAAATAAAGTATATTAATCACGATTTTTTTCGAACTCGACATTTTGGCGGAAATATTAGTTTTCGTGTCTTCGGATTCAGAAAAAGGTTTTTGAAGTGATGTCTATCTGTCAAACTGCGAGTCGTTCAGTCTGTGAATCTGTTTATGTTTAATCGATTGACATACAAATCCATATATACGTTTTTAATACAAATTCGGAGATCTCACTAAATCTTGGTTAAAATTGGCCAACCGGAAGCACATTTGAGTTCGCTCTATGCCACAGCGCGGGCCAGGAATGCCGGGTTCTGATTGGTCCGCGGTGAGCTGCGCAATTCTCGTTTTTCTTTCTGTAGGTAATAAGGTAATACTGTACGTACCTTACTGTACTGTACTAGATCCACAGATACTGATACATAAGTAATAAGTAAAATGATTGTTCAATAGATATAATACCTGCTTTTATTTACACCCGGAATAGCTCTGATACGTACCTTCTGTCAACACCTAATTGCAACTTAAAATTGATTAGCATTCCAAAAATAATATGAACATAATAAAATTGAAAACAAAATGCGTCGATTGACATAGTTTATACCAAAAATAAATTTTCATAGATCTTTTGAAGTACAAAATACAAACTGCAGAAGCTTTGCAAGAAAATATAAGCGGCAACTACAACAAGTATTAAAAGTTTAAAAGACGACGAAATTCAAAATAACAAATAAGTAGTTATATTCATACAATTCACCTTTAGTAATTTCTGAATAAGATGAAAATAGGCATATTTTAAAACCAAAACAGGGTAAATCTTGACTGTTCGTCTAGATAGATAGTTAGGTAGATATTTATTGGTGCTAATATTCACCAAGTGCACTTACGCAAGTCAAAAATATACCTATACTAATAATTAAAATAATACAATAAAACTAAAACTAATAAGAATCGCCCGTTCAAACGTCATACAAGAAAAACACGAAGTTGGCGAGACCGTGGACCAATCAGAGCCAGGCATTCCCAGCCCGCGCTGTGGCATCGAGCGAACTCAAATATGTCAACCGGAAGTAGTACTCCACTCATCTTTTTTCGGGGAATTTTTATCTTATTTGATAAAAATAAAATGTTCCTGCAGATGATCATATATTATGCAATTATCTACAACTTTTGTTTAAAAAGCTTTTTTTGTAAGAAAAATCGTTTTTGAAAAAAAAACCAAAAATTCCATTGTTTTAAAAAAACATTCTCAGACTCCTAAACTTAATAATAGGATTTTTTATAAGAAGTGTTATATATTAGGTAATTGTCTATAACTTTTGCAAAAACAGTTTTATTCTAAGGACTATAGTTTTTGAAAAAATTCAAAATAAAATTTTTACAAGCAATTCGTGGTGTGGTGACCGCACCCCATTTTTTAGCTTAGGCGGGCAATCTAGGCCTACTATGTTGATAATTGCTAACTTCATTGCAATTATAAAGTTTTAAATTCCAATTCCAACCTTTATCAGAAAAACCGCCAAAATCTTATTTCTCTTTTGGTAGAAGTAAAACTGCAAAGGATATTTGTTTAAAACCAAGTTTTATGTTTCACTCGACTGAATAGTAATGGTGGATACGGTGAACGAATTCAAACGGTAAAGAGTTAATAAAATGTTGTTTTTCCTTACAGGTTCTGCATTTAAACAGTTAGACAGATTGGTAATAGCGCAAAAAACTGCCTAGACTTGGAATCATTTCTACCAGAAGTAGGAATCAAAAAATGACGAAGTTGAGTTACCAAATAAATAAATTTTAAGGGCATATGCACATACAATACCCAAGTGAGCGAGGCGTAGCTATACTGAAAACACTGAAAATCCAAATTAATGCAGGTGTGCATATTAGAAGCGAGGTTTTTCGTGTAGGGACGATGGGAGACTCAGTGGAAAACTTAGAGACAAAGTAATAGTTCGCGATTTGGAAGCGTGTCAAACGCCTTGCAAGATGGACTTTGAGCAGTTAACTCTAAATAAGAGCCTTCAGGACTGTTGGGCCGGTGACATACTAGCTATTTACCGTCGGCAATTTGTTCACAAAAACGTGATGCACTACTTGAATGTACTGTACGACACATTGAACGGATGTTCTGCAATTGTCTGCTCGCAGATACATCGTGTTGCGTTCAAACCGCCAATTCTCGATAAAGAATACAGTGACAAAATAACCCAAATCAAGAGCATGGAAGGAAACTTGTAAAGAAATATAGGTATTCAAGTATTCTGCAAGTACACAAGCTGAAAAAGATAAGTGCATTAGTGATGTCAACTTTCGTTACTTTTCGGTACTTGTAACTATTCGTAATTTTTCGTTTTAGTATCCGTTACTTTGTATTCGTTATCGAGTACTCGTTTATTCTAAAGCCATCGCCCGTTGCAACCAATTCGGATCGAGCACCTGAAAGTTGAGCGAGAGTATCCGTTGGTTTCAGATGGAGTGGCGAGTACTCCTCGTACACGGAGGAGCTGCAAAAGTTGACGTAAACAAACAAAACTATGCTTACTTTTTTATTTCTGAGAATTGAGCATTGCGCTCAGGGCTTATGCACACGTAACATTTGTTACGCATTTAATACAGGGTGTAGAATTGGTTCACGCACCATAGGGATTTCCATGTTAAATTCTTAATGTTCAAATATTGGCTCCCCAAATGATTTTAGAGAAAAAGTGTAAGTATGTTTCTTGTAGAGAAAAAAATACTGTATTCTACCATATCATTACTTATTTTTTTACTTTTCATACAAGGGTTAAAATTAAGGAAATTAAAACTACTATTTTAGCAAAAATAGGTAGTGCCTTGGAATCGTTGAAACAAAAAACAATTGTTAGTTAGCTGTCATGTTAGCGTCTTGATAATAAATGTAGAAGTGTTTTAAGTAATTTTTTCGACGACTGACGTCGAAAGTAGATTTTTCTCACTGTCATTTGACAACAGAAAGTTGACATTTGCCACTGAGCGTGCGTTTTCATCATTTTGCCGCTCGCCGAGCGTTTTGGGTTTCCGCGTGAACAAAATAGGTAGCCACGTCCGAATGTTTCCTTGACAATGCCCGTCATTTGTCGAAATAATCGCGTCACATGTCTAATAGACTGCGCGAGTAGTGTTAACTTGATTGTCAATTAATTTTTACGATAAAATGAAATTTGATATTTTCCTTTAATAATATGCTCAGTCATCGAAAAAATAGTATGTATGTTTCGAGCTAAAAGTGCCTTTGCCTCTTTTGCATGATTGCTGGTTTCGGCTTTGCCTCAACCAGCAATATTAATGCGCAAGCGGCAAGAATGCACTTTCAACTCTTAACATACAATATACTATTGCGTTTAGACAATGCATTCTAGTGCCGGAAATTTATTTTCCTTTTTTACAAAACAGAGAAACTTAAACTGTCACCTTACCAAAAACCAGCGATGCTTTGATAAACTGTTGAAACAAGGCTACTGTCATTTTAACAAGCTGAATCTCGTTTTTCTTACATATTGAAAATTTAAAATGATGAGAATAATAATCTGCAATAGAACAAGTAAATTTTATTTAACGAATTAACACAAAAAAAAACAATTACTATAATAAATTTTCAAATAAACCTGCAGCCACTGTTAAACAATAACCCAGTCTATCATAAAATTCTCGTCTGACATTTGCCAACTGATTTGGCGAAATTCTTGCGCAGTGATCTTGAATACTAGTTTTCAATTGTTGCAAATCTTCAAAACAGTTACCACTGTAAATCTTTGATTTCAAATTTCCCCATAAATAGAAATCATTAGGAGAAATGTCAGGACTCTGAGCAGGCCAACAAATTTCGTATCCTCTAACAATAACTTTGCCATTGAAGCTTTGATTTAAAAATTCCCGGACGACACGACTGTTATGTGCAGGACATCCATCCATTTGAAACCAAACTTCTTCATTTTCCGGTGCAACCTCATTTATAGCTGGTGTTATTTCTTCGGATAATACTTGTAAAAAACGTTCAGACATTAAATTTCCATCAAGGAAAAAGGGTCCAATAATATGATGCCCTAAGATACCGGCCCAAACATTTAATTTTTGAGGATATTGGGTTCTCGTTGCTAAATAATTATGAGGATTTTGTGTAGCCCAAATTCTACAGTTTTGCATGTTTGGCTCATTGTCAAGCGTAAACGTGCACTCATCTGTAAAACAGACATTCCTTAAAAAATTTCTATCTTCGTTTGCTTTTTCCATAATGGTGTAGCAAAACTCAGCCCTTCTCTCCATATCATTCGGAAGCACCTCTTGGTGGCACTGATATTTATAGGAACGGTACTGGTGCTTTTTCAAAATTTTGTGCACTGTAGTGTAGTGTATCCCAATATTTTCTCCCATTTGACGTACACTTACATTAGGATTTTCAGTTACTGAAAGTAATACGTCGACAGCGTTTGCATTTTTTTGATATCTTACATTTTGCAAGACGTTTTCATTACATTTACACTTATTATTTACAGTACCAGTTGCTTCAAATTTGCGGATCATTCTGTCAACAGTAGTGTGGTTTGGAATTGGTCGATTCGGATATTCTGCAGCAAACATATCACTCACTGCACGTGCACTATTACCAGAATAGTACCATTTCACCATTAGGATCTCTTCATTCAACGAATACATGATATTATCTCAGAATTACTTAAAACACTTCTACATTTATTATCAAGACGCTAACATGACAGCTAACTAACAATTGTTTTTTGTTTCAACGATTCCAAGGCACTACCTATTTTTGCTAAAATAGTAGTTTTAATTTCCTTAATTTTAACCCTTGTATGAATAGTAAAAAAATAAGTAATGATATGGTAGTATACAGTATTTTTTTCTCTACAAGAAACATATTTACACTTTTTCTCTAAAATCATTTGGGGAGCCAATATTTGAACATTAAGAATTTAACATGGAAATCCCTATGGTGCTTGAACCAATTCTACACCCTGTATATGAAAGAGGTGTTAAAACAACCTGATTAAGAGGCCTGCTTTTATTTTATTTTCAAACCTTATGGAACAACAGGTGATAGCAACCTACCTGATCACGTTCTTTAAGATCCGTTAATAATAGTTTCTTCGGGAACTTACCTATTTTATTTCACGTCATTAAAAAGTGCTAGTTAATACATTTTTTCGTAATACTACTATGAAAGAAAACACCCGATTCATGTTTATTTTACATCGATGCTTGTTTTTAAAAAGGACTTTATTAGTACAATCAAAACTTTACATCGATGGAGTAGCAATTCAAATAAAAATTATTAGGACGAGATCTGACTGTCAACTAACTATAATCATAAAATAATAAAACATGTACAGATGCTGCTCTGCAGGAACTGAACCAGCATAAGATAACTAATCTATTCAGTGTCGGCAAAGAGATCATTTTTATGAATACAAAAATAGCGGGCACAGGCACGTAACTCCCGAATATGTTAACACATATTAAACATTTCTTCGGGAAGTTACCTATTTCATTTTAGAGCGTTAGTCGTAGCTAATAAATTTTTTTGGAGAATTATAAATGTAAGTAAACATCCCTGAAGCCTCGTTTATGTGCACATTAAGCATTTCTTCAGGAAATTACCTATTTCATTTTAGAGCATTAAAAAAGTTCTAGCTAAGAATAAGAACGCCAATCGCTGTTCGAATGTCCGTAAAAACATTTTCATGAAACAGCTACATTTTCAGAGAGCGTTGTAATTTTCAACACAATCTCAAAACTTAAATAAAAAAGCAAGGTTTAACCAAATACTGTTGGGTGAACAAGTACAAGTTCACTCAACGACTATAGTAACTGTTTTAAAAATGTAACGAATACTTTTGCAAGTTGATATCCGTTACTTCAGATCTTGCCGGGTAACGAGTACTTTTGTAACAAATAGTTACATTTTTGACATCACTAAAGTGCATAGACTTATTTTTATTACTTGTTAAATTTAATCAAGAAAAATACTATAATTACATCATGTTTCTGATCCTCGTGCTTCTTTAAGGTGATTAGGTAATTTTTAAAATTTTGAAATAAGAAATAAGTTAGAAAAACGTACGTAAAAATTATTTATGTTAATTTTTAGAGTGCACAATAAAATTTGGCTGCATTTCTTTACGAGGAAGAAAGTCGGTTTTCATCCCATAATAATAAAAATAGTTTGTGTATCATTGGAATTAAATAAATAATTTCATATTTTGTATTTGCAGAGGGAAACTTCCAAAGAAAGAAACATTTGAAGGATACTTTCATGAAGGAGCTAAGATATCAAAAAATCTGGAAAATCAGCTAAAAAAAAAGAAATTATCTATTTTGATACCTTGCAATTCTTGATCCCGCAGACAGAGAGCAGAAGGTGGGTCACACTGAACGTTTTTAACACATTTTTACTGCCAAAGCAATTTTTCTTGTTACAGAACAGAATCAAGCCAGAAATGCTGATATTGATCCTGATGACAATGGAGAGTCAGAGGATAATGCAGATAATGAAGTAGGAATGGAGGCTGCAAATATTGATGAAGAAAATGGATGTGAGGCAAATCCTGTTGCTCCCACTAGCAGTAGTAAGAAAACTAAAAAATGTGGAGATTTTGAAAACAAATTTCTGGCTGTATTAGCAAGAATTTAAAGATTTAAGACCCGTTAGCATTCTTCCTGTGCTTTCTAAAATATTTGACAAAATTTTAAATAACCAAATTCAAATTTATCTTCAAAAGTTTGAATTACTTCCGAATTTACAATCTGGTTTTCGTGCGGGTTACAGCTGTGAAACAGCACTTTTAAAAATTACTGATGATATTTTGACTTCTTTAGATAAGGATGAATTGACTGTGTTAGTGCTTTTAGATTTCTCTAAAGCTTTTGATACTATCGATCACCGAATCTTGCTATCAGTTTTGCATTTCATAGGCTTTAGCAGAAATTCTAATAAACTAGTGTCTAATTATCTAACGGGTCGATCGCAATATGTTACATATAATGAACAGCAATCAGAAAGCCAGAAAGTAACATGTGTAGTTCCTCAGGGTTCGATAATAGCTCCCATTTTGTTTTCAATTTATACATCTGTTCTTACAAACAACATAAAACATTGCAAATACCATTTATACGCAGATGATACACAACTTTATTACTCTTTTCTAGAAGAAGATGTACATACAGCTGCTAATTTTATTAACTCGGATCTACAAATTAGTAAATAACGCGAATGAACATTCATTAAAAATAAATCCGATTAAATCAAAATTATTGTTATTTGGAAAAACCTCTAATCAAAAACTCCGTGACGAGATGATGTCCATTTTAAATATAAAAATTAATAACATCAAAATTGAATTTACAGAAACTGCAAGAAATTTAGGTCTAACATTTGATATTAACCTTCGATTTAAAGATCATGTTAAGGGTTGTATACAAAAATCCTTCGCAAATATAAGATACATATATGGTATCAGAAATCTTATTAGCTATAAATCTAAAATACTTTTATGCGATTCACTCGTACTTTCACATTTTAACTTTTGTGATTCGGTATATGGTCCATGCATTTCAAAGGAATGTTCTAGAAAGATTCAGGTGGTGCAGAACGCGTGCTTGCGAATGATTTTTGGTAAAAGAAGAACTGAGCATATTAGTTATACGCTGGAATTAATACCATGGCTTAATATGGAAAGGCGGCGCCTTCTTCATTCCACGTGTCTTTTTCACAAAATTATTTTATTTAAAACACCTCCATATTTGTACAACAAAATCGTATTTAGGACGGATATTCATAATATTAACATCCGTCGAAAAGATTTTATTTCCAAACCATGCCATAAACTAGTTATGTTTCAAAGGTCTTTTACTTGTAACATTTCAAAACTGTATAATTTCGTCCCATATGAATATAAACGGTACTCTTCTTTTCAATTTAAAAAATCAATATATCAAAACTTGTTGTTGAACGATATCCATATATTTGCAAACATTTGAAAACTCGGCATTGACAGTAGTCGAATAGCTATTTAAATTAATAACTTGCAATTTTAATGGCAACTTAACTATTACATAATTATTATTATGTAATGGTTATTATATAATTATTATGTATAATAGTGTTGGGTTAAGTGTAAGACCAGCGGGTGGCTCAAGGGATACTTGCTGAACTTCGCCCTTTGAATGCATAGTTATTTTTTATTTTCAATATATAAAGTAATTGTTAATTTTTTATCTGTGTGTTCAATAAAGACAAATTTATTATTTATTATTATTATTATTATTTAATAAGTCTGCAGCAAATAAGGAAGATATGGCTTTTTTCACACTTCTTCTGCCTAGCATCGGAAAGCTAAAGGACAATCAAAGGATCGAATTTAAATTGCAGACTGAAAAAAATTCAAACTCCATCTACTGCTCCATGCAATCTATATCAACAGTCTACTACTTGAGCTCCTGCATCGGTTCCTACTTGTTTTCTGCAGCAAACAGTGTTCTTCAAAACCATCAACATTTCTGGTTCTTATTACCATGAATATAACAACAAAATTTCATAACTTGTAATTTTGTTATTGTAGTTATGTTGTTTAGTTCTTTAAAAATTGTTCCAGATTAATTGTTAAAAGTGTAACTATAATTCATTTAGTCAACTCCCGTGACATTTACAGTGACAAATGCAAAATTTTGAGTGTACTTAATAAGTACTACGTACTAGGGATGTCGGCGGGTACCCGGGTACCCGGGTCGACCCGGGTAATAGTCCACCCGGGTATATTTTCAGGACCCGGGTACCCGACTAGTAAATTATGTAATGCCCAGAAAGTAAGCCTTTTTCGGAGAAGATAATAAAAACTTAAAAAGAATAGGAATAAGCTCTAGAAAAACACAACAATGCAGTAATAACAAGAATCAACATTCTTGTTTCATGTAAGGCAATAAATCCGCTTCACAGAAATATTCCACCCGTCTATAGTACCATTAAATCGCATCAGTATTGGTTGAAGTAACATGAACATCCTCTGTGTGATGTTGATGCTACCAATTTCGGATAAAAAGTCACGTACTTGCATTTAATAACACTTGGAAGTTTGAAAATATTTAGGACAGAAGACTTGCAGTTTGAATTGGCGAGTAGGTACTATTTCAAATTAGTTCACTTTAAAACTCGCGGTGTTAAAATGCGTAGAGCATAGAGCTTGAACATTGTATGAAACTACAAAAGTACAAACAAATAAGAAAACAATGTCATAAAAAATCGCCTCTATGAAAATATTTTCGTTCGCCAGAAAATAATAAGGCAAAATGTAAAATCTTCGGGTACCCGAGGGTACCCGGGTACTGCTTTCGGGTACCCGGGTTTGATTTTAGACCGGGTACGACATCCCTACTAAGTACCTAGTATTTCAGCTGATTGTACTTAACGGTCAGTAGCATCAAACATCTAAGTAAGGTTATGACAAATTATTTGTTATTTTACTAAACTTAAATATCAATCGTAGTTTTAGTGAAACAAAGTAAAAAAATAATTTATTAACAACTTTAGTAAGTAATCTTGTATTATATATGCAACCAAAATAATCAAAATGTACTTCAATAATTCAAATGTTAAAGTGAAGGTAAAAAAAAACTTGAAATTTAAATGGCGCCAACATAAAATGCAAAAACTATTAACACACTACTAGCGATTTTCATATTAACCAACTGATAGTGAATTTTACGTCACCGGAGTTCCCTGAATGGATTATATTTCATTTATTAGCTATTTATGCAACAAGTGCTAAAAGTTGACGTTTAATGCACGAGACATGAAAATTATGAAACGAAGCCGAAGGCTGAGTTTCATAACATGTTGCATGCATAAACGACTTTTAGCATGCGTTGCATACAATATTTCATCTACGACCTTAATTTTACTGTTATTAATCCATAAATATCGATTTAACAAAGGTTTGCATCTACGACACTTCTAATTTATGTCATAATAAACAGTAGCCCATGCCGCGTGGGCGAATGTTTGCGAATGACAGTAGTCTAGGTCAGTTACGAAATGTAATTATTAATACTTTACATCTGACTGTATTCATTACATAACGCTTTAATTATTTTAAAAACACTTTACCTATAACGCAAGAAGCAACTAGAATAACTTTACAACTTCACTTTCAGTTCGAAATTGTAGTTTTATAACCTCACTTCACTTTTAGCACATGGGCTAGAAGTAAACAGCTGATTTCTTTAACCACGGTAAACTATAAAACGTTACTTTTAGTGAAACAAGCTAGCGCTAAAAGGCCTACTTTTAGTGGTGGTCGTAGATAAAAATACATATACAGGGTTCTTCTAATTCGAAGGCAACCATGGGAATCAGTTATTATAAATGATGGAGGGTAAGTTTAAATTTGGCAAAGTTGAGCTTTTTTAAACTAAATAAGATGCAGTTGAGAAATAACAAACATTAATTTTGTTTTTGAGATTTTTGAAAAGAACTGAATTCCTAAATTTTCGTTTTTATTTTTTATTGGTCTTATTTGGCAAGCTAGGAAAAAATTGAATCCACTTTTCTCCAGCCATTTTTTCTTCAGCCATTTTTTCTTCACCATATGACGACGGCCATAAATTTTAAATACGACGTTTTGTTTCTTTTCAACCATCAACTTTTCTAGTTCTTATGGGCGCCATTTTGGATTTTACATCAATAGAAGGGAAATAGTCTCCTGATTTCAAAAATGTATAATCTGACTGTTTCACTCATTAATAAACAAACGAAGTGTCAGTTTTTATATATAAACTATTTCACTAAACGAAAACAGCAACAAACAAAAATATTACAAAAATATAGGGCTCCTTCATTTAGGATTAAATTCAGATTCACAAGGTTGGTAAAACTGAAAACGTGAGTTTTACCAACCTTGCAGATTCAGATAACTAACGACATCTGCTGTTCATCCGTCACAAAATTGTAGATTCCTGCTGATGTAAGTTCGGTTTTATCACCTTGTAAAGATATCTGTACCACCTCGTTTCTTATAGCCTCCTTTGAGTGTTTCAATTGTTCGCTCATAGAGGGCACTTGGTGCCCAACTAAATCTAGAGATCCTGTATATAGTTTACTAAGAGTTGGGCAAACAGCCTCATTTGACATACAATTTTGATCCAAATTAGATATTTGACATATGACGAACAAAGAGGTTATAGGAACCAATCTTGCTAACTTGCTTTTGATAGGAGAGTATTGATCATTCTTAGAATCCCTAGAACCGACTATTAGGAATATACGCCCAATTCAGTTAAAATTTAGAGTTGCATATGCGATACTTTCGGTCGTAATATGTTACAAAATATGTAAAAAATGCACTTTTATCACACATGCCTTGTAAAAAGTGATCCAAACCAATCAAAATGTATCCCGCTGTTTGCCCAACTCTTAGTAAACTATATACAGGATCTCTAAATCCGCCGCGCCAGTTCCGCCATCTGCAGTTTAAACGCTGAGCTAACGCTTCCAAATCCCTTAGTGTATTAATCTAGTGACCTTACAAATCCCCCGGTAACAGCGCCACGCGGAGCACTCGAAAAGCTTGCAAATGAACAGGCCGGGGAGAGCCGGCAGGCACGCTAATCCAGAAGGCCGTGATTTCAAGTCTTCAAGGAATGCTACGTTTTGGCAATTCCGAAGTTGGCAGCGCGCATGCCTGACTCAGAAAATCAAGAACGCAGACGGAAAACGATGCGTAATCGCTTATGCGTCTCTAGCGATTTGGTATTGTTCTGTGCTGGCGAATATAACCTAATAACGGTGTACTGGTTGATCTTGGTTGAGCCGTGTTTTAAGTTTAATTATCAATTATATTAGGACATCAGTGAGTGGAGGCCTAGAAGATAAGTAATTTTATAGCATTTACTTTGTTTTCTCAAGTTTAAAATAAATAAGATACTAAAAATTAATCGTGGTGTTGTAACCGTTCCATTGGGAACTATTGCAGTGCTTTACAGTAATAAAACTAGGCCCTGCATGCATGATTTAACTACTGTTCGAAATCAAAGTTAAAAACTTGCGTTAAAAATTAGGGTTATTGTACAACTATGTATCGTGACGTCACTCGGCCTTGAATATTAATTTCTTGCTGCAACAGGGGTGGGTAACGGCATTTTTGCCGCGGACTTCAACGATGATAAATTGCCAGCAACAGCTAACCAAAATACGAATCATTTATTGTTATTACTGTACAGTACTGTTTTTCCCATTATTATTATTACAGTAAACGCTTCATTATAACGCATAAAAAGAATATTTTTAGGTTTAAACACAAAAATCGATACAATTTTTTGTTATATAAAATAATTATAATCTCTAAAATTCTTCAGAAAAGGTAGTATGAGCTTTTATTTTTTCTTGCATTTCTCATGTATTTTTTTTTCTATAGCAAGAACTTTAACAATTTCAAAAGAAAATAACGGAAAGTGAATCACATTTTAAAATCTCAGTAGCTAGATTGGGTTGCTAGTACCTATAATACAAATAAAAATTTAAAAAAATCAAGTACTTTATCTACCCTTGATGTTAAAGTGTTACTTTATTTACTCTAATATTACTTTATCCACTCTTAAGGTTAAAGTGTTACTTGATCTACTATTTTGAGTTGATAAAGTAGCACTTTAACATCTGCTATAGAAAAAAGAATTATTTTACATTAAACCAAAGAGCATTATATAACTCACTGTTGCTCTACTTTGAACCTATTTAAAGCATAGGGTATGGAATTGCTGTAAGCATCTTTTATATAAAGATGCTTGCTGCATATAATTACAATTTTTTTAATAATAAAAATTAAGTATTGCTATTTTTTACATAGTTGCATCTGGTTCATGTTTTTATTAGGTAATCTATGCAGTAACATTTTAATTATACTAACTTTGTTTTCTTTACAGAGATCAGCGTAGCCAGAATACAAATGAATAATATAAGTAGTATAGGTATTTTGTTATTAAATATTTGTATGTGATAGGTATGTACAGTTGGCGCCATCAAAATGTGAACGAATTCTTGCTGCCATGGCATCTTTTTCTGATTTTTATTATAGTAAACAATAAAAATGAGACAAAAATGACATGGCAGCGCGAATCCGTTCACATTTTGATGGCGCCAACTGTATGTACATAAAACTTACTATACCTGGCACTGGGAACCAATACAGTAGAACGTGCAAACCAAATTACAAATTACAATGCTGCCTGGGTTAGTATTTGACTAGTAAATAGCTTAAAATCAGCGATACCATAATTCTAACAAAAAATCTTTTCTGTCAAGTTTGACGTTTTTCGGCGAATTTGTGTTTGATCGTTTGTGATTTACTTTATTTGTTCATTTTAGTTTTCTGTTATTATTGTCTTTGTTACTTCGTTACACGTTGTTTTATACAGGATTTTCAATTACATATTACATGCACACAAATGGCATGCTGTTTCAGTTAGTTAAAGTTTTTTTTTTGTACGATAACCTCAACACATTATTTAATGTAAGTTGAAATTGTCTAATATTATAACAACCACTATCTTTAATTCTTTAGTTATTATCATTAAAATTCTGATCTAGTCTTTATAATATTGCATTTGGGTTGCATATTCTACTCTTATTTGTTCACTGCATCCAGTATAGTATCTAAGGTTAATTAGTTAAAATATATTTAGTATATCTATTATACACTTGTGTTTTATTTTTTTTGAATTGCTGTTAGTATTTAAAACAATTTGCCTAAGAAGAATGCAAGTATTAGAACTGTAAACGTTAAAAAAATAATCTGATTTTGTATTTAAATGACCATCTGCTGCAAGTTCTTTATCATCTCTGAACCAGTTTCTTCAGGGCATTTTTAAAATTTGATGATAAAAGTCATCGGCAGGGACTGGAATACTGACTGTAAGGGTTATGGTCTAATTCCTTAAAGCCTCAGTACCATAGTATAAAACTTGCTGCATTAAGCTCGTATTAAGCATAACTGTTGCTTGTATCAAGCTTGGTTCAGGCTGGTCGTAGAAAGGGCCACAATTATCCAAAATAAGCTTGAAACATGCTTAATGAATGAGCTTAATTTAAGCTTGCAAAAGAAGCTTAATTTAAGCTTGCAAAACAAGCTTTAATTAAGCTTGTAAAACAAGCTTTATTTAAGCTTGCAAAACAAGCTTTCAGTAAGCTTGTCATGTGTAAACTAGTTTGCTTGTTTCAAGCTTGCCGTAAGCTTGCAGACTTGCCGCAACAAGGTTGTTTCAAGCCTATATGCTGGTTATGGCAACCTTGATTCAAATTTATATCACACTTGCTTTGCTATGTGGGAACTATATACAGGATCTCTAGTTTTGATTAGAGTCCCTGTATAAAGTTTACTAAGAGTTGGGCAAACATCATGATACATTTCGATTGTTTTGGGTCATTTTCTACAAGGCATGTATGTAGGTAGTTTGTATGCCAAAGCACTGAACTTTAACTTTTTATCACGAATGCGGATTTTGTTGCCGAGGCCCGCAGAGCCAAGGCAAACATACCACATGAGAGATAAAAGTAACTTCAATGCCGAAGGGTACATTAAATTTGTTTTTAAATCGAGAAATCGTAAAATTACAATATTTTAACCAACTTTTGTAGGAAGCAATAAAACTCAATAGTCTTCTCCACTTACATTTATTTAAATTGGCGACATGTTTCGTAACCAAACTGGTCGGGCCATAATGATCATCTACAGAGACATATGGTTAACAATAATGTACATAATAAAGAAATTCACTTACTGGTAGTAGAAGCACGTGTTAAATTTGTAGGTTAAAATGAGGTTAGGTTAAAACCTCACAAATTCGTTAAAACTCCTCACCATACAAATATTTAACAACTGCCATGGAAGTTGTGTTGTTCCATTTGTAATTTGGTCACGAACATATCGTTGCCATTTTGCTGTGTAAGTTTTTCCTAGCTACTGATGATGACAGCCTGGCTGTCAAAGTTCGTATTTAGCAGTTGTTAAATATTTGTGTGGTGAGGGGTTTTAACGAATTTGTGATATTTTCAAACCACAGGCTCCAGCAGTGTTTTATTAAGTTAAAATGTGGAAGACGCGTTAGCTATAAAATTCCAAAAAAGACCACATTCCTTTTCTTCTCTTTCTTCCTTTCATTCCTTGGCCCATAAACTTGCTAATTTTCAATTTTTATTTAGACGTTTACTTTCCATTCCTATGTCAACAGAAAATTTCAATAGAGAATTTAACATAATTAAATACATTACTATTAAAAACGGTTATCCTCTTCAACTTATTTTACCTATTTATCATAAACTCTGTATAAAACTTTCCACAAACTTAACCCCTATCAATAATTTTGAAAACAAAACGTTTTATTCAATCCCTTATTATGGTACAATTTCATGAAAAACATTCTAAGTAAATACAATTTTAAAATTTCCTTTTCTACTACCAATTCCCTTCAGAAATTGGTAATCTTCAATAAAGATCCCACCCCTTTACTAGAAAGATCTGGTGTCTACAGTCTTGAATGTCTTGCAACTGTTTTTATATTGGTCAAACTGGACGTACTTTCAGAAAAAGGATCAACACATTTTGGAATACGACCACAACTTTGATCCTAATAAAGATTACAAAATTTTGCATATAGCTAATAAAGGTATGTTGTTGAATTTACGTGACATTTTTGAAATTATGTCCAATAATAATGGATTCAGACTCAATGGAGTCACAGATTTTGATACTAATTACATTTTCCTGTAGTTTTGTCTTTTACTTGCTGATTTCATGCCTTTTTTGTTCTTTTACTTTTTGGCCCTCTAGTAATTTCTATGTCATTGAATCTAGGAATTTTTTGACCTGTTATCTAGTTTTGTATTAAAATTCATTCCTAGTGCTAACGTCTTCAACGTTAGTATCTACTTAACTTGCTCTAATTTTAATTTTTTATATTGTAATGTTACCATGACACACATTGGTTGCTGCGCAAGCACCAAAGGCGCGATCCAACTCTGTATCCCGAATCTGGGGCAAGTTGATCATTGTACCGCCAGATGCCAGCGCATAAAGCACCAGCCTCGACACCGCAAGGTAAATGAGGTTACAGATAATACATACATACATATTGTAATGTATTAACCAGGACAGCGATCTTTATAACGTAGTTTGCTGGTTATTTAATTTTTTCTTCTCCAATGTGGTGTTCTTTGGAATTTTATTGCTACCTCGTCTTCAACGTTTTAACCTAACCTCATTTTAACCTACAAATTTAACATGTGCTTCAACTACCAGAAAGTGAATTTCTTTATTATGTACATTGTTGTTAACCATATGCTTCTGTAGATGATCATTATGGCCCGAAGATGAAACCAGTTTGGTTTCGAAACGTCACCAATTTAAATAAATGTACGTGGAGACTAATGAATTTTATTGCTTCTTATCAAGACACCTCCACTATTAGCGTGATGGATCACCTTCCTATCAACTTTTGTAGGCTATGTTGACGTTGGTTGACGTTTACCTATCGCCCCACTGCGCCGCCTGCAAAAAGTCGTAAAACAATGGATTACTTCACTGCCGATTTCTTGTATTTTAATGACGATTTTGACGTTCTTCACTTTCCATTAAAAAAAAGTGCTTCTTACATATTTTGTAATATAAGGTTATCATAAAATAAAGGATATATTTCAGCTTATTATATATTTTTAACAAATTAAATAATGGAATTTTGTACCTATAGCCAAAATTGTATACCGCAAATGTTGGAATATTTTTAATTTTTTTAAATAAATTTTTTAACTAATTGCAATCTGTATAACAAAGGAATACAATAAGCAAAACAGATAAACGATTAAAAGTGTCATGAATAGATGTGAGAGAGAGGATCCATCAATCCTAACACCAAGATTTCTTACAAATAATATACGTTTAGCGACTAGATGTTACAATAATTACTAATTAAACATTTACAGCTGTATAAATCTATGTGGCAAGTCAAGTGGCTTAATTCTACTGAGTCTTTGGACGTTTGCACTGTTATCAAGAAGATTTACAGCGTGATAGTTAGGATGGAATCCTAATTTACTTAAATATTTTTCACTGTGCTTCACTATAGTGTCTTTCACGGAGTCCACTTTTAGATCACACAAAATGTCTACATTTCTTAGGAAATATGAATGTTGAATATGACCTCCATTTTGTTGGTGTAAGATTACCAACCTTTCATCCAAATTTTTCGTTACATCATTATGTAACATTTCTAGAATGGTAAGCCTAAAACATTGATTCATTTTTGAATGAACTATTTACGGTCTTTTCTGTTTTTCAGATTTCAAAATCTTCGAGCATGACCGGTTGTTCAGCCTCGAATTAGTACTATTAAACGTATAGACATTAACATATTTTCATTTTCTGAAAAGTAACTAATTTTTTGAATTTGCCGCTTTTGTGATGTGATTTAACATGGCTGACAAGCATGCTCGTGTTATAGAGGTGCTTTAAAAATACAGACACCGTTAATGGACATTTAACTGACGCCATTTTTATAAAACCATGGGCTGTCAACATCCTGTTTATAAAAATGTTTGTAAACATTTTTACAGTGGGGCACGGACTTAATTAATTTAAAACAGGCTAAAGCCACTAGCTATTTAAGGGGATAATTTAAATCAGCACCAAAATCATTTTTGAGCACTTTTTGTGACAGTTTTAATTATCGGCCAACAAAATACTACTTTGACACTAAAAACATTATATTATATGAGCACCAGAATGCTATTACACGTAATATCTTTAAAAAAAAATTTAACACCACAAATACTAAATAAATGCCAAACCTAGTAAAAGAGCACCAGAAATAAGAAATGGACATACAATATTATTAAATCAGTCTAAAAAGAGAAAGTCAAAAACACAAAATAATTAATAATTTCTAAAAATTATGAATATCAATATCAATTTATATCATAAATAATACAGCATGTGATCTGTGTTATGTGTGCCAAACGATAAATGGTATTGCGGCAATAAATTACGTTACCTTATTTTACTAGTACTATAAAATACTTTACGTCAGATTTCAATGTCAAGATAAATGCTTGTCAATATCCATCAAGGCACTCTAAGGTGTTTTCGACCATTTTGACAATCTGCGCTGCTGCAGGAAGGCATGCTTTGCGAAATCAATTTGTGAAGTCAAATGTTTCATTTATTTGGTATTTTTGCTAGCATCCTAGTTTAAGAAATCAATATTGTGTTGTGGCTTCGAATATTTGAATTGGATCTTGTGTAGAGAAGAAGAAAAAGTATTTTTCGTGATTTTCTCAAAATCAGACATACAGGGTGTTTCATAATATATGCTCAGGACTTCAGGATGTGATAGCTCGTCCAAAAATTTGAAAAAAAGTTTCTATTAACTTACCCTCTAAAATGGGTGTTGAAATTGAAAAAAAAAATCGTTTTTTGCGAATATTTCCGGAACCGTTTATCGTACAGAAGACAGCTTTTGGGCATTTTCTACTCATAATAAGCTGTTTTGTGTGAGAAAAATTTTTTTTTAAGTCATAATTGGTGAAGATTTTGAAGGGGTAGTGAGTGTTTTTCTCCCCAACTTCTACGCCACTGGAAAAAGTACGGTTTTGAGACGCCCATTTAAACCGCCAATGTTTTCTACACAAAAAAGGTACTCTTGGTCATAAGCTCTAAAGTTAACCGTTTTCGAGAAAAATCAACTTTTATGTTGAAAAACATGGTCAATTTTTTGAAATAATTTTTTTTTACTAATTCAACAAAATTTATTTAAGCGTTAGAGTAACAAAACCAAACGTTAACTTCATAATTGCAAAATTTAAAAAAAATAACAAATCATACACAGTTAAATTAAAAGTTGGAAATGTCCTCCGTTAGCTTCAATGCACGCAGCAATTCTTCGACGCATTGACTGTCTAACACGCAGGAAAATTCCCGGAGTGTTCCGAATTATGTCGCAAGATGTAACAATGCGTTCTCTTAATTGGTCAACATTTTCAACCGGAGTAGCGTAGACTAGGGTTTTGAGATGGCCCCAAAAGAAAAAATCTAAACAATTAAGTTCGGGAGATCGCGGCGGCCAAGGGTGCGGACCTCCTCGACCGATCCAACGGTCTTGGTATTTGTCGTCCAAGTATTGGCGAGCAACCAAACTAAAGTGGGCCGGAGCTCCATCATGCATAAAGTACATGTTTTGTCTTACTTGAAGCGGTACATCTTCCAGCAGTTCCGGCAGTACATCTTCTAGAAATTGTCGATAATCTGCACCGTTTAATCTGTTCGGTAAAAAATGTGGGCCTATCAAATGATCACCGACGATGCCAGCCCAAATATTCACGGAAAATTGTTGCTGATGATGGCCTTCTGCAATTTCATGTGGAGTTTTGGAGTTTTCTTCCGACCATATGTGGTTATTGTGGAAATTGAAAATACCATCTCTCGAGAAAGATGCTTCATCGGTAAACAGAACTTCGGCTCCAAACTGAGGATTTTGAGCTATTTTGTCTTGCATCCATCTACAAAAAGCCAATCTTGGCGGAAAATCTCTTGGCAATAAGGCTTGTACTCTTTGGATATGGTAGGGATACAAAAGTTGTCTTTTCAAAATTCTCCAAACCGTCGGGTGAGGTATGTTTAAGTTGTGAACAATTTTTCTGGTACTTGTGGTCGGATTTTCTTCAATTTCGTTGAGGACAGCTTCTTCTACTTGGGGATTTGCAACTTCCATAAGCCGCCCATTATCAGCAGTATTCTTTTTAAAACTTCCATTTTCCCATAGTCGTTGGTGAATGCGTTGAAACAAGTTATGGTGTGGTACTTGGCGATCAGGATGTCTTTCTTGATACAACCGCCTTGCTTCTGCCGAATTATCGCTCGCCATTCCGTAAAGGTAATGCATTTCGCACATTTCAGCGTTTGTGTAATTCATTTTTAATTTTGTAATACAAATTTACTTTTTGCAGGTACAAACTAATTGTTATTTTGACAGGAGGCAGCTTTCGTTTTAAAATTTAAAGCCTACTTGATAAAAAAAATTATACATTTTTTACACAAACGCTGAAATGTGCGAAATGCGTTACCTTTACGGTTTGGAGAATTTTGCAAAGACAACTTTTGTATCATTTCTGGTCGAAGCGCGCTCACTTTCTTGCCCGATTAAGCTCGCTGACAGGCGGTTGAGTTGCTCGATTATTGATTTTTCACGGAGCGCTTTCGCAAAATTTGAAATTAACGAAGCAGGCCAAGACCGCTCTTGTTTAAACAAATGAAAACAGTTACGGACTCCGGTTGAAAATGTTGACCAATTAAGAGAACGCATTGTTGCATCTTGCGACATAATTCGGAACACTCCGGGAATTTTCCTGCGTGTTAGACAGTCAATGCGTCGAAGAATTGCTGCGTGCATTGAAGCTAACGGAGGACATTTCCAACATTTAATTTAACTGTGTATGATTTGTTATTTTTTTTTAAATTTTGCAATTATGAAGTTAACGTTTGGTTTTGTTACTCTAACGCTTAAATAAATTTTGTTTAATCAGTAAAAAAAATATTTCAAAAAATTGACCATGTTTTTCAACATAAAAGTTGATTTTTCTCGAAAACGGTCAACTTTAGAGCTTATGACCAAGAGTACCTTTTTTGTGTAGAAAACATTGGCGGTTCAAATGGGCGTCTCAAAACCGTACTTTTTCTAGTGGCGTAGAAGTTGGGGAGAAAAACACTCGCTACTCCTTCAAAATCTTCACCAATTATGACTTAAAAAAATTTTTTTCTCGCACAAAACATAGCTTATTATGAGTAGAAAATGCTTACAAAAGCTGTTTTCTGTAAGATAAACGGTTCCGGAGATATTCGCAAAAAACGAATTTTTTTTTTCAATTTCAACACCCTGTATCTCGAAAATTGTGCATTTTAGAGGGTAAGTTAATAGAAACTTTTTTCAAATTTTTGGACGAGCTATTACATCCTGAAGTCATGCGCATATATTATGAAACACCCTTATTCTGGAATTGTACCTGACAGCAGCATGTAACGATTTTGACGAACGGATGTTACCGTATAAAACTGCTTTCACGACACCTCGGAGTACGAGAGTGCCACAAAACTTATCACGTCCGGGAAAACGTCACCACTTGCCCTAGAATTCTCGAGAACAGACTAATAGCTACGGCTGAATACGCTCAGGGAGATGGGCGTGGTTCTACGAACGGGACGTGTAGGGACAAGCGTGACGACATATACAGGGTGTTGCAAAATAATAGGGAGCCACGGGTTTCGAAATTAAGCCCACGTATGAGAGAAACCCGAAAGCCAAATGGAGTGGGGTATGTGTGTAGCCTTGGGGCTCCCTAGAGGCGGCAGTTGGAACGTTCGAACCTACCTTGACGCTCAAAAAATTCGTACAGGATCCGCTTTACACCAATCTGACACCAGTTGTCAATCGGGCGACGACACTACACATTGCTTAAACTAAACCACAGAATTTAACACAAAGAAAATACAGCGGGAGAGTTTAACAAATAGGTCTAACGTTCTTCAGACACGTACGGTACAACAATGTTGCAGTGCAAGTTACAAACAAAGCTGTAACAAAATGCTGAGCGTCTGCAAGTGGCACTGTATAATGAAAGTCTGCACACACTGCGTATCGGCAGGAGATTATACAACTAATTCTGAGCGCCTGAAAATGGCACTGTATAATGAAAGTCTGCGCACACTGCGTATCGGCAGGGTGTGCTGAAATATACGTTAAAGATTACATAAATATTTCTGAGCGTTTGCAAATGGCATTGTACACGTACACTTTTTGATTAGCGCGGAATTTTTATAACTAGTACAATACCTGTTAGAACTATTTGTCAAGCTTAGCTATTTCCTCAGATTTTAGTATCCTTTTCGAATCACGTAGTAAAAATTCCCAATTTAGTAATGTATTCAATATCTACTTCTCATACGAAAGTTGTTTCCGGTTAATTTAAGCCCAAATCTTTAGCTTGGCAATGTTATTAAAACTTGACCTGCTGCAAGCAGTACAGTTTCTTTGTTCGTTAAATTCTCAGTAAGCCGCTTGACAAAGGACCTTTGTTAGGCCGTTGAATTCTGCATGAATGATGTCATCTTGCCATTATTAAGTCTTAAGTGGTTCTTGACGCCGAACAGGCGGTTGTAATTTTACGCGTGAACTCCCTGGTTAAGTAAAGTTGTTTCATCATTTCGATCCGTCATATTCTTAAACCTAACGAGTGGAACAAGGACGTAGATAAGCCGTGTCTGCGCTTGGTCATTTTTCACGCTTACCTCTTGGCAGGAGCGTCATTCAGCAATCGACGCTAATATCGATAAGACGCGTCGGCGGTTGAACCCACGAGTTCGGTCTCGCTTGACCGGAGCGTCGTAAAATGTCGAAATCGTGCTTTCTGAAGGCATAAGAACTGTTTTGTTTACGGGGGAAATCGTCGTTGTTTTCGTGTTGTGAACTTTTTGGGGTGCAAGTGAAACGAAGTCAGTTAGCAGGATTGAAGTCCATTATCGTCGAGGGATGCGAGGCCCTTGAATTATCGCCACTGCGGATCTTTTAACGGACTCTAAATATTTCATGCTAACTTAATTATGACGTCGTGTCGTTTAAATCTCGCACGTTGCCCTGTGGTTCCTGTATTGGAAGTGTCGTTATGTCGTCCTTTGCCCTTCGGGGGATTCCGATGCATCATGCCACCCCTAGTTGTTGCCAGCATCATCGAGGCTATTTTCGCACCACGTCAACCCATGCGATTTCGCCGTCGTTCCATTTCTTCTGGCACCTTGAGGCAGTTTGTTTGGAAAGGCGACTACACATACAGTGCCACTCGTAATTATGCAGTCAGCTGACCTTCTTCAGGTAACAAGTTATTGTAAATTAGCTTTTATAGTGTAATATGTACAGTGAGCGCCCCCCGTCGAGTATTGGAACAGTTGAACGTCTTTGTTGTTAACGATGCTATTTGCTATTTGCTAAATTTAATGAATTTCCGTCGTATTTTTTTGTTTGTGTAACGTAACTTGTGGCAGTTTCGTTTGCCTTCAGCCACATTAATGTATTTGCAGTCAAGTTTAATGTCTGTAATTAAGCTAACATGTTGCGCAATCTAACCCAACTAATCCTTTTGAGCATTTTTAAATTTAACTAGTCAATTTCATATTCATTGTTACCTACATATATTTTATTTATTCCAATAGAGTTCATTGTCAAGTACTTATGTTTTTCATTTGTGTTCTTGTTGCTTGCGTTTTGTGAGTATTTTTCAGCTGTGAGAAGGAGTTGAGCAGCTGCTTTAATGAGTTATTGCTGTAAGGTAAGTCGATACTGTATATAACTCGCCAACCGACCACTGCCAAGGTAGAAGTAGCCAGGTGGATTATGTACTTCCATTTTCAAAGTAATCTCACCTGTGTTGCTGATGTTGTTTCCCGATTTAGTCAAGAAAATGGTGGCGTACCTTTATTTAGCATCATTTACCTCTCGTATCGGAGTACAGCCCTAACTCGAAAGTCGTAAAGAACCCGCCCACGCGGTTGAGTTTTTAGCTGGAGCAACCCTTCCTGTTGCCGCCATCTTAACAGGGTTAGGGCCTTGTATTCTCGGTTTACTTCCCGATCATGTCGTCTTATCGTGTAGTGGATAGCAAGTCCGGCTCTCGAGCGTATGATTTTGTTTTGCACGCTTGAGGGGCTGGATTGTTATGTCGTGGTATCGTTTTTGTGCGGTAACCTACCTTAGCTTAGCTTTACCTGTGGCAGTCGAAGGGGGAGACAGACGAGTTTACCAAGACTACGAAACAGGGGAAAAACAAAGGAGCTCGAAGCGTAGGCGTTGATGATGATGCTGATGCTGATGTCTTCCTTGTCCCCTTTTTTATAGAGAATAATAACGTTTGCATTTTTCCAGGATTTTGGTGTTTCTCCTTTCTCTAGACATTCGTTCATTAATTTTTCTAAATAGTCTAATATTTTCCGGCCTCCCATTTTTATGTATTCTATGACAATTTCGTCTGGTCCTGGTGATTTATTGTTTTTCATGCCTTTTATTGCAGATTTTATTTCGTATTTACTGATCGGCGGTAAATCTTCTGTATAATGTTTGCTGAGCTTTGATCTTTTGTCTCTTGAGTTTCTTGGTTGTTGGCAAACTTTCTCTGAGTATAGGTCACCGTAAAAACTTTCTATGTATCGAAGTATTTCTGCTCGAGTTGTATGTTTGTTGCCATTTTCGTCTTTTAGAGTTACTATTTTTGATCTTCCTTGATATAGGATTTTCTTAAATACTTTAGGCCCTTTGTTGTTTTCTATTACGTTATTTATTATTTTCTCGTTGTATTCTCTAACGTCTTTCTTTACTTCGTTCCTAATTTCCTTATTTTTTTCCTTCAGTTCTTCTTCTGATATTTTTCCTATCTGTTTATTTCTATTTGCTATTAGTTTCTTTGTATTATCTGATAGTTTACTATTCTTTGTGCTAGTTGTCCGTTCTTTAAGCGTTTTCTGCACTGCGTCTTTTATATTTATATTTGTATAATCATTTAGTTGATTTATGTAGGTGAAGGATTCTGGTTTTTTTCTCAGTTTACTTTCTAGATTCTTTTCAAACTTTCCTTGCATTTGTTTAAGATCTTCTATGTCTTTTCTTTTCACTTGTGACTTCATCAAGTTTCTTCTTTCTTGTTTTGTATTAATGACTATCTTCGCTCTCACTAGTCTATGGTCGCTCGTTTGTATTGTGTTGATGACTGTTACGTCTTTTATTATACCGGGAGTCTTAAAATGAAATACATCTAGTATGCTTTGGATTTCCCATAATACAATCTAAAATTTTACTTGAAATTGGCAAGACTGTAAGTATATGTCAAATTCGAGGTAAGTAGGTTAGGTTTTGCATTAGTCTGTGTCAAAACTGACGCAAAACCTAACCTACTAACCTCGAATTTGACATAAACTTACAGTCTTGCCAATTTCAGGTAAAATTTTAGACTGCATTATGGGAAATTCAAAGCATACTAGATGTAATTCATTTTAAGACACCCGGTATTTCTATTATTTGTTATAATAAAGTCTATTTCATTCTTCACTATGCCGTTTGGGCTCCTCCAAGTCCACTTACGCTGTTCTTTCTTTCTAAAAAATGTGTTCATTACTTTCAATTGTTGTTCTAGGAAATTTGCCAGCGTCCGTCCTCTCTCGTTTCTGTCTCCAACTCCGTGTTTGCCTGTACATGTTTCTCCATCCTGGTGTCTTCCAATTTTTGCATTAAAGTCTCCTATGATGAGATGGTATTGTGTTTTGTTCTCTTCTAATGCTTTTCTTATGTCATGGTACATCTCTTCCACTTCTTCGTTGGCGTGATCACTTGTTGGACCGTATGTCTGAATTATTTTTAGTTGATACCTTTTCGAAATTTGAAGGATGATATATGCTACCCTAGGTGATATTGATACAGTGGCTTTGATATTATTTGACCACTTTTTGTGAATTAGGAAGCCCACTCCGTCTCTTATGTTGTCTCTGTTGCTACTGTATAGTATATTGTTTGTTTTCAGTATAATCAGTTTTTCTCCCTTCTTTTTCAACTCACTGATTCCCACGATGTCCCAATGTGCGCGAGTTCTTCTTCCAATTGCAGGATTCTGTCTTCTGTTCTTAGTGTTCTTACGTTGTATGTTGCTATATTCAGTTTTGTAGTTTTTATCTTTTCCTTTGGTATTGTTTGCGAATTTTTGCTCCTCCCAGAATCCTTGAGGCAGACCTTATCAAAGGTGTGGGATTTCCCTTTATCCGAGCTACCCACCTGGGATCTGATTCCGTTGTTTTTAAAATTCGCCATGATGATTGGAGGTTTGTTGGCCTTGGTCTTCCACGCTGGCCAGGCGGGTTGGAAGACGGTTTGCGTGGGCAGGGTCACCACTTCCTGAAGTAGGTCTGCACCTTCCCGGGGTCGTTTGGTGGTACCTACCCGCTACCCATATGATGCTGATGTCCCGCAGTATCCTAACTAGAAGCCACGATACGACCAGAATAATCGACAAGGCACGCCGGTTTGCATGTAAAATTAACCAGCGATAAACCGCTCTCAATTTGATCTCCCCAAAACAGGGGTTATATCGGCCCACGACTCGTTTACTAAGACAAAGAAGCGCCTGGGATTTCGACGGGACACTCACAAACAACCCTCAACACGGTCCTGCGACCGACTCGCTCCAAGTCTGGGAACACACGCTAAATAACGGGAACTCACTTTTTGAAACGTATTCTAACGGAAGGCCACCCGCCCTCACGGCACAAGGTCGCGGAGGGCGCCTAGAATCACCACGCGTCAAAACTACTTGTAGTTACACTCAAGATTTGTGACCGAATGCCGCTGTGGCAACGTTGCAGCCAAGAAGAGACGGGAAGGGGCTGCTTCGTTCGCGCCAAAACACCAACCGATCGATAATCAACTGTGCGCCAGCCAGATGAAAACGAGATAAAACATTCATTCTCTCTCTCGCAACCATAGCCGCGTTTGTTAAATTCATGCCAGAACGAAAGCCTTCTTCAGCAAATTCGCGACTGCCGCAAAGCGATAAATAAACACGTGTGCGGCGAGACAGACCGAAGCGATAACACAGCTGTGTACGCCATAAAATCAATGCCTGCATAAAATTTGAGTTCCTTAACTTAACAAGCGGAATAATATGAAAAACCCATATACAAGCGGGGTCGTAATTTAGAAAATAGTCTAATTAGCCGTGCGTTCGTACATTTTAAAAAATGTCCTGACACGGCGCCAAAAACATCTCAATGACCAAAAGCTTGCTTTCGTATAAGTGAACGTCTCCTTTTCGCTGAAGGTTTGTGTGTTGAGAATTCCATTGCTGCAAGAGATCCGATGTCAGTTCACTCTTGACGCCCCATCGCCGAACTATACATTACCTGCAGCCGAAGGTTGTAATGTGGAATAGCCATTCAAACCTTGCACAAGCAGCTAGCTTTCCTTGAGGCGTATCGACATGGCCAGGTTCTGATACGCCTGCTTGCTGCCTGGTGACTAGCAACATAAGGTCGGTCTTAATTTAACTAGTCCCCTTCTTCTTCTTCTTCTTCTTCTTCTTTAGCAGCCCCTTTTCATCCACTCCTGTACATAGGCCTCCCTTTTTTCCTTCCAGTGTACTTTGTTCTGTGTCACTTGGTGCCAATTTCTCCCAATTTTTAATTTGATGTCTATCTAACGAGTCTGTGGCCTTCCCACGCTCCTCTTATGTAATCTTGGCCTCCATTGCATGACCCGTTTAGTCCATCTTGTGTCATCCTGTCTGGCTACATGGCCCGCCCAACTCCACTTAGATTGAGAATTTTTTTCTATGACATCCGTTACTTTTGTTCCCTTTCTTATTTCCTCATTTCGGGTATGGTCTCTAAGGTTTATACCCAACATTAATCTTTCTATCGCTCTTTGCGTTGTCCTTAATCTATTTGCTGACTTAACGGTAAGTGTTGTTGTTTCCATTCCGTAAACATGTATTGAAGATTTTTGTTTTAAGGTTTATGGGAACACTGGCGTTCTTTAAAATGTATCCGAGCTTTCCCACTGCTGCCCAAGTCATGCGTACTCTACGAGGTATTTCGGCACTTTGATTTTCCTTGCCATATTTCAGCTTGTGACCCAGTTACACATATTCGGTGACGTTCTCTATCTCGGTTCCTGCTATGTTTAGTGTGACTTGTTCTGGGGTCATAATCTTGGTCTTTCCCAGGTTCATCGTGAATCCAACCTCTTCTGACCTTGTTTTTAACTGCAGGCGCATTTCCTCTAGCTCCTCTAGGTTGTTACTAATTACAATGACATCATCCGCAAATCTAAGATGATTTAAGTATCGACCGTCGATATTTATGCCTTTATTGTCCCACTCCAACTTTTTGAAAACATCCTCCATCGCAAGAGTGAATAATTTGGGTGAAATTGTGTCGCCCTGTCGAACTCCACGTTTAATTTGTATTTTGTTGGTCTTTAGGTCTTCATCCAGTTTAATTTGGAGAGTTGCTTTGTCATATATGAATTTCATCATATCTCTATACGTCGAGTCGATTCTAGCGTTATCCATTGCGTTGAGTATTGACCACATCCCTATAGAGTCAAAGGCCTTGTTATAATCTACAAAGGCTAAGTGGAGTGGCACATTATATTCCGTGCACTTCTCCATTAGCAAACGTATTGTTTGAAGATGTTCAGTGGTGCCATAGCCCTTGCGAAAACCAGCCTGCTCAGGGGGTTGGTAGTTATCAAATTTGTTTAGTAATCTATTCGTTATAATTTTCGTTAACAATTTATAGGGATGTGGGAGGAGGCTTATTGGTCGATAATTGTCTAATTTTAACATGTCTCCCTTTTTATGTAAAAGTCCCCTGCCTGTGTTAAAACATTGGACTTCGACATAACCTGCAATTGTGGAATTTCTTATATCTTGTAATGTTTCGCTCTAATGTATTCATCAAATACCAGATTCTCTTCATGTTGATATAAATACAGTATAATTTACAGCTTAACTGTATAGGGCAATTATTTTTATGTATTCGAGTCACTCATGTCCCATCAAAGTCATTAGACTATTATTTTATTTTTTGAACTTGTGAAGCAATTTAGCAATTATAAACCGTTCAATAGTTATTTGCCAAATAGGTAGACATGGAATTTTGTTTTTATGTTTAATAAAATTAAAACTCCCTAGAATATCTTTCTGACACTTTGTCAGAATCAGCTGTTATCTACAGGGGGCTCACGAAAGTGTCTAATTTGACATTTTGAGGTTAAACGTGCAATGTTGCCAGTGCTTTCATACTTTGTTTGCCACTAGGCATAATATGTACGGACATCGGCGTCATGGATATCTATCTGTCAACAAATTGTAGTACTAAAGTACATATGCCAAAAGTCATTAAAGGTGACACAAAAGTACAAATTACAAAGGCCTACAGGCATTAGAAAGCCGACAGGCCAGACCTCAGTGAAACTGAAATCTTTGCCCGGCTTAGTGACATTTGGGACATAAGTATTTATGCATAAAATTTAACTGTTGCTTTAATTTTCGGCTTTGTACTGTTTTAGGTATCTGAAAGAACTATTAGAAATATTATGGATCGGAACAATTTTGAAATTAAACCTTTTGGCCCACAACCTAAAAATGATACATACTATTTGCATATTTGCAACATACGCACTGAAAAAGTAGAACAATGCGAGGCAAATTGTGCAAGAACAACCACACGTATCTGTTCGCCATTTAGGACAGCAATTAAATGTTTCATATTCAACATCTCATAGGATATTAAGAAGCAATTTGCATTATTTTCCTTACCGGTTGCAAGTGTATTAGGAACTGCTGCCAAACGATCCTCCGGTTAGATTGGAATTCGGTAACTGGTTTATCAATAATTTAGGAAATAACGATGATGCGTTTGAGAAAACTTTCTTTAGTGACGAGGCATACTTCTATTTATCTGGCTATATTAATTCACAAAATATGATGTGGAGCGCTGAGAATCCCAATTTTTATGTTGAAGAACCGCTTCACCCACAAAAAATCGGGGTTTGGGCTGCAATTAGTAAAAGAAGAGTTATAGGTCCTATATTTTTTAAGGTAATTACGTGCAGCAAAACGATTAAATTTTATTTTAATAATTCAAATTTTAGGTTTGCTAAATGCACAACCATATCGTACTGAAAGTTTGTCGCCGTTTTTTGAAGAGTTACGTGACAATGAATTACGAAAGGGTTACTTTCAATAAGATGGGGCAAGACTTCACACAACACAAGAAAATTTAAATTTACTTGGAGAGTTTTACAAAAACAGAGTTATTAGTCAAAACATGTCTACAGTGTGGCCCCCGAGGTCTTGTGACTTAACTCCCTTCTGTGGCCATATTTAAAAAAAATCCATTCTTCAACTTCCACTGGGCTATATTCAGCAACTTTAACAAAGAAGTAGTGGAAAAAATAAAGAAATCAATAATAATGGCGTAATATTAAGATTTGAGAATAGAACGAGTTAAGGAGTTTACTTCCTTAGGAACATTAATCTCTGAAAACTTAAATTACACACAAGAAATTAAATCAAGGTTAATAAAAGCATGGAGATGTGTGGGCGCGTTAAATAGTAGAATGTAGCGAAATACAAAACTACCACTTATAAGACTGTAATTCGACCCACAGCTACGTATGCATGTGAAACATGGACGATGAATGTGGCAGACCAAGACATGATAAGTACGTGGGAGAGAAAAATACTGAGAAAAATATTTGGAGGGACTCGGACGGATGATGGTTGGAGAAGACTTACAAACGAAGAGGTACAAAAGAAGTATGGAGAGCCAAGTATAGTAGACTTCACTAAAGCTCAAAGGTTAAAATGGTTTGGGCATATTTTGGAGAATGCCAGATAAAAGAGCTACTAAGATAGTATTGGAAGGCAGAGACCAAGAAACTAGAAGAGGGCGACCAAGGAATAGGTGGAAGGAGGCAGTAATGGAAGACATAGCAAGGAAAGAAATAGAAGACTGGAGAAATAAAATCATGAATAAGGGACAATGCAGCAGACAGATTGTTATGCAATGGGCCTAAAGTGGCTTGTAAAAGCTTTATTCGTTTATACTGAAAAAAACATAAATTGTAATATTTACATATTTTTGTATACAATTTATAATTACAATAAAAAAACGACTTTCAATATACCATTATGCCTACTCAACAAATTATGAAACGTATTCAGAATCAGCAGCTTGTCTTTCATGAAATTTATCTTAACCAATAATAAAAGTGGCACAAAATCCAAAACCAAATCTGGCAACCACGTTTTGTACATTAACATAAAATTATCATTTTGTATAAAATGGGCATAACCTAACTTTTCTTAATGACTGACAGCATATTTACAGGGTGAAATTCATCACCCTAACATGGCCTCCTATCTGGCAAATAACTATTGAACGGTTTCTACTTGGAAATTCAAAGTTTGGGTTTTCACTGCATGTTAGTAATCGACCAAAACGGTTGGTCAGAGGCGCAGGAACAGGGGGGCAAGGGGGCAATTGCCCCCTCATAGAGTATGTCGAGGGGGCAAATAGTGTAATTTGCCCCCCTGATATATTCTATGAAGTTTTTAAAAAATTGTACATAGGGTTAGGCTGCATTGTGTTGTTACATGAACTTCTGGTTATTATTTTTGTGGTAAGGTTGACATTTCATTATTTTAAATTGTGTAGCTTTGGCTATTATAAACTTGAAATGTGATTTTATAATTTGGTTTTAACTATAATATGATCAAAAATTATTTTCATCTAGCATGGCTATGAAATAGTTCCTAATCTATTAATGCAACTATGAGTCATTTAAAAATCAAATGTCAAATTTGACATTTAAGTGTAAACGTAGTTAAATTCATAAATTATGACCTATTCTATAGCCATACTAGATTACATTAATTTTTGATCATACTTTAATTAGGTAGGCATTGCACTAAGGACAATTTCAGTTTATAATAGTCAGAATTACAATTTATAAATAATTACGGTGTCAACCAGTCAAAATAAAACCTAATCTCATTGCAAAAATAACCAGAAGCTTATGTACCAACACAATGCAATATAGTGACAATGCTTATCAGGACCGCGCCAGCATCAATGGCCGCCTGTGTGCAGAGCCAAATTTGCCGCCCCAAAATTTACATTTTTGTTGTAAAATATAAATTTTATGTAGTACATACCTAGTTTAACTGTAACAAATCAAATTAATTTAAGTGAAAAACAGAAATTTTAAAAAAGTTTTATTAACAATAAAATTTACAAAAAAAAATAGTGGAATAAAATTAATAAAAAAACAACAAAATTTTAGAAAATTATAAAAAAGCAAATTTCCTAGCTTTTTTTCTCCGCAAATTCTTTAATTACTAATTCTAAATCGATGGAATCCATCGTGTCGCTTTCTATTGCTATTATAGACAGATTATTTAATCTGTTTTGTGACATTGTGGATCGCATATAATTTTTAATAATGTTTAGTTTGGAGAAAGATCTCTCACCAGACGCAACTGAAACTGGTAACGTGAGTAATATTCTAAGAGCTATTGACATATTTGGAAATGATGCTATGAGCTGATTTTCAAAAATATATTCAAGAATGGACTGGGACTCTAACTGATGCTTTTCAGCTGAAGTAGGTTTAAGATGTAATTTTAAAGATTTTATCTCTTCAAATAATTCTATTCCATCTACATCTGATTCCTTTCTAGAATCATCAGTTAGATGAAGATGTAAATCTTTACAACATTGTTATAGCTCGTTCTCCGTTAAATCAAACATATTATAGAGAAATCCAAACATATTATCATATCTTGTTATTCCCTCAAATCTGTCTCTTAAAGACGATAAAGTTTGATCTAATATATTAAAATAAACGTTAACTTTACAATAATTTTTTGGATCAATAATTGGTTCATCACTGTGTTCATAATCAAATTGTCTGGGTTTTCTTCGTGGTCTAACAGACTGAACAGCAGGGAAATTAGGTTCAATACCGAGTTCATCCGCAAGTGTATTAGCGTCAGTAAGAACATGATTGAATTCTTCATCTGATCGAAGAGCTAAGAAAAAATCTAACAAATTTTTAAAATGATCTAAGCAAGTTTTTATATTTATAGTAGGATTTTGCATCATCGTGCTCAAAACATTAATTTTGATTAAAATATTGTACCAAATAATTGTTGAGCACAAAAATTTATAACTCTGAATTTTTAATGCCAAAGATTTGGCTTGATGTGAAGCACTGTGGTCTTGTACGGATAAACGATCTTCAATTACTTCTACCAATGCATCATATATTTGCCCAATTTGGTAACGCAGGGGCTTCACAGCGTCTATTCTACTAGACCACCGTGTATCACTAAGTGGTTTTAAATTTAAATTTGTTGTGTGTTTTTTCAGAATTGACCATCTTTTTACCGACGCAGAAAAAAAAAACAAATAATTCTTGAACTATATCAAAATAACCAGAAGTCTCAAAAGAAACGTTAGCAGCATCGTTCACTACTAAATTTAATGTATGGGCTGTGTACGGCACAAAAAATGCTCGCGGATTTATTTCTAAAATTTTTTTTGCAAACCATTATGTTTGCCCCGCATATTTGCCCCATTATCGTACCCTTGGCCACGCATGTCGTAAATATTTCAATTCAACTTTGAAAGTAAATTCATTAAAAATTCACTTAAACCCACTCCAGTTGAATCATTAATAGGACAAAATTCTATAAAATGCTCGCGTATTTCAATTTTTTTTGAGGACTCATTCAACATTGTAAATCTAAAAATTATAGTAATTTGTTCGATATGACTAATATCCGGTGTACAGTCAAGAATGATAGAATAGTATTTACATTTTCTAATTAAATCCAAAATATTATTTCTAATTTTGTTACCAATGACATCTATTATTTCATTCTGAATTTTGTCCCCTAAATAATTTACCATTCGTGTTTCATCTTTTTGTGACTTTTGAGTCCGAAGCACATGTTCTGACATAACAGAATCAAATTTTGAGATCATCTCAACAGCTTTTAAAAAATTACCGTTATTGCTTTCAAATAATTTATTAGATTGCCCGCGTAAAGCAAGACACTGTCGTGACAAATATTGTATTATTAAAATTATTCTCTCAATCACAGCATGCCAGTGCTTTGCTTCTGCATTCAACAAACGTAGTTGCGTCTGGTTTACAGTTTGTTCTTTTGATAACAATTTTATAAGTTCTAACTGATTTTTAACATTTGCATTGTGAGTATCACTTTTTCGTGCCTTGAAATCAATAGTGACAAATGCTGCCAGTCAGAAACACCTTCCTTTTGCGAAAAATTGTTTTTAATTTTGCCAAATATTGTACAACAAAAGCAATAAACTGCATTATTTTTTATTGAATAAACTAACCACGGTCTATTAATTTCTTTTCCATTTGGAAGAGAACGGTAGAAATATTTTTTCGAAAACCTTCGACCATTTTCATTAGTTGGGAAATTAAATTGCGTTACCTGAACAGGCCCTCTTTCTACTAAAATTTGTGTTAATTTTGCTGATATTATCTCAGGCCACTCTCCACAATCATCTAAGGTTGCTGTGTCCTGCTGCGACTGCTGTGAATCTGATGAGCAGCCAAATTTCTTTAGTTCAGAAAGCCTTGGTGAGGATGACGTGCTGGCTTCTTCAGCGTCACCAACTTCTCTTCTCTCTGGTTTTGGAGACTCCGAGTCAGATGAAGTCACCTTCTCTTCCCCAGATTCGGAATCTTCCCTCATAATTTCCATTTCGACTTCTTGGACGCACGGCTCAATAAGTGGCCCGGAAAGAGAACTAGAGCTTGATTCTAATGCTTCCGCTGACACATTTTCTGGCTTCAAATATTTTTCTAAAGTATTGGCCAGTTTTTTCTTTTCTTCTTTTTTTTGTGGACTTTGTTTTCGATACTGAAAACCCGACAGCCTTTTCGTTTTTCTGTTCTAGAAAAATTATAACAATTTTATTACTTAATACAATTTAAGAATATGTAAGTAACTATCTGTGTATTGATTGATATGATTGATATGTATGTAGGTACTTACCATATTTATAACTTTTCTTCAACTTTCTTCAAAACACAATCACTAACAAAATTAATTTTCTATACTCGATCTTCTCTGCAACCAATTCAAAAATTAAATGACCAAATAATTATTATTGCACCCATATTACCACAGCATTAATGTAAGCATCATATAATATTATATTTTTTAAAATCAGCTTTAAACAATTAGGTACTTACCGACAAAAGAGATCGCCGACACCCCGATCAAAAATAATATAAATACCTACTTCATAAATACGATATGTTTCACAGTCAATAAAAGCCGCCAGCCGCCAGTTTTCTGAAAAGTCACGTTTTGTTGCTTCTGATAAATATCCGGCTTTTTTGTAATCATTGCATAAAGATGCATGGAAAGCGTTTCTTCAAGTTGGCTTCGTTTAACAATTAGCCGCCACGGAATAAAAACTAACTTCGAGAATTTACATAAACAATAATCCATGTAACCATATTATCAGGTGTTCATTTACACAATAAACATTTTTTATACCTATATAGGTACATATTTTTGAACTTCTAAAATTTGTAAAGTAAAAAAAATTGTACATTTTTTATTTTTTTTTTTGTAATTTGTATATAATTTTTAAACCTTTTTGGCCGCCCCTGAATTTGACCGCCCGTGTGCGGTGCACACATTGCACACTGGCTTGGCGCGGCCCTGATGCTTGTTATCAATGGTTTCTCTAGATTGCATTTCCATATGAAAAAATAAAGTGTGGTCACCCCACGACTTTCTATTACTGCTTGTAACATTTTCAAAAACTATACTAACAAAAAACTGATTTGACAAAAGTTATAGATAATTACGCAATATATAACAGCTTTGAATATTTTTATTCCCATTCATTTGGGAGAAAGTTTTTGTAAAACATTCATTTTGCGATTTTTCAAAAACTGCATGTCTTATAAACTTTTTAAACAAGCGTTGTATTTAATTACTCAATATATTATCTTGTTCTATGAAATTTAATTTTTAACAATTATAAAATTTTCCGGGAAAACAGAAAAACATAAGAGTAGAGTACCACTTGCGGTTACCCGATTTTAACAAAAAATGATTGAGATCGCCAAATCTATATTAAAAACAAATATATACATTTTGAGGCCGATCGATTAAACAATCTGGGTTGTATAGAAAACACAGACATACTGACAGACTCACAAATTGTTATGATCATAAATTAACAGACAAATATCACTTTGAAAATCGCCTTTTCTAAACGAGAAGACGCAAATACGGATATTTCCGCAAAAATCTCGTGATTACTATGAAAAATCATGATTACTATATTTTACGAAGTAAAAAAAGTAACAATGAAGTATACCTTTAGGGTGTTTTGTGTATCTTTACGACCATTCAATACAACTCGTACATAATGTGACTTTATTGACTCGTCTTCTTTATAACCCCGCTCGCAAAACTAGCTCAGGCATCAAATAGACTCGTCAAAGAAAGTCTTACATTATGTACTTGTTATGTAATTACCAAGCTATTAATTAAGTACTTACTTCTGGTGCCGTATATTTCCGGTAGAGACTTGAACTCTAGTGAAAGGGTTAGGTTCAACACCCGGTATAAAATCTAGAGTTGAGTATAACTTATTAAGTTGTATGGCAAATCCCCGACTTCTTGTATTTAACATTTTAACCTCCAATATTGACAACTCAAAACAGATATGGTTCGATCGTACAAAAATAGCGTAATTTGAATGCAAAACACCAAAAAAAATGGCAAAATTCGCATCAGATAAATATGCAGTGAATATAATACTGACGTAATATCCGGCTAACCCGGTTTATTTCAGTGACGTAAAAGGACGTGTAACAGGCAACTGTTCCACTTCCTGCAAAAACGCTCCAAATCTCTGGTCGAAATCGCAAAATCAAAGGACGCCACCTGGATAAAAACTTTTTAGAACTGATTTGGGAACTGGAACCTGCTTCTACACCTTGTAAAAACTCTAATATTTTTGCTGCGCAAAACTGATGGGCCTCCGATACTGCTTTTCTGTGAAATTTTACCTTAAAAGTGGACTTCGTAGACTGGATACGTTTTCAAAAGACGCCACAGCGATTTCTCAATTCTGGAACGCTCTCTGCTCCAAATCTCTGAACATAGTCACTCAGGAGGGTCTGCTTCAAACGTAGCACATACAATTTCAGCTGGCCGATGCCCGAAACTATTCGAAAACTGCCCGAAAAGTGACCTCATATTAAATTCACATTCTTGTATTGATTTTACAATATTAACGAGCATATTTAATGAAAATTTAGTTAAACGTAGCCCCTTCGATATTATTTAATCTAATGCTAACCTCTGCCAATCCAATTATAGTTACTCCTAATCGTATCTTGTGCATTTATTAGTGTGTTATACTGACTTTATCTTGCAATAAACAAAATTTCAATTCTGTGCCTATTTGAATTATTATTTCATTTTTATGTCTTAGTTAGGCAACCAAAATTGCTGTGGGCATTAAGCCATTGCAGTATTACGTGAAATAAATATGATCCTATTGTTTATCTCTAACGAATCCTTCAGGTCTACCAACATTCCTACAATTGTTTTCACATATCGAGAATATGGAAGGGTTGCCGGTATGTGAAAACAACTGTAGGGTGCCTTAATATGAATTTGACGTAATTGTCCGTACCCTGGTAAAGTATAAATACGTCAAATTAACACCAAGGCACCCTACTTTCCATCAGCCAATACTATATTTAAGGCCTAGATTTTCCTTTTCTTTTTGACGTGAGCTTTTCATCGAAGCTTTGTGCCTAAGGTCTATATTCTCGGTATGTAAAAACAACTGTACGTGTTTTCTATTTAGCCAGTTTAAAATACGTAAATCAAAAACTCTTAAACCATACCTTTTCAAATAATAAACACGCAATTCTTTATATTTATAACCGCTACGTGTTCCTTTAAATATAGGTATTTTATGCAAGGCTACCCTATTTAAATTGTGCTTTTTAAGGTGGTAGATCAGTAGTCTTCAAAGTTTGGTCAAGCTATACTCGGAGACGAAAGAAGATATGTGAGCGAAATTTGGCGTACAGACATAAATCTGTAATACCTTTAAAACGAGATATTAAAAAAACCGCTAAAATAAAATTTAAACAAAAATTTAAAAAAAAATTATTAAAAAAAATTATCGAAAAAAGAAAACTATGTCATAATAAAATACAAGTAAAAATCAATACATAACCGTGCATGTTTATTATTATTTAAATTTCCTCTACAATTGCAGCTTGACCAAAGATATTGCAGGATTTCAAATTTGCCGCCATTTATTTTATGGGTTAATTTAAAAAGCCGGTAATACAGATGTATTTTGTAGTTGAACGCTTCTCTTGTAGATGTCGCCACTAAAGTTGTATAATCCAATAAACAAACCAGACAGAAAATTCTAGAAATGAGTAGCAGACGGACGTAGGTAGACGATGGATATTTATGACTTTATTAGGGGTAGTGTAACGTGTAAAACGATGTTATGTATTACTAGCGGAAAAAAATATGAGTACTTTTGTGAGCGAGTAATGTGGTAACATCCCTGATCACGTGCCATATACGTGCCAATTGCTACCATAATTTCTATATTTAGAATTCTCTGCCTGTAACATTGTGCAACATTGTGTAATTATGTGACGACACTCAATCACGCCACTCGAGGCTGGCAGATGTTATAAATAGCCGTTCCTGTATGCTTTTTAGTTCAGTTCATATCTTTGTGTCAAATGTGTAACTCCTACAATTTAATTAAAAGCTTTGTGTAGTAAAACAAATAAAGTTTTTTTTGTTAAGGCCACGATTGGCAACTTAACTGGCGCAGTCGGTAGGATACTTGGCAAAAAGGCACTGTGAAATTTTGAAAAAAAAAATTTTTTTTCCATTTTTTGCTCTTTTGTGTATTTAAATACTTAACCAAGTATTCCAAACTTAACATCGGTACGAAGCAACGCAACTCTTAGGATAAACATCGCCAAGGAGTAGCACCGCCAACTACTGGTCCAGTCTATCGGAGACGTCAGTCTATTGAAGACACCTGCTCCATGGAGGAGTTCCTGATCATCGAGATCACCTGTACGACCAATCCAGAGGAAATCTACATCTTTAATTAACTACAAATCAACTGTACGACCACTCCAGAGGAAGTCTACACGTTCAACAAGTATGAAGTAAGCACCCTTTTAAAGTGTGTGTGTTTGTTTTCTTTTAAAAACAAATTATAAACCCAATAACATAGTTTTAACTATTTATTCTGCCTGAACTTAGTACGTAGCAGAACGCAGCTTGACCCATCACCGCACAGATTAAGCACTGCTTTGTGTTTGTTAAATTTCTCCTAGAATAATATTGTTTACTAACATAAAAATCAATCGTTAAAAATAATAGTGAATTTTTATGCTTAGACCACCACGTTTAATATTCAATCAAATACCAGCAAATCGAAACATGGCAGATTTATTCCCACCAGGTTTTTCTGTACGAATGATTTCAGAAATTCCAAGTTACGATGGTAACCCACTAAATTTATCAGAATTTATTAGGTCTGCTGAGCTTATTTTATCACAATTTTTAGTACCAGAGCCCAGCCAGAAGCTTATATTAATAAATTAAAAGATAAAGATTAGAAGTTGTTACCGGTTATGAATTTAATAACTGGAATGAACTAAAACAGACACTGATTAATAACTTTGGAGATCAGCGATCGGAATTAAATTTAACCATAGATCTTGCAAAAATGAAACAAAATCAAAAAGAATCCCCTATTGACTTTTATAACAGTTAGAACACATTTAGCAATTTTAATTCAAAAATTTCTCTTGGTCCTGAAGCTAGAGCTATATAGGATTATAAATTATTAAATTCAAAAAATCTAGCCCTTAGATCCTTTTTGAGCGGTTTAAATGAACCATTTGGTACTCTGTTACGAGCTAGAAATCCTAATAGTTTAGAAAATGCTATTGCAATCGTTAGAGATGAATTAGATATACGCTATTCTCAAAATGCATATCGTAATTATTCACAAACTGAAAGTAATAAACCAGTAATAACTCGTCAAAATTTTCAAAACAACCCATGGATTAAATATAACGAACAAATTAAACACAATAATTTTAGACCTAATCAAAATTTTCAACGACAATCAATTCCACAGTTTTCTAATAGATTTAGAAGCCCTCAGAATCCCACTTTACAACGTAATTTTTCTCAACCCCCTGCACAATTTCAAACCCCAGGTTGGTATCGACAACCTTTTGAAAGAAATGTTTTCGCTCCGAAACGAAATTTTGTGCCAAAGAATCCAGTTGAACCGATGCAAACATCTACTATACATGCAGCCATCCCAAAAAGACCGTTAAATAGTAACATCCAAAATTTAAATTCAAATAAAAGACCAAACTTTCGTTCCAATCATTTACAAGTGGCTCAGCCGAGCAATTACAATTTCGAAGAATTACATCAGGACATCGACACAGATTACGCAGAACGTAATGACCCACTTGACCCACTTCTTGAAGCCGACGCACTTGAAGCTGACGCAATCGATGACTCCCAGAATGTTTATCCGGAGTACTTCCCAGAATATCACACTGACCTAGAACCAGTAAATTTTTAAATACAGCCTTGGATAAAATTGAAACGTTTGCTGTAACAACAATTAAATCTAATTTACCGTACATTTTAATACCAGGAACACAAAATAAAATACTAATTGATACCGGTAGTAGTAACACGCTAATATCACCCTTATTTGTAGAAAAACATTTTCCAAATTTAATATATAATTATAATTTTCAAATAACCATACCCCATGTTACTACTACACATACTCAAGTAGCCGATATTCCAATAAACTCATTATTTTTAGAACCCGGAAGTCATATGTGCTATATGTTTAATTTCAGTCCCGATTATGTTGGATTAATAGGATCTGATTTATTAGCAAATATAAATGCACACATTGATTTTAAATGGATGCATATTCAAACCGAGAAAAACATTATACCATTTTATTATAATCAATCTAAACTTAAACAAGAAGTACAAAAGAGAAACGAATGCAATTTTTCTAAAATCAATCAACACTCGCAACCCATCAAACGAATATATATAACCCCTAGATCTGAAAAACAAATTATTTTACCAACTGTAAATAGTAATGGTACATATTTGTGTGATAAAATAATATTTGACAAAGACTGTAGAACACCTAGAGCTATAGTTAAAGTCCACAATAATTATTTTTATACAACAGCAATCAACACATCTAATCAGACAAAAGAATTTTATATTTACAACCCACTGTTATTAGATGACTATAAACACTCAAATTTAATAGAAATAAATAACATCAATACTCAGAATCAAAATTTTAATTTAAAATCTCGAACTCAACTTCAAAATGAAAACTTAAAAAACATTAATACAACACATCTAAATATTGAAGGAGCTCATGCATTAACGACTTTATGTTACGAATTTAAAGAAATTTTGTATCACCCAGAACTACCATTGACTTACACAACCTTGACAAGACATTTTATAAGTACAAAGAATGACATCCCCATATTTACAAAAAATTATCGCTACCCTCATGTTCATCGCGAAGAAGTAAAAAATCAAATAAATAAAATGCTTGCTGACAGAATTATTGAACCTTCAGAGTCACCATATAACGCACCTATATGGATCGTTCCAAAAAAATTAGATAGCTCAGGCAAACAAAAATGGAGAATTGTTATTGATTATAGGAAACTGAACGAAAATACTATAGAAGACAAATACCCATTACCTCTCATAGAACAAGTACTTGACAATTTAGGTAAATCTGAATATTTTACTACCCTTGATTTGGCCTCAGGTTTTCATCAAATTAAAGTAAACAAAGCTGATAGAGAAAAGACCAAAGAGGGACATTTTCAGTTTAAACGCCTACCTTTCGGGATGAAAAACAGTCCAAGCAGCTTTCAACGACTTATAAATCAGGCATTGATTGGCCTAACACCCACACAATGTATGCTTTACCTTGATGACATAATTATTTATTCAGTATCCCTACAGGAACACATGATTAAACTACGACATGTTTTTGAAAAATGTTGCACTGCTAACTTAAAAATACAATTAGACAAATCCGAATTCTTAAAAAAATCCATTGCTTATTTAGGACACATACTTACCAAAGACGGTGTAAAACCAAACCCAGATAAAATCAGTGCTCTTATGAAATTTCCCTTACCAAAAACTAGAACTGATATAAAATCGTTTCTAGGACTTTTTGGCTATTATCGTAAATTTATAAAAGATTATGCTAAAATAACAAAATTCCTGACTTTATGTTTAAAGAAAGATTCAAAAATTATACACGATCAAAATTTCATAGAACAATTTGAGAAATTAAAAATTTTGTTAACTAATGACCCTATATTAGCTTATCCTGACTTGACAAAACCATTTGAATTAACTACTGATGCTAGCAAATTTGCTATTGGAGCAGTATTATCACAAAATAACAGACCTATCAGCTATGCATCAAGAACCCTTAACCAAGCCGAAATTAACTACCCACAATAGAAAGAGAATTATTAGCCATTGTTTGGGCCTGCAAACACTTTCGACCTTATTTATATGGCGTACATTTTACAATATTTACAGACCATAGACCTTTAATATGGCTTCGCAACATCAAAGAGCCTAATTCTAAATTAACCCGTTGGAGTATAAAATTAGAAGAATTTAATTTTACCATTAAATACCTACCAGGAAAAACTAATAAGGTAGCTGATGCCCTAAGTCGAATTACTATTCATCCCCTATCAATTGAACAATTAGACAAACCAGAACCCAGTTTTGATGATAATGCAAGTATGATGGCACAAAGACCATATACACCTGAATTGACTGACTTTACTATACCTACTTTTGTACCACCTACACAAGAAATTGAACCAATAAATAACCAAAATAGTGACAGTGATGTAAATACTGTACATTCACAACATTCATCATCCCCCGTGATAGACATATCTGAACTACCCCTGCAATATCATAAGAATCAGTTAGAATTTATTAACGCTGTAGTTCCAAAACCATTTAGAATCACTAGATTCGATGGCTACACACATACAAGCATTTTTGTGAATAACAATAACTTCCACGAAAAGTTTGTACAATTACTATTAGAATATTGTACACCAAACTCCCATTATTACTGTATATTTCAAGACGAAAATATTTTTGATAAATTTTCCCAATTTATTACTGAAAACAGTAATGAAAATTCTCCTCACTTCCATCGATGCACTAAGCAAGTAACTTATGTTACTAATCCTGATCACCGTGAACAACACATTTCGGACTATCATTTAGGTAAAACTAATCACAGAGGAATTAAAGAAACTAGCGAACACCTTAAACGTACTTATTACTGGAAAGGAATTGACAATGATATTAAGCAATACATCAATAACTGTGACACATGTAAACGAGAAAAATATCATAGACACCCAAATACATTGCCTTTTAGTTTAACGCCTACTTATGAGAAACCTTTCTCTTGTATCAGCATAGATATTTTCCAAATCAATCAAACTAAATATTTAACCGTAATTGACAATTTCAGTAAATTTACACAAGCATATTTATTAGAATCCCAAAACAAAATAGACATAACAAAAGCATTGTTAAAATTCTTTTCACATTATGCCGTACCTTAGAAAATCATCGCTGATAACGAATTCGATACCGCTGTAATAAAAGAATTTTTAAAATTACATAAAATACAATTACATCTAACTACACCTTTGCATCATGAATCAAATTCACTCATTGAACGAGTACACTCGACAATTTTAGAACACTACAGATTATTAGAGCATACCCCTGAAAAAGAAAAAATGCCTTATTGTATATTAGCCTATAATAATTCAATACATTCCAATTTAAAATTTACCCCTTCTGAAATTTTATTTGGACATACAGACAGTCATAATCCATTTGAATTATGCAATGACAAATATTTTGAAACTTACATTAATGACCATAAAAATAAAATGTCGCATTTTTATTCAGAAATCCAGTCTAAACAAAATCAAGCCAAAGAACAAAGAAATAAAAAACTAATAAAAATAGAGGACTTGTATCTTTTAAAGTTAATCAAAAAGTTTTCTTTAAAAATGACCGAAGAAATAAAAGAAGTATGAAATTCAAAGGCCCCTTCAAAATTATAAAAATTCTAGACAATAATACATATCTTGTTGAAGATTTAACTACCAAAAACATATTTAAAAGACATGCAAATGAAATATGCCAAACTGACGAAATAATACCTGTTACAGGTACTACATGTGGTTCTTCAGTTGCAGTATCCTCTTAGTTAGAGGAGACGTAAAAATTAAGGACCTATCAGACAACCCTGGCCTATACCCTCAAAACCTAGGAAAAGCGCAAATTAAAGAAAGCGACTGGACTATTATAAAGACATTTGACTATACACCCTTATTAACAAATTATACTATCCTCAGACGTTCATTATTAGACTCTATTCTTAAATTAAGAGATCGCGATTTTTACACAGTTAAAAATGAAGAACAAACAAAATTAAATCATAATGACATGCTATTGTTGATCCAACAGTACATCATAAGGATTGATAACATGATTGATCAAATATTTCCTTCAGACACAATCAGAACAAAACGCGGAGTAATAGATGAACTCGATCATTGTAAACTAATAACTACTAATTCCTACTTTTGTACGGAAAATATCACTTTTCTCTTATTAATAATCAGCTATGTGAAACTCAACTTTTATCTTTTGCTCCTAATAAAACCTGTTCACCTTACCTGTTTAACTTATTAAAAGTTAAAATAGCCCAAATTGATGATTCTACTTGGTTAATTACTACTATTGTGTCACCTCTTTGACCACCAGCTCTTAGTGCCACCTCTTTGACCACCAGCTCTTAGGGCTTCCTCTTTGACTACCAGCTCGTCGGTCTTTTTCATTTGACGCCAGTTCTGGTCAGTCGTATATTCGCCATGGAGAAGTGTGTCGATAAGTTATGAGCGATAAGGAAAAGAGAGGACGTAATTAGAAATCTATAACCAGTTAGGAGATCACTCACCAGTCAAGGGCAACTTCTTTGGTTCGATGAGGAGTTCTTCATAGTTAATGTTGGCAGATGGAGAGGTCCAGGTTCAAGGGTTCTCTGCATTAACCGTATGTTAGTCCTGAAAGGGTTTAATATCGTTAGTTAGACTTAAACCCGCGTCATAGCTTAAATATAATTAAATTAGGGCGTAAGCCTTAAGAATATTCAATAACAGATTAGTTTCAAGTAAAAACAATAGTTACTTACCAGGTGATGTGGCCTGAAGTGAGATTAGCTGCTTTCCTTTCGCGTGCATCAAACCCCGACGGCTAGAAGCCCGAGTCGCTCGGTGCTGCTCGTGAATGGAACGCGATTTAGCGGCATAGCGCACATCTAGCGCGCGCCAAAAGTTTTAAACAGTCACACAACCTTAAAACGTTATTTTGAGAAATTTTTGTTTGGTGCTGAACAGTAACAAAAACTGGCTGAAATTCATTTTCATTTTTATTATAACCAAAAATATTCCAACACTTTAAGAACTTATAGTAGGTATACTGAAAAATTAAATCTATGCACCCACTATTTTACTACAATATCACAAGTGAATTGTCTTCTTCTATCAGTCTTTGTTTTCCTAATAGCAACTGCTTTAGAAAATGAAACAAATTTAGATGTAGGAATGGTAAGCGTTTAATAAAATGTTTAATTAATAACTTAGTTATATAAAATTTAACAAATTCAAAATCCTAACAATTACAAAAAAATTAACATTCCTATAGCTAAAAGTTCTGTTCATGCGCAAAGATGAGGCTTTATTACAATGATGACATTTTTTCTTCAAAAAATTTAGCATAGCACCTAAAACCAGGGAGAAGTTGCACCTAACCTCAAATGATTTCGCCTTCGCTCCTTTTAAAAATTAAAAGTATGGCATGCTGGCTGGCTGTGGCTTCGCGCCCCGACCAACGAGCTGGTCCTTGAGAGGAAAGGGGAAATAAGCCCAGAGCGACTCCGAGGTTAAACGCCCTTGTGAAAGGAACGAGGTGCGCGAGAGTTTGAAGCCGCTCCGAGCTGCTCCCATGGATGAAAGGAAAGCGCCTATTAAATCGTTCTGTGACTGTCAAGTTGGTTTTTTGGGTCACTTGTCAAATAATAAGTTTTTTTTTCATAAAGGACCTTTCTTATACTACATGGAATGATACCAATTAAACTAAATACCGATCATTAATCGTAATTAAGACCTAGGAAAGAGAAATACGAGGGTATAGAGAGCTCTTTATATTTTCATCTTACGAACCGGAGGTTATTAATTAAATAGGTATAAGAAATCTCCTAGATACTGATAGATTCATTAATCCTAACGTTTTATTAGAACAAATTCTAACTTGTCAGAGAAGAATAAAACTTGCTAAATAATTACATAATGTGTATTAAAATTAGAAAGTTATAAGCCTCTAATGCATAACAATTGATTTGTGGACTGTTAGAAAGAATACGTAACCTTTGTAAACTTATTGAATTTAAAACTTTTTAAATAAAGTTATGGCGCCCATTTCTTCTGATTAATGAACTTTTGCCTTTATATGAAAGTGAAACGAACTAAAAATTCCACAATTGTTAAACCCTGATAAGAAACCGTATCTTGAGCTAGTCGGTGAAGGGTGAAGGGGTTATGTACCCCTCATCCTTACTTACCTTTGAAGGCTTACACTTCACCGACTAGCTCAAGATACGGTTTCTTATCAGGGTTTAACAATTGTGGGATTTTTAGTTCGTTTCACTTTCATATAAAGGTAAAAGTTCATTAATCAGAAGAATGGGCGCCATAACTTTATTTAAAAAGTTTTAAATTCATTAAGTTTACAAAGGTTACGTATTCTTTCTAACAGTCCACAAATCAATTGTTATGCATTAGAGGCTTATCCCTTTCTAATTTTAATACACATTATGTAATTATTTAGCAAGTTTTATTCTTCTCTGACAAGTTAGAATTTGTTCTAATAAAACGTTAGGATTAATGAATCTATCAGTATCTAGGAGATTTCTTATACCTATTTAATTAATAACCTCCGGTTCGTAAGTTGAAAATATAAAGAGCTCTCTATACCCTCGTATTTCTCTTTCCTAGGTCTTAATTACGATTAATGATCGGTATTTAGTTTAATTGGTATCATTCCATGTAGTATAAGAAAGGTCCTTTATGAAAAAAAAACTTATTATTTGACAAGTGACCCAAAAACCAACTTGACAGTCACAGAACAATTTAATCTCACTTCAGGCCACATCACCTGGTAAGTAACTATTGTTTTTACTTGAAACTAATCTGTTATTGAATATTCTTAAGGCTTACGCCCTAATTTAATTATATTTAAGCTATGACGCGGGTTTAAGTCTAACTAACGATATTAAACCCTTTCAGGACTAACATACGGTTAATGCAGAGAACCCTTGAACCTGGACCTCTCATCTGCCAACATTAACTATGAAGAACTCCTCATCGAACCAAAGAAGTTGCCCTTGACTGGTGAGTGATCTCCTAACTGGTTATAGATTTCTAATTGCGTCCTCTCTTTTCCTTATCGCTCGTAACTTATCGACACACTTCTCCATGGCGAATATACAACTGACCAGAACTGGCGTCAAATGAAAAAGACCGACGAGCTGGTAGTCAAAGAGGAAGCCCTAAGAGCTGGTGGTCAAAGAGGTGACACTAAGAGCTGAATCAAGGAAAACCCTCTATTACGATTTGTATGTATTAGTTTGCCGTCTACCTACCAGTTATATAATAACTGCCCTTTTCAGAAAGAAAATGTTTGTGGAATTTATCCTATCTGCTATTGTCTGCTTGTATCCTTTCTAAGCTAGGATTTTCAATTTGCTTCGCTTCTGCATAGAGAAGCGTCCTTTTGCTTTCTCAATTAAACAGGAAGTAATAATTTTTGTTATTTATTGTTCTTTTATTAACGTAACCATGGGCCTTCTAAATTAAATTTCAAAAAGGGTAGGCAACCCCTCCTACTGGTCTTGCGCTTAAAGTTGCCTATCTATTAGGATTAATTAATATTGAACGATATTCCTGTAGAAGCTACGATATGTACTGCTACAACAAAAAGTAACTATTGACATTAAATGCTTAGACAATAATTCAAGGAAAATAGTAACAAAAACAAATTTAATTCATCTTACACCAGATTGCACGGCAATCATTGACCATGATACCTTATTGTTCCAAATTAGAACATCTTCTACAAAAACTGTAAAATTACAAGTACCCAATATTGATACCTTAAATGTAAATAGTGATAAACACACTAAAACAGCTAGTGTGGATCTAACACCGATGAATGTTAAGGAATTAATTAAAGACCAATCACAACTTGGAGAAATACAGAAAATACTTGAACCTGCCAATATAACAGATTTGCATTATATTTCTGTAACCACGATTATAATGATAAGTATAATTGTCATAGTAATATTAAGTTTGTTATTGTATATCTATTGTAAACGCCAAGCCTTACAAGATTAATTCATGGCATATATAAAATCAAAAGTATTTAAAGACGATATTCCTAAACCTTTTGAGTTCTTAGAAATCAAAACGTGAAATTCAAATGCTTTGAATTATCTTAAAAGGGGAGGAGTAATGTGGTAACATCCCTGATCACGTGCCATATACGTGCCAATTGCTACCATAATTTCTATATTTAGAATTCTCTGCCTGTAACATTGTGCAACATTGTGTAATTATGTGACCACACTCAATCACGCCACTCGAGGCTGGCAGATGTTATAAATAGCCGTTCCTGTATGCTTTTTAGTTCAGTTCATATCTTTGTGTCAAATGTGTAACTCCTACAATTTAATTAAAAGCTTTGTGTAGTAAAACAAATAAAGTTTTTTTTCGTTAAGGCCACGATTGGCAACTTAACTAGCGCACACGTAAATTGCGGGGCGAGTCCGCGGACTACAAGCGGAACTCAACAACAGCGGTAAACTTTTCAGCACGGTTGCGCAATAGTACATATATTATGATACAAGTTTTATAAGAAGCATTTTGTAGCACGCACGGGTTTAGGGTACGACGAGCGGAGCGAGGAGTGCCCTAAGGGAGTAAGTGCGACAAAATGCCTTATAAACGAGGTATCATACAGTATTTTAACTACTTTGACTACTCTGCACTTTTTTAAACAAAAATTACTCTGTTTTTAGTATTTTTACTTCCTTTTACGATAAAGGAAGTATTGGATTCACCCCAAAAATTCGAAATTGAGTTTCCAACAGATCTTCACGTTTTAGAGTCCCCTGAACCAAAAAACATATTTTTGTTCATTGGTCTGTCTGTCTGTCTGTGAACAGAATATCTCAAAATCGAAAAGAGGTATGGCGTTGAAACTTCATATGTGTACTATCTAGATGCGCGACCGCAAGCTTTTGAAGAACATCGAATAACCGGAAGTTTGGTGTTTACTCTTGTGATTTTTCAGTTTTTTCAATTTCCTACAAAAACGGTTCTGACGATTTTTTTCAAAGGTTACATTTTTAATGTGTATTGGTGTGAGATAGGTGATTTTCGAGTTGAATACCTCTAAAATGGGTTTATTTTGTTTCTTTTTCTTTGTTTTTATTAACTCCTATTTTAAATAGGTATATTATTCCTTTTTTGAGTTCAGCTTAAAATTCTAGAGAAAATTTGTCGCTTCAACTAACGCCTATTTTGTACAGTTTTTGTAGAATTTTTAATTTTTGACAAATGCTTAAAAATTAATTTTTTTTGTCTAATTATAAGATCACTGTAAAAGGAAATTGTGTGCGTGTATCATACCAGATTTTCTTTAAAAAAAAAACATCCGCTTCGCAGAAGAGGGGCGTTGGTAAATACTACATAACAGAATTATTTTTTTACAAGCCCGGCAAAGCAAGTTTTTTACTGTGTCCTAATGGAAATCGAAAATAGCTATTTATGAAAGAAGTAAATAATCTAAGACTTTATTGAACAAGTCTAGCGTATGGCCGAGCTAGGCTAATAAATAGGATGAGTCAATAAAGTTGGATTATGCATAAATTGCCTGCAAAGCTTTATGCTCCGCTGCTTTTTAATTTAAATAATAAATAAATATCTATTGACAGATTTTTCATGATGAACATCTAAGACAACATCAAATGTTTTGTAAATCTTCATTACCATAATAATAATTAATCGTTGATTTTTCATTTATAATAACTGTTTCTTGTTAATGTTCGAATTTATTTGTTTTTATTAAAGTAATTTTTTGGTTTTATAGTAACATTTACTTGACAGTGACAGTTCACTCTCCAAATTGCATTATCATTATGGTACTAGTACAATAAAGTGCAACTTTATGGACTTTAAACAGTTTTATAAACAAGGCCTTTACGATGCAATTGAACAAATGGTTGAGCAAATGGAGCCCAAAAATAATGTATTCCTAAATTAAGCTAGCGATTCGGAATCTTCAGAACCTAAAGAGTAAACAAGAATGCCGAACCGACAAAACACAGGAAACTGGGCGAGTAATATAAAAAATGTTTAGTAAAATAAGAAAAATTCAGCAATAATACATATACCGGGTGACAATGAGACTCGGGCCATGCTTATATCTTCTTTATCTATGCATGGATTTGGATAAAATTTTATACCAAGATACAATACATATTTTCTGATTGGCCGATACATATAGTCAAAATGGCTAACTTCCGGTTTTACCGGAAATTATACCAACTTTGATTTTTTAAATGGAATACCCTGTATATTTTATGTTTTTCTGAATCTACGACTCAAATTACATACAACAGTGTTGCCAAATTTGCTTAGGTATTATTAGTTATTACATAAAAATATTTAAAAAAATAATTGATTAATTAATTTTCAGTTTCAGATAAAGATAAAGTAGTGAATAATGCATATCGTTAGATTGGTAATTGCATTTTCTATCTAATGGCAAGATGGCCCTTAGTAGGTGCCATTTAAATAAAAAGACTTTTTCTTAAAAAACGAGTTTAGCAAACTATATTCATTTATTAAAGGTTTGTTATTGACCTTATTGATAAAATAGCTATTATTAAGAGTTGCTAGAGTCAATTAGAATAGATTTTTCCAAGTGAATGCCTTCTATGGTACAAATAGAAAATTAAAAAAATAATTTTTTTGTTTAAAAAAATTTAAATTTGACAAGACTATTATATGTAATTTGACTAGTAGATTCAGAAAAACTTAAAATATACAGGGTGTTCCATTTAAAAAATCAAAATAATTTCCGGTAAAACCGGAACTCAGCCATTTTGACTATATCTATAGGCCAATCAGAAATTATGTCTAGTATCTTGGTATAAAATTTTATCCAAATCTATGAATAAATAAAGAAGATATAAGCATGGCCCTAGTCTCATTGTCACCCGGTATACCTTGTCCGCCAAAAATTCGGCATAATATGGGAAAACATTTTATTTTTGATTTTTTTAAAAAACTTTTTAGGTCAATAATTTGTGCTTTCATAAAAACCTATTTAGCCCCTATCACATATACCAGGTGATTTTTACTTATTTAAAAAATGGAGTTTTTCGAAATTTTCAAAATCCAAAAAGTGCTATTTTTTTTAAATTAAGTAAGAATTCAATGAGATTTTTTAGAGTATGTTATTTCTAGCTAACTGAACAATCTCAAGGCCAGCAAACCTCTAATTTTTTTAACTTTAGCTAAAAATTAATTTTTAAATTTTTAAATATTTTCAAAATTTCACATATCATGACTTAATATTAAAATTAAATTTTGTTTATGTGAAAACTTGAAAGATTTATAATTGGAAAAAATAATATAAAATGTTAATTACTTCTTCAGATTTTTTATTATTTACCGAAAAGTAGTATATTTACATAATTTTTACGTTTTTTATGAGAAGCGCTTTTTAAGAGAATTATTTTTCACTTCTACTTAATATCTATTTAAACGGCTTCAAGAAACCCTAATCTAGCCCTGTTAATGATTTACTGTTACAAAATTTCTGTAAATGTTTTTTTACAGTTATCTAAATGAGGTTTTTTTTAGAACTTGTAATTGGATAAAGAAAAATCTGCTCATTTAGACAACTGTAAAAGAACATTTACAGTATTTTGTAACAGTAATTCATTAACAGGGCTGGATTAGAGTTTCTAGAAGCTATTTAAATAGATATTGATTAGAATTGAAAAATTTTTCTCCTAAAAATTGTCTTTCATAGAATAACACGTAAAAATTATGCAAACATACTACTTTTCGGTAAATAATAAAAAATCTAAAAATGTAATTAACATTTTATATTATTTTTCCCAATTATAAATTTTTAAAGTGTTCACATAAAAAAATTTGACACTTATGTGAAATTTTGAAAAATATTAAAAAAACTCAAAAATTCATTTTTAGTTAAATTTAAAGAAAATTAGGGGTTTTCTCGCTTTGAGATGGTTTAGTTAGCTAAAAATAACACACTCTAAAAAAATTTTATTGAAATCTTACTTAATTTCCGAAAAATAGCACTTTTCGGATTTTAACAATTTCGATACACTCCATTTTCTAAACAAGTGAAAATCACTCAGTATATATAATAGCGGCTAAATAGGTTTTTAGACAAGCACAAACTATAGACGTAAAAAGTTTTTTTGAAAAATCAAAAATAATTTTTTTTCCCATATTATGCCGACTTTTTGGCGGACACTGTGTATATATACTACTCCTTTAAATGTTATTATGTTGGCCATTTATTGTATGTATCATACATTATATTTACTAAAAATTACTTATTATACTAAATATTTTTTATACTTATTGATAGCTCTTTATTTTTTGAGCATCGAAAAACTAAAAAAGTTGTAATTTTTACTGTTAATGTTAAATTTCACTTGATTTATCACTGTTACACGTGTGTGAGCACAGAAATGCAATCGATTAATGAAGAACTAATGCCGACAAAACTTTTAACTTTTATGGTCAGCATAATCTCGTAGACTTTCTCAGAAAAGCACGTAGTACAATAGCGAGAGAATTCAAACGGGTTTTTGCTCGGACCTTGCGTCCCGAAGATTATGGAAACTAGAGTTCTGCGTGAAAGCAATAAAAACTGTAATTACAGTTGGCTTTAATATGGTTTGCTACTTGACTAAAATTAATTTTGTAGCGATGCTGGCGCCGCGCACGCGAATAGTTTCTTACTCCTTGTGATCTAAAACCTTAATATGTAAACTTTCAAATATTGATATAATAGCGCCTGAAACTCTTACAGGGTTGGGTTCGGTTATCTAGTTACTTTGTTCGGAAAAAGTGATTTTCAAATATTTTAAACTATTTATTCAAATCGAACGTCACTTCTAATGTCAACAACAATTTTCAAATCTCAATGAAAAATGCCCAATTCTTAGAATGGTACATTATAACATTAAATAACACAGTAAGTTATTGTTTCTTAATTAATTTCACCTTTTAAAGTGTCTTTATTTGCTTTCCAGTTGGTATACTCTAAGAAATCACCCACCTTGTATATTGTACTTTCACAATGTTCAAGACTGCAACCTATCCTTTAGCCACAATCGACCTCTCTAAGCAGCTCCCTGCAATGCAGCTCTCACGAACAGACCACCAGTCCCAAGCTTTGTCCAACACTACAAAACCCAAAATCCTTGACAGAAACCAGCCAACAGAACAATCCCAGATATTCTCCTGTCTCTGCAACTACCTTCCGGAATGTACCCTCTTGCTTCACCGACACCCTTCTAGACTCTCCACTCAACAACCAATAGATTGATGTAACTCGTTTTTATTTATGTTACTTGTTAAATGTATTCTTCTCAATAAAGCCGTTCCAATATAACTCTTCAATTATTCACTTGTAAATAACAATTCTTGTATCCATTAAGTTTTACCACATGCCAGTTATCTTCTTTTTTGACCTAATTTGTGCTAAATTTTATTAACTTGTCTTTATCACTGATATATTTAAATTATCTACAGTTAATTCTTTTCTTACTTATTTCAATATTTCACTTTTTTATATACCACGTAGATTTAGATATTACCCTTCTTAAATAAGCCAAGACATGTTCACAGTAAACTTTAATCTACCACTGTTAATAAAGTACTGTTACAAAAATCCTGTAAATGTTTTTTTACAGTTGTCCAAATAAAGAGATTTGTCTTTGTCCAATTACATGTTCTAAAAAATCTCCTCATTTAGACAACTGTAAAAGAACATTTACAGAATTTTTGTAACTGAAATTCATTAACACGGCTAGATTAGTTTCGTGAAGCAATTTAAATAGATATTAATTAGAATTGAAAAATATTTCTCATAAAAAGCGCCTTGAATAAAAAACGTAGAAATTATGCAAACATACTACTTTTCGGTAAATAATAAAAAATCTAAAGAAGTAATTAGCATTTTATATTACTTTTCTCGGTTATAAATGTTTAGTCTTTACTTTAAAAAAATTGAATTTTAATATTAAGTCTTGATATGTGAAATTTTGAAAAATACGAGGCTTGTTCAATTGAAACCCATCTTTGGTCAGGTTAGCCTTGGAAACAATTGTAATCACTCAACTGACGTTTTGCAATGTTAGTTGTGTTTGTAAACGTCACACTGATTAGTTCCTATCATTTGTATTTGACAGCGATTTTCACGACAATGCTCGGCCTCATGTTGCCAAAGTAGTGAAAGAAAATCTACAACGAAAGAAATGGAGAATATTAGAGCATCCACCCTATAGTCCCGATTTATCGCCCTGCGATTTTCACATCTTTGGGCCACTGAAAAAGGCGTTAAAAGGTAATCGTTTTCAGTCGGACGAAGAAGTACAAAATGCCGTAAAAGAATTCTTCAAGCAGCAGCCACAATAATTCTTTAAGCAGGGTATACATCGGTTGGTGAAACAATGGGATATGTGCCTTAATTGTAGTGGTAATTATTTGTAAATATATTTGCCAATAAATTTTTTCTGGACCAAAGATGGGTTTCAATTGAACAAGCCTCGTATTTAAAAAATTGAAAAAATAATTAACCGTCGGCGGTTACCCCAAATTCAAGCATACATAAAAATAGTATCTGCATTGATTACCTGCGCCTCGATAAAAGCCGAAACGGGCCATTATACCATGCACCGAAGTTTTTTAATTTATTACCTCCGGATAGGGATGGGCGCGTGACGTGAAAACAGTCGTGTCACGTCGTGTCACGGCGTGTCACGTCGTGAACGTGACTAATATTTGAAAATCGTGACGTGAACGTGAGTGAACGTGACTGAAAATTTTCAAGGCGTGATTCACGTTTCACGTTAATTTCACGTTAAATATTTAGTAACGCATAAAAAACTGCAGGGTGCAGCAACTTTTAATTTCATTAAATCACAAATTGTGCCAAACAAGTTACATTATGTGGCTTTATTTTTGGACCCTAATTATAAATCCTTAAAGTTCATACCTTCACATAAAAGAAAAGATTATAATGCAAATAAAACTATAGATGATAATGATGAAATACATAGCAAACGACACAAAACTGGTACATCAGCATCAGATTCTTATCTTTCTACACTTAGAGATAGCTCTGACGATGACACGTGTAATTAGGATGATGTCGAAACAAAACTAAATTAGTATGTTAAATTAAAATTCGGAAATGTAGATGACATTTTATGATTTTGGAAAAACAGTGTAAATACGCCACTGTTAAAAAAACTTGAGAAATTTTAAACATACCGGCAAGTTCCGCTACAAGCGAAAGAGAATTTTCTACAGCTGGGCGAATTTTAGAAGAGCGCAGAATTCGACGTAACGCTGAAAATGTTGATTACATATTATTTTTAAATCAACATTTTAATGTGTAGATGTGTCGATGAACTTATTATTCTAATAAAAGTAATGGTTTGTTTTTTATACTCGGCTAACGCTGAAAATGTTGATCCTTGATCCACTAAAAGTGTTGCCTAGCAACATATACCTTCTGTACTGATAGCAATAAGGGAAACGTCAATTCCAATGACAGCTTTTAGTTTGTTTGTTTGTTTGTTTGTTAATGGACAAGGTCTAGGCATGCAGAGTACCAGGTACCTTAGACACCGACTGCTTTGGTCATACGGTCAAAGTCCTACTTAGAATTTTGCCGAGACTAAGGAGTTCCAACCCTAGCAAGGGATCTTTTACATGCTACACATCGTAGTAACATGGGACCCACGGCTTTACATCACTTCCGAATGATGGCATTCTGTAGAGGCTTTCATCTGCATTTTTTTTATTTTTGAAAACCTCACCGGGACCGGGAATCGAACTCTCGACCCTTAGATCAGTAGTCAGGATGCTTACCACTGAGCTACCGACCCCGGCTACACTGCTTTTAGTATTAAAAGTAATGTCTTTGAAGACAGCTGCAAGAAATATATTTGCGAGAAATCATTTATCCCTTGTCGAAGTTATTGTAGTCAATTTTCATTTTTTTCTTTTTATGTCAACTATTCTGATTGCAACATATCACGTAAATTATCTCAGGTGCAAAACATATTTTTAGTTCACTTTAGGGTTTTTTCATTGGTTTTAAATTTGAACATTTTGTTCTATCTGAATTTAAATTTTGAAATAAAAGCTGCGTGTCACGTCGTGAGTGGCGTGTCACGCCGTGAACGTGAGTGAACGTGAGCGTAAACGTGCGTGAACGTGACTGTTTAAAGCAAGCGTGAAACGTGCGTGACGTGAGCGAAAATTCACTCACGCGCCCATCTCTACCTCCGGATATTCGAATGATACCGATTAATAAATTTAAAATAACAATAAAATCGTTCTTGTTAAAACACGCTTTTTACAACAACGAAGAATTTTGCGCGCACATTGGCGACCTCATTGAAATCTTACTTAATTTCAGAAAAATGGCTTTTCAGATTTTGACAAATTTGAATATCTGGATTGTAAAATGCCTTGGAGTTTGCCGGGCCGTACTACCTTCTTACAATGCGGCAACAATCTGGCAACATGTGTTACGGTTATTTTGTTACTCCCTGTAGTTCTGCATTGCTAGTTTTACGCCTTCGTTAATTTGCGATTTCTGTGGGGCTTGTTATCGTATCGTTCAGGCATGATTTTGGCCTTGCTCGACAGCGTTGAGGTCGGAGCGCTCTCGAGGCCGCATTCTTTTGGCTGAGCGCGTCCCTTTTGGTTTGACGGAACGCGGCGAAGATGTTTTATGCTGGCTTTGGTAATCCGCTTTGTCTTGCCGCTACATTTTGTTAGTTATGGGAGCTTTGGGGCCTCGCTGCAAAGCGAAGCATGTGAGATTTTATTCTACGCCATGCCGCATCTAGCCTTCGATGCTCGTTTGCCCAGTTCACCCGGGGTAAGTTCCGTTTTATTTTGTTGGTCGTTTACCAAAGGGTTGCATGCATTTATTCTGGATTTCGTTTTCCTTAGCAAGCCGTCTTGGGCACAATTCGAACAAGCCGTCTTGGGCGGAATTCGAGTAATCTGTCTGGACAAATCAGTCGTGGTTAAATCAGTCTACATAAGCAGTTTTGGGCAATTCAGTTCGAGCGTGCAGTTTTTCCGAATTTCGAGGAGGTAGCTGTCGCCGCCGTTAATTTCGATGTGCGACCTTGGCTTGCTGCGTGTTCTCAGGGAGATCTTCAGCACGCCTGGACTCTTGATAAGCATGCTGAAAGTGCTCGACGGAAGCCGCTAACAGGTTGTACTTTAGACTGTATTTAGATAATCATTTTATGACATGTCCGTTCGCGAGTGTGCGCGGCCGCTTCTCAGCTTGCGGCAATTTAAGTTCTGATTTTCCATTAACGTCCGCTGAACCATTATTTTTGTTGTTATGCAGATATTGGTAAATTGTGACGCATTCATATTAAGAGTTATGCTTTGTCGATTGTATTGTGATATTTTAAATGCCAATTATACTGTGATATTTTATTGTGTTTATTTATTATTTGTTACTGCTACCGATGTTTGAGTTGTGCTTTCTTTCAGATTGTTTGTGCTACTGAGTTTACGGATTCTCGTCCTACTGCCTGGATGCACTTGCTATTTTGTTAAAAATACCGTTGGCGCCCGTTTTGCATATTTCGTTCATAGAACTGTCACACGCCGTCTTCGTACTGAGCTGGTCGGCAGGCAATTGTATCCAAGTAGCTATGTTAGGTTTGATTTTGAGAGATTAGCCAACGGTAACCCCTTTTGATGATAATAAGATTTATGGCGCCCAATGTGGTGGCGTGTTTTTTTGTAAATGTGCCTCGGCACTTGTTTGAAATTTTGATATGATAAATTGGTGCAGTAACAAATTATGTATGATATTTTTGCCAGCATTTTTATATGATGCAGTGTCTAATTTTAATATGTTTTGCTATTTGTGCATGCTAGGCTAAGTAGTATAGAATTTTTAACTATCTATATTTGATCATGCATGTGTCGTTGGAAAATCATTACGTGCGATACAAAATTTAAATTTCGGGAGTTGATGTCAATAACGTTTTGTTGCAGAAGTAACTTTTGTTGAGCTCATTCCGTATCGCTCGAGTGTGCTAGCGTTGTGCTTTATTCCTGGTTGTAGTAGCCAAGTTTTTGTCACTTTAGATCGTTGATTGTGGAGGTTTTTCACCTCTCTTTTTGATTTGGTTTTTCGCCTCTGTGATTGATTGGTATTTTTGATGGCTGCTACTTATTGTGGTGTACTGTGCGTTTGTTTTGGTGAATCTTCTGCGAGATCAGCTTCCGAGGTAGCCAGGTAGTGTGCACATTTTGCAATGTGTTGTTGTGTTGCCCAAGTTCATTTCTCAAGTTGCTTTGGAGCCCTTGTTCGTTGTTGTTTTTTTTATTTTTGTTTTGTTTCGTTTGAGCGATTGATTGGTTACGTTGTGAATTTAGGTAGAATGTTGGGATTTGTTGCAAGAGTATGCTTTGGTAAGTGGAGTTTCTGAATGGTCTCGGTTTCGATTGGTTGCGTGTTCTTGAGGTTCTGCGAAGTTAGTATGCTTGAGTTTTTCTTCCTGTTTTGTCGTCCTTCCTTTGTGGAAGTTGTTGTTTTCCTTTTGACTTTTCCTGTTGAGGTGCTGACCCTGTTAGGAGTGTGTTGGTAATGTGTTTGGGGGGAGTTTGCTTTGCGAGATTCTTAGACCGTCCTTCAGTTGGATTAGCGCGGCTTATTTGTGTGTTTCTTATCTTTCCTGTTCGATTGATGATTGGGATTTTGGGTCGATGTTGGTGAGTTTGAGGGATTCGCTTATGCGGATTTTTATGATCTCTCAGGCCATCTTCGTAGTTTGGATTTGGTGCAGTTCTTCTTAGTTGGCTCTGTCCTCTTCTGGTTCGTTGATTAGGATACTGGTTCGTGTTGGTGTGTTTGGGAGATTCGCTTATGCGGATTTGTATGATCTCTCAAACCATCTTTTTAGTTGGTTTGGTGCGTTTATTAATTGCTGGCTTTTTCATTTCATTTTCTTTCTTCCCCTTTTGGATTGATTGTGAGTATGGTGGTTTGAAGTGGATATGCTTAAGGGGTTTTGTTTCGCAAATTTTCCTCTCAAGCCGTTTCTTATCACTCTTATCTGTTGGTTCCTTTTTTTTTCCTCTCCTTTTAGTTTTCCTTTGTGTTTGCATTTGCTTTTGCGTAGGGCGAGCTTAGCTTGCTGGATTGTTTGGATGCCCCTTTGGTATGCTGTCGTGACGTTCTCCGCTTTAGGCGGATTTGGCCGTTTGATGCCAGTTGTCGTGTCCGTCAGCAATTTTGGTATTTTTGAGTGAAGTTCAGCTATCGTGCTGCTGTGAGTTTTTTTGTTTTTTTTTGTTTTTGGGCATCCATGACGCTTATGCGGATTATTTTCCACAGTAAGGTTCGTCCCGCGTTTGGTGTCGCTTTCGGACATGTTTGGCGATTGCGGACGGTCTCTGTTGCCCTTTTGGAGGGTCGACTTATGTCGGATTAGTTGGGACCCGACTCTTTCGCGAAGCCTCTGTCCTTTTCGTTTTCTTTAGTCTCTTGCTTTTTGCTTTCGTTTCGCGTTTGGGCTCCTAGTGTAGGGTGGTTGGTTGGGCATTTGTAGGGTAGGTCACTATTAGGAAACGCTTTCATCTTGTTTTTCTCCTCTTATACCGCTAGGGTAGGTTGGTAGGGCTTTGCAGGGAAGGTCACTGTAGGGAGCTATTTCATCTAGTTCTTCCTATAATAACATTGGAGTAGCTTGCAGTTAGCAGTTGGGTTCATTGTGTGGTTTGACTTGCATTCGTGTCGAGTGAAGTTCATCTTTCGCTTTAGTGTAGGTTTGAGTTAGCTTGTTGGGTTTTGTTGGATACCTTTTGGGATTTTGGTGGCTTAGCTGTTGTTGTATGGTTGCCTTCAGCTATGCGTATTGTGTTGTTTTTTTGTTGTTGTTACGGTATCCATATCGCTCACGCGGATTTCGATCCACAAGTGAGTCTCGAATCTTTGTTGTGGTTTCGCTTTTGGGCGTGCTTGGAGATGGAGAACGGTTTCGTTTACTCATTTAGAGTACGGCTCGTTCCGGATTTGTGGGACCTGCATCTGTTTCCGAGTCATAGTTCTTTAGTTTCCTTTTGAGCCTTTGTTGCCGAATGAAGTCTTTGGTATGATCTGCTGCTGTGATTGGTTATTCCAGCTGTTGTTGAATTTTGTGTGAGGTATTGTAGGTTGGTTGGGCATTTGTAGGGCAGGTCACTTTAGGGAATTATTTCATCTAGTTTCTCCCTTATCAACGCTGAAGTAGTTTGTTGGCAGTAGTTCGATTTGGTATTTGGTTTTGGTACTTTTGGCACGTTCCGGATTTTGGATTTGCTGTAGAGCCTATTGTTGTGTGAGGCACTACGCCTTGTTGTTGAGTTGAATCTGGTGGGGACTGCTGTCTGCGTGCACTGTTTCGGTTGTTGATAGACTTCTAGTGAGATCTCCACTTGGGGATGTGATGTGTTTGTAGGTGTTGTGTGTTGTGATCCTTTGGGTTTCGTATATCTTTGGGGGTGGGTTTGTGGTTTGTTCGTGGGAAGGGTTTCTTGTAGGTTTTCGGTTTCCCAGTGCCTTGACTGTGGGGGGTTTGCTTTCGCCTCGGGGTTTGTTTTCTTAGGAAGTTGTCAGGGGGGGGGGTACTCGTGAAGATATGGGGTGATTTTGAGGAGTTCTTGGGGCTGGAACTTCTTTGCGATGGGTTGCTACGGGACTGTTCACCGGCGCAGCGTTTAGATCCAGCAGCGACGAGCAGTCTCGATCCCTGTCGTGGGGTTGATCTGGTCTCGGGCTTCTCCTGGAGTCACTACCGTCTTCACGGGCAGTTGCTGTATTGTGGTGTGGGTTTGGGTTTTCTATGGTAATTATGGTTGAGATTTTTCATCTGGTTTTTGATCAACTTTGTCGTCCTTGGCTGAGCGAATGTGCGTATTATTGATCTTAGCGTAGAAAAATTTCTGCGAAATTTTTCTGTTCTGGTAAGGGGAGAGTTGTTACGGTTATTTTGTTACTCCCTGTAGTTCTGCATTGCTAGTTTTACGCCTTCGTTAATTTGCGATTTCTGTGGGGCTTGTTATCGTATCGTTCAGGCATGATTTTGGCCTTGCTCGACAGCGTTGAGGTCGGAGCGCTCTCGAGGCCGCATTCTTTTGGCTGAGCGCGTCCCTTTTGGTTTGACGGAACGCGGCGAAGATGTTTTATGCTGGCTTTGGTAATCCGCTTTGTCTTGCCGCTACATTTTGTTAGTTATGGGAGCTTTGGGGCCTCGCTGCAAAGCGAAGCATGTGAGATTTTATTCTACGCCATGCCGCATCTAGCCTTCGATGCTCGTTTGCCCAGTTCACCCGGGGTAAGTTCCGTTTTATTTTGTTGGTCGTTTACCAAAGGGTTGCATGCATTTATTCTGGATTTCGTTTTCCTTAGCAAGCCGTCTTGGGCACAATTCGAACAAGCCGTCTTGGGCGGAATTCGAGTAATCTGTCTGGACAAATCAGTCGTGGTTAAATCAGTCTACATAAGCAGTTTTGGGCAATTCAGTTCGAGCGTGCAGTTTTTCCGAATTTCGAGGAGGTAGCTGTCGCCGCCGTTAATTTCGATGTGCGACCTTGGCTTGCTGCGTGTTCTCAGGGAGATCTTCAGCACGCCTGGACTCTTGATAAGCATGCTGAAAGTGCTCGACGGAAGCCGCTAACAGGTTGTACTTTAGACTGTATTTAGATAATCATTTTATGACATGTCCGTTCGCGAGTGTGCGCGGCCGCTTCTCAGCTTGCGGCAATTTAAGTTCTGATTTTCCATTAACGTCCGCTGAACCATTATTTTTGTTGTTATGCAGATATTGGTAAATTGTGACGCATTCATATTAAGAGTTATGCTTTGTCGATTGTATTGTGATATTTTAAATGCCAATTATACTGTGATATTTTATTGTGTTTATTTATTATTTGTTACTGCTACCGATGTTTGAGTTGTGCTTTCTTTCAGATTGTTTGTGCTACTGAGTTTACGGATTCTCGTCCTACTGCCTGGATGCACTTGCTATTTTGTTAAAAATACCGTTGGCGCCCGTTTTGCATATTTCGTTCATAGAACTGTCACACGCCGTCTTCGTACTGAGCTGGTCGGCAGGCAATTGTATCCAAGTAGCTATGTTAGGTTTGATTTTGAGAGATTAGCCAACGGTAACCCCTTTTGATGATAATACATGGGCAATTTATCTTCGCGCTGGAGTGACTTTATGGTTTGTGCCGCTGGTTTCAGGTAGAAAACCCAAAAGAACGTTTGCTTTCTGCACATTAATTCGAGAAATGTTGGTATGCAACCCATTTAACAACATATACGTTTAAACCTCTACAGTGTGTCCAAGATAAGGAGGGCCAGTATGGGGATTTCGTTAATTGTAAGAGATACAAACTTGGTTAAATGGGAAGAAAGTGGCGCAATTAAAGGACAAACAAAGTGATGCATAGAAATCCTTGATATTATTTTTCGTTTTTGAATTATCTACAAAAAACCGAATTTTTGGATTTTCTATTTTATTTTTTTCTGACGTTAATATTTAAGTTAGAGCGAAACTGACAAAACTTTTTTATAGCTACTTTTTATGGACTCAAAGCTTACGTTATCAATTTTTTATCAGACGTTTTGTCTTCGAGAAACCATCATCAACTTCATTTTTTTAAATACGGTTCTGATTTTCTGGTGCCAAATTTGTGAAGCCCTTTTTATTCTGAATTCAAAAATGACGAAACGTGGGATAACAAATTTGATAACGTAATCATTAAGTCCACTAGAAGTTGCTATAAAGAAGTTTAATCAGTTTTCCTCTAACTTTAATATTAACGCCAGAAAAAAATAAAATAGAAAATCAAAAAATTCGGTTTTTTTGAGATAATTCAAAAATGAAAAATCATATCAAGAATTTCTAGGCGTCACTCTGTTTGTCCTTTAATTGCGCAACTTTCTTCCCATTTAACCAAATTTGTATCTCCTACAATTACCGAGATCCCCATACTGGCCCTCCTTATCTTGGACACACTGTATAGCTGAGCTTCTTCTCATTATATGCTCTTTGGTTCAGAATTCATTTTACATACCGCACTGTTAACATCACTATCACTCACTGTAATTAGGGTGTCATCTGCAAAAAGGTTTAATTTACACCTTTCGACGATTGTGTCCATGTCGTTTATATCTATACATATATAAAGGAAAGTCATAACCCTGACTAATCAACGCAGAGCCGAAACCACTGGTACTAGAAACTTGAAATTTGGGTGCAAGGTTCAATTTCTTACGTAAGGTAGTGCTAAGAAGGAATTTTTTGAAATTCGACCCCTAAGGGGGTGAAAAGGGGTAAAATGTGTTTTCACGAATTCCTCAATATCTCTTACATCCGATAAGATATCGATTTGGTGTTTACTTGCAAAGATTACCAATGCAAATACCTAGAAACGTATTTCAGGATTTTGCCTTAATCAACCCCTAAAGGTGCAATTCTGGATTGGGGGTGAATTAAAGAACCCTTCGTATCTCCTATGTTTATTGAGTTAGAACATTATTTTTTGGCAAATAGATGTATTTTTAAAGTATTTAGAAAGGGGTTTAAGGGAATTTAAAAATTTTAACCCTAAAGGGGTAAAAGGAGAAAAAACTGAAAAGGGGTAGGGGGCTTAAAATTATCATATTTTATTTGCTGTGAGTTCCATTTCACAATGAAATCGGTTAAAAGCGATTTTTTAAATTTTGGAATAAATGAAGTTAATGGAAAAAAATGCAGTTTTATGAGACTAACATCAATTTTATCTTCTATACATATATAAAGGAAAGTCATAACCCTGACTAATCAACGTAGAGCCGAAACCACTGGTACTAGAAACTTGAGATTTAGGTGCAAGGTTCAATTTCTTACGTAAGGTAGTGCTAAGAAGGGATTTTTTGAAATTCGACCCCTAAGGGGGTGACAAGGGGTAAAATGTGTTTTCACGAATTCCTCAATATCTCTTACATCCGATAAGATATCGATTTGGTGTTTACTTGCAAAGATTACCAATGCAAATACCTAGAAACGTATTTCAGGATTTTGCCTTAATCAACCCCTAAAGGTGCAATTCTGGATTGGGGGTGAATTAAAGAACCCTTCGTATCTCCTATGTTTATTGAGTTAGAACATTATTTTTTGGCAAATAGATGTATTTTTAAAATATTTAGAAAGGAGTTTAAGGGAATTTAAAAATTTTAACCCTAAAGGGGTAAAAGGAGGAAAAACTGAAAAGGGGTAGGGGGCTTAAAATTATCATATTTTATTTGCTGTGAGTTCCATTTCACAATGAAATCGGTTAAAAGCGATTTTTTTAAATTTTGGAATAAATGAAGTTAATGGAAAAAAATGCAGTTTTATGAGACTAACATCAATTTTATCTTCTATACATATATAAAGGAAAGTCATAACCCTGACTAATCAACGCAGAGCCGAAACCACTGGTACTAGAAACTTGAGATTTAGGTGCAAGGTTCAATTTCTTACGTAAGGTAGTGCTAAGAAGGGATTTTTTGAAATTCGACCCCTAAGGGGGTGAAAAGGGGTAAAATGTGTTTTCACGAATTCCTCAATATCTCTCACACCCGGTAAGATATCGATTTGGTGTTTACTTGCAAAGATTACCAATGCAAATACCTAGAAACGTATTTCAGGATTTTGCCTTAATCAACCCCTAAAGGTGCAACTCTGGATTGGGGGTGAATTAAAGAACCCTTCGTATCTCCTATGTTTATTGAGTTAGAACATTATTTTTTGGCAAATAGATGTATTTTTAAAATATTTAGAAAGGGGTTTAAGGGAATTTAAAAATTTTAACCCTAAAGGGGTAAAAGGAGAAAAAACTGAAAAGGGGTAGGGGGCTTAAAATTATCATATTTTATTTGCTGTGAGTTCCATTTCACAATGAAATCGGTTAAAAGCGATTTTTTTAAATTTTGGAATAAATGAAGTTAATGGAAAAAAATGCAGTTTTATGAGACTAACATCAATTTTATCTTCTATACATATATAAAGGAAAGTCATAACCCTGACTAATCAACGCAGAGCCGAAACCACTGGTAGTAGAAACTTGAAATTTGGGTGCAAGGTTCAATTTGTTACGTAAGGTAGTGCTAAGAAGGGATTTTTTGAAATTCGACCCCAAAGGGGGTGAAAAGGGGTAAAATGTGTTTTCACGAATTCCTCAATATTTCTTACACCCGATAAGATATCGACTTGGTATTTACTTGCATAGATTATCAATGCAAATACCTAGAAACGTATTTTAGGATTTTGCTCTAATCCACCCCTAAAGGTGCAAATCTGGATTGGGGCTGAATTAAAGAACCCTAAATATCTCCTATGTTTATTGAGTTAGAACATTCTTTTTTGGCATGTAGATGTATTTAAAAAATATTTAGAAAGAGGTGTAAGGGATTTTGAAAATTTTAACCCTAAAGAGGTAAAAGGGGGAAAAACTGAAAAGGGGTAGGGGGTGAATTAAAGACCCTTCGTTACTCCTATGTTTATTGAGTTAGTATTTTTAAAATATCTAAAAAATGGTTTAAGTGATTTTGAAAAATGTACCCCTAAAGGGGTAAACTATGTTTTCACGAATTCCACAATATCTCTTAGGCCCGGTAAGATATCGACTTGGTGTTTGCATGCATAGGCATATAGATGTATTTTTAAATCTTTAGAAAAGGTTTTAAAGGGTTTTTTAAATTTCACCCCGAAAGCGGTAAAAACAGAAAACTGAATAGAAGTAGGAAGTTAAAATTATTTTCGCTGTGGGTTAATTTGAGTATAAAACGGTCTGATTTTTTTTCGAAATTTCACCCCAAAGAGGCGAAAAGGGGTAAACTGTTGTACATTTGTAGTCCGTACGAAGAACGGGCATCTTGCTAGTATAAAATAAAAAGAAGTGGTCCCAGTTTTGATTGTTGTGGTACACCTAATTTATTTTCTTTTGGTTCCGATTTGACTCCGTCATAGATAGTTACTTGATATCGTTCGGAGAGATAGTCCCTAAAGCAATTATTTGCCCTGTCCGTAATTCCATATTTTTCCATTTTAGATAGAAGTATATCTGTATCTATTGTCTCAAATACACGCTTTAAGTTCAGGAACACAGAAACTATTTTTTTGTCCTTCTCGATCTCCTCTTTCCAGTTAGCCAGCACCATATTTAAAGCTGTTTCGCATGAATGATTTTTTCTAAAACCAGATTGTGTGTCTATTAATAAATTTTGTTTTTCAAGGTACTCTTGTAGTTGCTCTTTAGCTATTTGTTCTATTATTTTTTCTAATGTCGGGAGCATATCTATTGGTCGAAACTCAGAACACTTTTTGGTACCAGCAATTTTTGGAATAGGTGTTGTTAGTGCTGTTTTCCATATTGTAGGGAACATTCCTGTTTGAAAAGAGTCATTTATTATTTCTAACAATGTATTGCCAATAACTGGAATAGCATCTTTAATAATTTCGAGTGTAAGTCCATCTGTGCTTGTTTTATTCTTCATACTTGAAATGACTGTATTAAGTTTTGCCATATCTATTTGCTGAAATGTGAAGACACTCGAACAATTTTGACCTATATTACCAAAATCTACGTTACCACTAGTGTTATCAAGACTTGTGTTACGGATGAAGTATTTGATGGTTTTGGAGCGCATTAATTTTAAATTAATTGCTATGTCCATTTATTTAGTGCTTATAGTTAGGAATATATCTAGCCCTAAAATGTAACACATTCTTAATAAATATATTTGGCGTTAAATCGCGAGTTCTTGTTTTTGGGGGAACTCGGCATAGCAGGTGCAAGCGTATCGAGGAATGCATGTTTGACCAGGGGTTGAATTGGAATCGGGCTCGGTTAGAAATGAAATTAGAAATAAGGCAGAACGTTTTGTGGTGCGACAGAGGCGCGACGTGTGAGTGAAAGTGGTCTGTTTTGCGTAATTATTTCTTGGCGTAAGCAATTATATGCGAAACAAGTAATTTTATTGTGATAAGTTGCATAATGCGAGGCGAGGCGGCGAGCGTAGCTAGGCGTAATTAGGTAGAGAATTAATTTAGCTAGAGTAGAATGTACGTACTATTGTAGCTAGTTGAATGGCGTTTGGTAGACTTTTTGGCAATTACAGCGTCCGGTATACGTCAGAGGTTCTTGCTCTGCTAGTCGACTATGTGATAGTCAAAGAGTTGAATCCTGCTGGAACATGGAGTCCGCACGGTGATTCGCGGAAGCATGTCGTTCCGCACCGGAAGCATGGAGTTCCGAATTATAAGCCGCATTAGAGCTTAGCAAGATTTACGGTAATAGCTGTACTGTGAAAGATTAGTATACTACGGTAGTTATTACCGACTCTGTACGGGTCGTAACAATAGTTAATCTAGTGGATTGGGCAGTACTAGTGAAAGGTACCGACAGCTAACCCAACCAATGAAGGCAGCGATGAGGGGCCAAAGGGTTGATGCTGCCTGATGCAAGGCCAAGCATTGTTAACGTCTCTGCCAGCAGTACGGAGGGGCCAGGGGGAGGCCACCCCGGTGAGTACAATTATACAATTATTGTTATCGATGAGATTTACAGGTCAGTAAGTTTATGTTCCTTTACATTTAACTGCCTGCCTCCGCCACTGGGTCAATGAATGTTTGAACCTGCACTGTTTGCACCCCGTAGCCGCCTTGTGGTCATGGGTGAGTTGCATCCACCACTTTGACACATTTCAAAAGCATGTGAAATTGAATTTTAATACAACCCACATAAACACGCGTCTAACACTTGTCTGGATTTTTGTTATACTGTCTATAAAGTATTTGTTGAAACTTTGAGCGATATCAGGAGAATTCGTCTTTATACCGTCTGTAAACTCGATAGAGTCTGGAACGTTTTTGCTGTCTGTTTTGATCAAGTCTTTTAATTTTTTCCACATAGTTTTGGAATCTCCTCTACACTCACCTATCTGTTTCTGATAAAGTTCGTTTTTTCGTAATTTTATGAGCCTATTATAATAATTATTAGTCTGTTTATAATCGCTCCAATCCAATGGGTTTCCGGTTATTTTTATGTATAGCGAATTTCTTTGGTATTGAAGATTCTTTAATTCCTTTATAAACCACGAATTATTTGAATTAAGTTTTATTGTTTTAGTACAAATAAATTTGCTGACAGCATTTTCTAGACTTTTCACTAAAATATCTGCTCCGTAGTTTACGGTGAATGTATTTATTTGGTTCCACTTGTATTGTTCCAGATCTTCTTGCAATTTAGCACTGTGGTATGCATTTTTGTCGAATACTGTAATGGTTTGCAGTTTGCGATCATTTGCACTCGACCTTGTTTTGAAATCTAACACTAACATTTCATGGTTGGCGATACCGTTTATAATATCAACATCAGCATTTAACACATTTGTTATAACTAGGTCAATTTGTGTTTTAGAACATTTCGTGATTCTTGTGTAACCTTTTACAATTTGTTTCATTCCTACAGAGTTTATGAAGTTGTTTAGTTTTCTGCTATATACCGTGTCCCTTTTCATATCACTGTTAAAATCGCCTACCAAAATACACAAATCTCGTTCATTTATTGTGTTTTCATGCCACGAGTCCAAGAAGAATTCTATAAAATCATTATTACTTGAGTTTGGAGAATGGTAAAGAACTGAGTTGATTGCACTAGGCAATCCACTCGTGATTTTAATACTTTGTATCCATGTATTCCTTTCTAAAACTCTGTTGGAAACCTTGGACCATTTTATACCATTTTTTATAATTATTGCGGTGCTACCGGTATGTTTGCTGCTCGAGTCGCATCGGATGGTAGAATACCCTTTAAACTCCGTTTCACTTGCATTTATTTCGCTTGTTACACATGTTTCGTTTAGAAATATAAGTAACGGGTTGTAGTTATCGATTAATACCTCCAATTGTTCCATATGAGCTAACATACTTTGTGTATTTAAATATAAAACTTTATTGTTATTTTTCAAATAGTTTCTTTTTTTTATAAAAAATCAGTTTTACTGGTTTCTAATTCATATTTCCTTTTAAATAAGGGACAGTTGGCATCCCATGCTTCATGATAAATATCCAATCTTAATTTCAATCTATCCACGGCGTCTTTACAGTTGATGCATTTCTTTTCGTCATCCTTTGCTGTGCAATTCTTTAATTCGTGATAACCAGCACATCTCGAACATGCAACTTCTTTACGACATTCCCTGGCTTTGTGATTATAACCGTTACATTTATAACATCTAGTGACAGTCACAGCATCGTAAACTTTGCAGCGGTCCCAACCTATATTTACTTTTCCTTCCTGCAATATTTTCCTGTAAGATTCTGCATCAATTTCTGCATAGGCAAAATAACTACAAACCCTCTGTTTCTTACTTTCGCAACATGGACAATGCTAAGAGGCAAAAGGCAAAACAAAAGATTTAAAAACACTAAAAAAGCAAAAATAAAGTAAAAAAAGGCAAAAATTAAAAAAGGCAAAATTAAAAGAAATGCTGTTTAACTGAGAAATACAGTCGATGCACTTCCCAAATCACAATGTTAACACGAAAATTGTGACAAACTGGCTGATTCAGTGGAAAACTTTCTCTTGACAATACTGATCCCCTCATTAAAATGAATCTCAAGAAAATAATCCTTTTGAGAAATTTTCAGTGGGTAACAATAAAGGGTAAAACCCACTAAACCTCTACCTTTAAGTGCTTGGGAATACTACAATTTATTTCAGAAATTTAAAATGTGCATTTTTCTTGGAAAATTGCTAGTACCTACAAATGTTTTTTAAATTGAAAATGTAAGAACTAAATTTCTCAACATTTTAATTTAATACACCATAAAAGGCATCAAAAGGCAAGAAAAATAGGAAATTCCTCAAAAAGGCAGAATCCTAAAAAAGATGCAAAAAAGGCAAAATAAAATTTGCGTTTTTGAATTTCACGCATTCTAAAACGGATTTAAAATTGGGTCTGCCTTTTATCTTTCCATTTATTAAAAAAGGCAATATGCCTAACTATCCTAGCTCTAATTATTAGTATCAGTTTTTATGCACAATAATTTTATGTTTCTACTAGCAAGATGTCCGTTCTTTGTACCGACTGCAAATATTTGTTTTTTCTTCTAAATTTTAAATTAATTAATTTTGGGGTTATATCCTCTCGGTCATCTCGGTGGTTGAGTGGGCTTGTTGTCTGCTTAGCAACCAGGTGGACATGGGTTCAAATCTGGCCGTAGCCGAGAATTTTCTCGGAGCGGCAGTGGATTTGAACTCATTAGTTAGGTTAGATGTAAGTTGTTGTGTGTGTGGTATGTTTGCATGCGGGGGAGCGTAGTGTAAGTCGCGTGCGGCGCATTACCTCCGTTGCACTTCCCGCGAGGTATGAATGGTCCTCGACACCGAAAGGTAAAAGAGGCCATGGATCATGAATGAATCCTCTGATATGCGAGAAATCTTGAAAAAAAAAATTTAAAAAAATTCGTCAAATTTTTTTAAATTTCTCCTCCGCGCTGCAATCGGGCCACCTACCAGGTCCAATTGTGAATCTAAACCATCCAGGGACCCACTCAAACACACAGAATTTTTTTTATCAAAATCGGTCCAGCCGTTTAGGAGGAGTTCAGTCCCGTACACACGTATAGAAGAATTATATATATGTATAAAGATAGGGTTTAAGAGATATTGAGGATATTACGAAAACACCGTTTACCCCTTTCCACCCCATTAGGGGTGAAATTTCGGAAAATTCTTTCTACTTCGTTTTATCCGGAAATGGACGCACGGCGAAAAAATCAAACATTCATTTTACCCTACCCTTTTTCAATTTTCCCTTTCATTGCCTCTTTAAGGGTGAAATTTCAAAAACCACCCCACCACGGGTGGAATTTCGGAAAATCCTTTCTACCTCATTATATTCGGAGATGGACCCACAGCGAAAAAAATTAACATTCATTTTAACCTCCTACCCTTTTTCAATTTTCCCTTTCTTTCAAAAAAATCAAACATTTTATAATATTAATAATAATAATAATAATACCTTTAACAAAAGACGAGCTACTGACGCTTCAATTAGGCGGGAGAATTTAAGATCTGTTAAATCTGCTCACTGAGTTGTTGTAATTAATATTGAAAAACACTGAACGACCAGAACTTGATAAATTTCATAACGTAAATTTGTGACAGATTAGCTCGAGTGAAGCATATTAGTTTGCATTTGACCTACGCTCCAGTGGCGTACGAATAAATTTCAAAAAAACTAACTGTGAACCTATACCTTGAGTAAGAGCTCATGTCTGCCGTGAGTTTACCCAACAAAATTTAAATTGCAGGTAGATTAAATCACAAGTAGGGGCTTACGATCATTTATTTAAACTTGAGTTACTATACAGCTCATTGTTGATTATCCCTGAGAGACTTAGTTAATTTATTAGTTCTTTGACGAACCCAAACTAAAAATATTTGCTTTGATAGCTCTAGTTATTTATTTAAAATTAAATTATCATCATTTAGAGAGCAGTAACCACTCCAATATATTGCAATGACTTTAACGTTTCGGCACCATAAGTATTTAATTTGATCGCCTTTCTCTGCTAGCTGTGAGTATTTATTTCTTATTTAAAAATTAATTTCAAATTATTTCTAATTGAAAAATAATTATTGCCATGAAAACTCAATCATCAGGGTTAGGTTCTTTTATCTAGTTGTCTTATATTTGACTTGTCATATTTAGAATAAATTTCAATTGTCAAATGACCTTAAATGTCACTTATCTTGAATGAATTCAAAATAATTCTTCTACTTGTAATCAGATACGACCAACGTACACTGTTTTCAATATTATTATTATGTATGACTTTCTCTATCTTTTATAGTAAGTAATAACTCTTTTAATTATTGCAAGTAATAAATATTGTTCATCTACTTCATTTTTATTCTAGACTAAACTACTAACCAACCTTATTGACTCTACTAATTGCACATCCAGCACCACAGATCCCCTTGTACAACTAGTCACCACACGAACACGTCCAACTGCAATTAACTGTCAAACCAATTTACAGCCGTTAAATCCTCCAGAAAATATCCAAATATTTGAAGAATCCAACCTCCTTTTACCAAGACTGCACCTGTCGACTTTTATATTACTTCTTCACAACCCTCTTCTGCCAGTAAACTATCCTTGATGTAGTACTCCAACTAATATTACTTCTTTTCAGGTTTAATTGTCACGATGATCTGTCCTCTGCATGAAAATGAAATATCCAAATACCACCAATCACTCAGAATGATTCCCAGGAAGATACTTCAGTCCTTCATCACGGCTCCTACACTTGCAGTAATCCACACCAGTCAAATCCTTTTCACTCCTTCCCATAAACTGTATCAGTTCCAATAAAGCAGCTCAATCCAAATCTTATATTTTTATTTGTTAGTAAATATTCTTCATCCAATTAAAATTGTAATATATCAAAACTCTTCTTTAATTGAGACATCTTGCTATTCGTAAACCATTATAATCTTATTTCACCTTATTTAAACTTCGTAGATTTATTTATTCATTGTTCTTATTATACCAAGACCATTATTACTATATAAACAGTAAAGTTTTCAATATTTTATTACTATCCAAAATATTATGTTACATTTTGCAAAGTTTGTTATTCTTAATCCAAAAACAACTCTCTTAACTACCGTATTTTCATTATTGATGCTTACTATCTTAAAATATACATTTGATACCTACATACTTTGTTATCTTTTAATATTTTAATTTGGTCTGTCGTATCTGATATCAGTAGTAAATAACTTCTATCTTTTAACATCTTACTTTATAAATTAAAATATATGAAATTTATTCTTTCCATTCTCATTTCTTAAAATATAATCTCTATTTAAAATTTAATTCAAATAACCTTTTATATTCTAAACTTTTGCAAAGACTGACTACAATGCTTTACCAAATTCTTTTATCGTATTTATCATCAAACTATATCCACTCTTATGATATCATAACAATATATATAGATTCATACCATTACCTTTCCTGTAAGTTGAATCAGCGAGTAGGAATCAGCAAAAACGTTTAATACATGTTAAATTCCTATGTTCGAGTTTGAGAATGGACAACTGATTTTTTTCAATATGTCTGCAATACGCCTGTAGCAAGCGATTTTTAAAATAAAATAGAAAGAGAATATGTTACACCCATACAGCAACATTTTAGAAGGAGTGGAAAAATATTATCAATTCCAGCCCCCTTGCTTGAAGCCAGTTATAAAGACCGCAAGAATTAATCAGATTATCAGCAGTTGTAATCTTGTATGGAAGGTATAGGGTTATTATTAGCATTTTTTTTCACAAAAAACCGACAAAGGTGTAGAACAATGTTAAAATAAAAGTTAAAAGTAGGTACACTAGGTTTACAAAAAACAATATTAAACAATTTAAAAATAACTGGCTCTACAGATTAGCACAATTTATCATAAAAAAACACCCGTCCCTTTTTTTATATCAAACATTTGAGGGTTGATTAAAAATACAAACCATACGAAATTATATTTAAAAGACATCGTGGCGACAATAGATTAAATAGGACAATAAATTCAGTACTTGCACAGCCGTAAAAAAATCACAAAACAGAATCACAAGATAGCCAAACCACACCTATCTGTATCGTTATAGAAGTCCACTATATTCTAAAAAGGCCTTTTTGATTAAATAGTTAATTATCACAGTTTGAATTCGGCTTTGATACAGGCTTCGCACACTCTCTGGAAAACTATTGTAAATTTGTATTATTGTAGGAAACATTTTTTTGGATATAACTAAGGTTACATTTTTCTGTTATTATTTAGGTGTGGTAACCTAGCGTATTGTGGTATCACTAAAACTACTAACATAAACACAAACGACTTTATTCTTCGCACGGTCTACACAGTATGAATACTACCGATCATCTAACTAACTTTTCGATAAAGTATTAATGTGATATCTTAGTACCTAAACTTATGAGTAAGAATAACCCATTCCTGTATTACTAATACATATGCTAAACAGCAAGAGGTAACTATATAATTGATATAACAGAATGTGACACAGGTGTATTAGCTGTTCTCCACATCCCTCCTTCCTTCACGAGAACCAGAGGTGGTAGTTTGGGTGATGTCTTTGGATCCACTCCATTGCTCCGATTATCACAGTCAGGTGGTTTCAAAGTGGTTTCATCTGTTGATGTAGGTCGGGTAGGATATGGGATCGGCGAGGTTGAAGTAGTTTCTGGTGTGACTATGGTTTCTGGCAATTTTTTTACTTGTGCAACACTTCGTTTAATTGTTTTACCATCTCCAAAAAGAGTTAGTTCATTTCAATTTCTATGTAGTACGTCATATTCTGTGTTGCTAAAGTTAGGTGTCAGTTTATATAGAAATATGGTGTTCTTTACTAAAACTCTGTTTCCTGGTTTATCTTGATTTGTCGTAGCTTGTCTTTTACTGTCTTCTTTCCTTTTCTCTATTTCTTTTTTTGTTATGTCTCTGTCGTACACTTTGTCATCTAGCGTTTGTGTAGCTATGTCCTCCAGGCGCGGGATTTTGTCTCAAATTCTTCGATTAAAGAGTAGCTCCGAAGGTGACTTTCCGGTTGTACCATGAGGTGTAACATTTTACATCATTATGTAGGACATGATCTCCTTTTTGTAGCCCCATTCATTTTTCAAAAAACTAATTTGCAGCTGTTTTTTAAGTGACTTGTTTATGTTTTCTACTTCCCCATTAGCCTGTGGCCAATATGGCGGTGAATTAACTATCCCAATATCATTAGTGTCGCAGAATTTTTTAAATTCGTCACTATTGAAATTGGTGGCGTTATACTTTAATAGTTTTTGGCATACCCAGCCTGCAACAAATTTCTTCTAGGGCTCGAATGACAGTTGACAAAGTGGTGGATTTTGTAAATATGGCTTCAACGTAACGAGAATAATAGCAAAGAATATAGATAGATATTCTTTGATAATAGTCAATTACTACTAAGAGATGCACTTGATGTGGTTCGCCTGACTTGTAGTCAATGGCCAGGTATTGCCAGGGTCCCGATGGAAGTTTTGGTCGTATCATTGGTGACGGTTGATTTGGTTGTGTTACTAATAAACATTCACGGCAACTTTTAACATGTTTCTCGGCTCCTCTGTCTGTTTGTGGCCACCAAACTTTGAAACGCAGTCTTCATTTCATTACAGTTTCACCGGGGTGGCCCTCGTGCGCTAGTGCTAGTACGTGACTTCGAAGGTTTGTCGGAACCATGATTTTATTACCCCTCAGGAGCGTCGGCCCCATTAAGGTGAGTTCTAGGCGAAATGGATAAAATAGACTATCGTCGTTTGCTGTCCAGGAGTTGTCCGCAAGTTTATTGATAACCTCTGGGATTTCCATGTCGACTTTACTTCCAGATATAATTTCTGAAATTGATAGTGCTCTGGGCATGGTTTCTTTAATGATCGTTTGCACATGTTGTTCATTTGGTTCATCAAAGGTTGCGTCTGGTTCTAATCTGCATAATCATGAAAGAGGATCCGCAATGTTCGATTTTCCTGATCTGTATTTAATGGTAAACTTGAAGGCTTGAAGTCTTAATAACCATCGTTTTATTCTTGCTGGTAGTTTTGATGTGGGTTCAAATATAGTTTCTAACGGCTTGTAATCCTTCACTAGTTCAAAATGTATTGCTGACAGAAGTAAAATTTTTCAATGGCCCACACCAAGGTTAGGCTCTCTTTCTCAGTCTGCGAATATCGACGTTCAACGGCAGTGAGACTCTTACTTGCTAATGAAATTACGCGAGGTTCATTCTTCTCGTCAAATTGTAGCAATGCGGCTCCTAAGGCAATGGGACTAGCGTCAGCAATCAATTGTGTGAATAGTTTTAAATCGAAAAATGCCAAAGTGGGCAGTGTTCCCAACTCTTCCTTTAGTTTTTCAAATTTTTCCTGTTTGTGTGGTCTTCAATGAAATTTTGTTTCGTTTCGTATCAGTACCCTCAGTGGTTCCGTAAGATCTCCCAGATTAGGTATGAATTTTCAGACATATGTGACGAGCTCTAAGAAACTCCTTACTTCTTCTTTGTTCGTTGGGGCTGGAAAATCGAGTATAACTTTGATTTTCTTTGGGGCTGGCATTATTCCTGACGATATCAAAACATGTCCTAATAATTTCAATTCCTGTACCTTAAACTGGTATTTCTTTTCATTTAAAAGAACATTGTAGGTTTTTAATACTTCTAAAACATCATTTAAGCATTTATCATGTTCAGTTTCAGTCCCACCATACACAATGATGTCATCTATGTAGTTTAGACAGTTCTTGCATGGAGCGAGTATACTCTGAAATATTCGTTGCACTGTTTCTGAAGCTGAGTTAATGCCAAACATTAGACACTTATACCGGAATAAACCTTGATGTGTTATAAATGTAGTGATGGGTCGACTTTCTTCTTCTAACTCTAACTGGTGATAAGTGCTGGCCAGGTCTAATTGAGAAAAGTATCGAGTTCCTCTTAGTTTCATAAAATTGTCAAATGTCGGTAGCGGAAAATTTTCTCTAAGAATAGTTTCGTTAGCTCGTCTTATGTTGATGCAAATTCTAATATCATCGTCTGGTTGAAAACTATAACCATAGGTGAGGTCCAGGGGCTGGAACCTTTTACACTTTCAATGGTGTTTCTAGCAAGTGCCTCTGTCAATTTCTCCTCTACTTTAGCTTTCACAGCAATAGGAATTCTTCTTACTGGTTGTTGTACCGGTTTTATATTTAGATCAATTGTAAGTTTCACCTTGATGTTTAGACATTTTGGAAAAGGAGTTATTTTTGCATTTTGGTTTACCTTTGCTTTTAAACCCAGCTTTAGGATTCCCAGGGAAATTGATGTTTGTTTCCCCAATAAAGACAGTTCGGTTCCATTTTCTACGACCATAAAATATTCAATGAGTTCTCGACCATTTTTTACTCTAATTGGAGCCGTAAATTTGCATTTGATGTTTAGTGGTTAATTTGAAGCATAGGATTTTATGCTGATTGTTTCTTCTTGATGAATATTAAGCATGGCAGCATTAGTTGTCATCAGCTTCTCCCAGTCTTTCCATTTATAATATTACAAGAGGCTCCCACCGATTCTGACTGAAATGACGTCGTCTCTTGTGGTTTCTTTGGGGCTTGTTGTACTTGCTACTTCAAAGCACTCAAAATTTTCGATATCACTGGTTGAAGGTGGGTTGTCATCGTTAGATGAATCAATGCAATTGATTCGCCTCGTTTTTGCTGATTGATGATGTCTAGGATTTTGAACTATTAGGCGCTTTTGTTTCCCAGTCCTATACGACCACATTGATGGCACTTGATGCTGATGGCTGGGCAACTCTTAACTTCTGAGGGATTGTGACGGTTCCCGCACCTAGAACACTTCACAATCCTTGTATTTTCCCAGTGCATGCGCCTTCTAGAGTTTTCAATCCGGTTAATTTGTGATCCGTTTCCTTCTGGTTTAGGAGTATCCGTTTATGCATGACTACACTCTGGTTCCGTGTTTGTTCATATATCTGACATTGTTCTATAACATCATTTAGAGGTAACTCCTTTTCCAAAAGTTTTCTCTTTAAGTCAACTGGTGCGAAAAATATATCTTTCAAAACAAGAATTTTGTTGAGGTGAAAAGTGGTTATCAAGCGTGTCAACTGGTATTTGAAACACATCGTTTTTAGTTTCAGGATCGTAATCAACAACAGCTCCAGGTATTCCGAATGCTATTTCCTGTAATTGGGGCTCTCCCAGATGTAACAACTTATTCTTTCTCTTCGCAACGTCTGTGACTTCTTCAGCATCTAAATAAAGCTTTACTGAGCATACCCATTTCTGCCATTCTACAGCTAGTAGTGCTTTATCTATGGTGTCACAAGTGAAATGTCTAATAGACGATTGATCCATTGCACAGCAGCCATGTTTCTTGCTTTTTTTTAAACGTCTATCCTAGAATGAAGAGTAAATAGTAAAAATCTCTGTGCTTGTTTTTATTTGTTTTACTCACTGGGCTTGTGTTTTTTCCTTTCATAATTTAATCCAACCACACCAGTAATCTCAGCAGAGTTGAATCCACTCTAATAGTATAATTTAATCCACTCCTAGAATGAAACAATTTTGTTTACTATATGTTCATTCTCTCTTTTTTTTTTTGAAATTGGCTTGGTATTATTATTAGAGAAATTTGTGTAAATAATTATTTCAAATGGCTTTGCTTGTTACCACAAGAGTAGGTGAAGAAGAGAAAATATATATATCTTGGATGAAATTAGGGCACGACACGAACTTTTGCTTTTATAGTCCTAAATTAACAATTGTGGTAGTCGTGAGTTTCTGCATATAGCAGGAACCCGCAGCTTCCAATTTGCGTAATTAAACAAAGTTCAATCACTAAACATTTATTAATATTTATTATAATTCCACTTAATAGAATAGAATTACAGAGCTATGTCAGGTCATTTTGGTATTTTAATTAGCCACCTAGGCTTTAGGGCAGCGTGCCCGTATGCTAAACCCTTTTAGTTACTTATTTGGCTCCATCGCCTAATTCCATAATAATGATTTTGCACATATTTGGCCCCAAACGCAGTATTTCTCGTCAGTTGGAGCACCCCTTTGCTGGTACTTTGGCAGCCGGGTGTTATCGCTCGCAAGAATTCCGAACCTTCTAGAAATCACGCCGTTGAGGCGCCTCGCCATTGGCTGTCTTTGTTACCGAAATTTATTTGTTTTATGGAGCGCATCGCCATTGGCTGTCGAGAGTCACGTGGTAACGCCGTTTTGGCTCACGCCACTGCAGGGGTCGTAACACTGCTTGCTTGGGGAGTTCAGCTCACGCCGTTGATCAAGGAAGTCGCAGAGTGTGCCGTTTCGCGGCGTTCCCTCCAATGGCGTGCTGTTTCAGCGAATGTTGTGTAAATTGCCGTTGTTTGTTAGCACCGTTGCTGTGAAAGCCTTCCTATTTCCCGTGCTGTTTCAGCGAATATGCCATAAACTGTTTCGCCTTTAAGAGGTCGCGTGTGATTGTGCGAGTGGCAAGTCTTTACGTCAAAGCGTGGGTGTGTGATGGGCTTCACGGGGCCAGTTCTGCGTTTGTGAGAAAGGGGGCTTTCCCTTTTCAACTCGCTGTTTTCGAGGATCTTTCTAGGCAGGACGAAGTAGGCCTCTTTGCCGTCGTAAGTGTGCTCTCAGGAGAGCGTCCTAACGCCGCCATCTTGGCGGATTCCAGCCCGTTTACCCCAGATGCCGTGTTTTGGGGATTGAGCTGCTACAGACTGCCGCCTTCTACCAACTGACTGCACGCAACTCTCATAGACCGTCTACGGACTAAGGTATTTGTAATTACAACCATTTAAACATATTAACTGTCGCTTGTGCGAGCGGTGGTGCTTTTGTGCTCAACTTTGTGTGGGCGGATGCATGCCCCTTGCTTGCTTGTCGCGGCTTTTAATGCCGGTTTGAGGCCACCATGCTTCAAGACGCTACTTTGGTAGCCTACTAGTAAGTTCATGTGCGCGAGTTTCGCGTTTCATCGCCTAAATAGCTAAAGAACTCTGCGCCTATGTTTTGGTGTTACGTTTGTGCTAACTTTTAATTCAGTAACGTTAGGTGCGCGAGCTTCGCTATATTGTACCGATTAATACCTAAATGGAATCAACGCCTCGCCGTGCTGAGCCTGGCGCGCCCTAATCTGTTCGAGCTCTTTGTTTATGTTTGCGAGGGCTTTGTGCTTTGCTTATCAGGTGTTAACCGCAGCCAACGACTGCGTGGGCGACGTAGCAGGGGCTGGCAACTATTCCAAATTCGCATGCTTTAGTGAGGCTATGTTAGCCCCTCTTCCTGGTCAAATATTGCAGTCACGCTGCCCCGCTGCCTAACGAGTTAGGCCTTCAATTAAATCGTCGCGCATTTGTGCGGCGTCGTGCTTTGCTGCTAGCTACACTGCTCCCGTTGCCTTTGCAGGTCGGCGTCTGTTATCGCGAACTAACGCACCCTTTTCCGGAGTGCGTATTTCTAAACTGTACTCTAATATGTAAAGTGTCGAGCCCACTGCGGCCGGCCACCCATAGTGTGTTGTTTACTAGCATAGCGCGTCCATCAGCTGGTGCTTAACGTAAGAAATAGTTATCGACCAATAGACGCATATTTAATTAAGGGACGTATTATTCCTATTCGACCTGTGCATGCTTTGTTTCAGATAGCGCCTTTTACAGTGTAAAGATTGGTGTACGGCGAGACGTGAGAGATCAGAGCGTGCAGGTAGGTCCAGTAGTTGCGCAGTCTCGGCCCAAAGAGTCCCAATATTACCATTCCAGTATTTGCGATCACGAAATTGTTATTTGAGCTTGCAGCTCATGAGAATTCTTATCGACGGAGTATCTTGAATACTTCGCTCTCGTTTAACCGCCCAGGCCCGGTTATTCGGGATAAGACAGGCTTGGTGGCGCCCTCATTATTTTACCGTTAGTTACCGACCTTCTGGCCGTTACCCTCAGATAATCTCGTTAAAGGACCCGCCCATCTCCACTGAAAGTCTAGCTCGGCCTAACTTGTTGCGGCGTGGGTGGCGGCCTAGGAGATATTTCGTCCCGATTTCGTCAGTTACGGCCCGCGCCGGCCGTTTCGTTATTGTATGAGCCGGTGCGGTGTCGTAAAGTCAGTTTAAGACCGTAACAGCATTTAAATATTTACTAATTCGTTCACACGAAGCAAAGCGAGTCAGCGAATGATTTATTTGCTGCCGATGACTGGGTCGCTCTGGCTTCTTAGCACCTACTGTTGAGGCTCTGGTTGTGAGCGTTTGTCGCTAGCGCCCTCGGTCGGTGCGGAGATAGACTAGTGGTGAGCGCTTGTAGCTAGCGTCATCGGTCGGTGCGGAGATGAACTAGACTGGTTTGAGTAGAGGGATCTGTTACAGGCTCCCCCTCAGGATCCTCAAGGCGTTTCGACGAGGGTCCTGCAACTAAATTATTAGTGGAAGGTCTTCTTCTTTGGACGTCCTCTTTTCCTTATAGGTTGGATCGCTTCTGGTGGTGCCTCGACTTCTCCGTAAAATGGAGTTAAGGCAGATGTGTGCAAGCTCCCTACCGTAGTGTCCGGATCTCGGGGTTCTGCAATTTCGTATGTTGTGGCCGACTTTTGTTTTGTCACCAGGTATGGGCCATCTCTCTTGGGAGCGAATTTGGCGGTGAATCCTTTACTTGTGCTGCTGTTGTGTGAGTTGTGACCAAAACGAGATCACCGGGTTGGTATTCTGGAATTTCTCGACGGCGAGTATCTGCGTACTTTTTAGCTGTGTCTTGGGCTTTTTCCTGGTGGAGTTTCGCCTCTCGTATGACGTCGGTCATTCTCAGTAGATATGGCGTTATCTCCGGGATAAAGCTGTCGGATTGTATTATGGACTTCTGGTCCCGCGTGACGTCATCCGTGGTTCGTAGTTCTCTACCGAATGTTAAGTATGCAGCTGTGTGTCCTGTTGACTCGCATCGTACGGTGTTCATAGCAAACCGAATGGCTGGTAACTTATTGGGCCAATGACTGTGCTTCCCTTGAACCATTATAGCCAGTTGCGGTTTTAAGTCTCTGTTCTTTCGCTCCACAGGGTTTGCTTGGGGATGATACAATGGCGTTAGGGATTGCTTAATGTCCAAGCTATGGGTTACATGCTGCATGATAGAACTGACAAACTGGGTTCCATTGTCGCTAATTATCCGACGTGGGGTTCCAAACCTCAAGAATATTTCATTAATTAGTGTTTGAGCGCATGTTTTCGCGTCGGCCTGCTGGATGGCAAAAAGTTCAACCCACTTGGAAGCGATATCTTCGACTATCAAAATCCAATTCTCGCCAGCCAGGCCTTCTGGAAGGGGGCCAAACAGGTCAATGGCCACTACTTCCAATCGCTGGGCGGAAGCTGGCGTCTGGAGCAGTCCCGCTGGTCTGAGATTCGTGTTCTTGTACCTCTGGCATTCGTTACAGTTCTTGACGTAGTCGAGTATAAACTTTTTCATTCCTACCCAAAAGTATCTCTGGGAAACTCGTTGGTAAGTTCGCTCTCCTCCATAATGACCGGCTGTAGGTGCATCGTGGTATTCTGCTAGTATTTGATGACGCTCTTGTTATGGTACTACTAGAGTCCCTATATGTATTAAGAGTTGAGCCATTGGATCCACAAATCAAGGACCATGTGATGCAGCACAGATATCTTTCATTTATTTTAGTTGAAAGAAATATGCATAAAATTTAAAATCGGCAAAAATCAGCTACTCCATGGTTTGTGGATCCAAAACAAGTAACCCTACATGTCCCAACTCTTTTATATACATGGACTCTAGGTACTACCAACTGGGCATCCTCAGAATCGGAGTCCGTTGAGTATCTGTAGAGCAGGCCCTGGGACATCAAATATCCTCTGGATGTCCAACGAGAGTGATCGACGGCTGACGGGTCCTTGGCCTCGAAACACTCAATGATTTTCTTAACTTCAGGATCCTCGCACTGTCCTTTACGGATTTCCTGAGATGACCTTGTCGGAATGTCAACGGTTACCGTGCATATTTGACAGGTGGACTCCGTGTGCGGAGCGCAAGAAGGCCTGGATAGCATGTCGGCCACTACATTAGTTTTCCCTGGGGTGTAGGTTATTTTAAGGTCGTAAGGTTGCAGAGCCAGTGCCCAGCGGGCAAGGCGTCCTGTGGGCGTCTTTATCGTCATCAACCATTTTAATGGTTGATGGTCTGTGGCTAGGGTTACAGGACTTCCCTCTATGTACCCCCTGAATTTTGTGATGGCCCAGACGACAGCGAGGGCTTCCCTTTCCGTTGTGGAATAATTACATTCGGCGGGCAAGAGCAGTCGACTGGCATATTCAACTGGGTGTTCTTCATGTCCTTCTCCTTGTGATAGAACGGCTCCCAAGGCGTAGTTGCTGGCATCTGTCCGGATTGTGTAGGGGAGTCCTGGTTCTGCCTGTCGGAGAACGGGAGCGGTGATGAGAGCCTTTTGTAATGTCTGGAAGGCTTGGACTTCTGGTTCGTCCCATTTCCAGGTGGCTTGCTTTTTGAGCAGGCCAGTTAACGGCTTAGAGATCTCAGCAAATCGGGGCACAAATTTACGATACCATGAACAGGTTTGCAGGAAGGAACTTAACTGTTTCGTGTTGGTTGGCACTGGAAATCTTTCGATCGCCTGTGTTTTTTCTGGGTCTACTTGGAGTCCTTCGCCGGTAATCATGTGTTCCAGATAGCGGACACTAGTGCATGCAAAGTTGCACTTTGTTCGACGAACTCGCAGCTTGAATAATGTAAGGCGTGCGAAGACTCGATCCAAGTCCTGTAGGTGCCTTTCTGGTGATTCTGATAAGACTATTATGTCATCTAAATAGGCCAGCACTGTTACGTCAGGTAACCCGGATCGAAATCGGTCGATGAGACGCTGGAACGTCGCCGGGGCGTTCTTTAATCCAAACGGCATTCTGAGGAACCGATATAATCCAAAAGGGGTCCCAAACGCAGCCTTGTCCCTGTCTTCCGCAGCTACGGCGACTTGCCACTATCCGGACTGAAGATCTAGGGTACTAATTAAAGTGGCACGAGCAGCATGAAGCAGATCATCCATCCCTGGGAGCGGGTAGTGGTCTGTATTAGTTATCGCGTTCAGTTTGCGATAATCAACGCAAAAGCGAATTTCGTTGTTGGGTTTGGGGACTAGTACCACTGGAGCGGCCCAAGCGGATTCGCATTCCTCTATAATCTGTTCTTTGATCATTTGCTGAAGCCACTGCTGTCTTGCAGGGGCCATACGATAAGGCGGAGTAGCGATGGGTCTGGAGGTCCCTGTGGGGATTGAGTGCGTTGCGTAGGGAGTTACCTCTCCCCCTGACGCGAAGGCCGATCGATGTTTTTCTAATAAATTATTTAGCTGGTCCCTCTGCATCTCGGTGAGTGTTGCAGCCTCCCCCTGCTGTAGAGCTATGCTGTCTACTTGGACCATGCCAGCATCTATTTGTCGTGTTCTCTTCCTGCGTGGAGAGTGGGGGAAAATAAACGTTGCTGGCAACGGCCGTGCTGGCGCGATGGGATCGTAGAACTCCGAGATTGAGCTGGCGAAAATTTCATCATAAGGGACCGGCTCCCTGGGTGTTGTTGGCTCAACGTGTTGTGGCAGTGTTTCAGGGTTGTCTAATAGTTTTTGGAATAGAGGTACCAAACGTCTCGGATCTTTCGGATGCATGTTTTCTGCGATGTATGGGTTGGTAGGTGACACCTCGATTGGAGTTAACTCGTAATTGCGGTCGAGAGTGCTAGGAGGTTCTGAGTGAAAGCGAAAAGACCTCTCCGGGTTGTCCACGAAGCTCCACTGTCGTTTTCTTAGGTTAAGCAGCATCCCAGCCTCGGTGATAGAACCAATTCCCAACAGCGTTCGGTTCTTGGCATGTGGGAGAACAATGAACTCCGTTTCTATAGTTCTTCCCTTGATCTGGACCTTGGTGGTAGTAGAGAGAACTCCCTGAGGCCGATCGTATCCATCTGCCAGTACTAAATTGGCTCTTTGGGTTGTAAATTGGCATCCTTCTTGTTTTAAGATTTCATACAATGTCGTACCAGCTATATTTTGTTTCGCACCAGTATCTATGTAGGCTCTCCCTAGTGCTTTTCCTATTTGTATGCACACAAGGGGTCTCTCAACTTCTTTCTTTCTGGTTGTCGCCTCTGCGAAGAAGAAGCCGACGTTCCGGGTTTGGGAACTACATTCGGGACAGTTGCTGCGTATGAACCCTGGTTTCCCACAACCGTAGCAGGCGATTGTTGGTGTGGATTGAGGCTGAGACACCGCAGAAGTGGATTTAGTCTGAGGAATCGCACAGGTAGATTTAGTTTGAGGAATCGCAAAAGTAGCCTTTTCTTCGTCCCTCTTTTTCTTTCGACACTCTTCTTTAGAATGGCCCGGACATCGACAATAGCCACATCTCAACTTCTGTATGGTGCTGTGGGCTTGTGAGTCGGTTGCCCTTTGTGGAGATACATCTTGCAGCTTGCGAACCTCTGTGAGGAGGGTTTCGAAGTTTGTAAAGGTGGTTCTCGGAATCTGCTGCTTAATGTGGGGGTGCATTATCGCATATACCATCTCTACCTGGAAGCTTTCGTTTGGCCTGATACGAGACGGGACTTTGGCAAGTAATGCCCTCTTTTCTGCCACGAAGAGATTTGTATTTTGGCTGGGCAGCTGTTCGGTGGCGAAGAATTCTCGTATAATGATATGTGTGGGTTTACTTGGACCGTACGTGGCTCGTAGCTGGTCTAACGCGCTTTGCCATGTCGTAGTAGTTTACTGAACACCCACCCACCATGTACTGACTGGTTCTTCTAATAATAGAGGAAGTCCTCTGAGCGCATTTGCATCACTAACGCTCTCACAGTCTTTATATATTTTGATAGTGTTTATAAAGGCGTGCACGTCTGTAGTGCCGTTGTACCTGGTTGTACACTTTGAAAAGGAGCCTTCCTGTCGTGGCTGCAGATTTGGTTGCCTATCCAACGATTCTAGTAGAGCTCGAAGCTGGTCCAGTCCAAGTTGCACTACTGGCGGTGGTTGCGTTTGGTCGGCGGCGGAATTCTGCTGTTCTTCTGACATCTTTGTTTGGCTTCTTGTTAAAGGTCGTAAATTTCGGCCTCTAGTTTGGGCGCCACTTGTGGTAGTCGTGAGTTTCTGCATATAGCAGGAACCCGCAGCTTCCAATTTGCGTAATTAAACAAAGTTCAATCACTAAACATTTATTAATATTTATTATAATTCCACTTAATAGAATAGAGCATTTAAATATCTACTAATTCGTTCACACGAAGCAAAGCGAGTCAGCGAATGATTTATTTGCTGCCGATGACTGGGTCGCTCTGGCTTCTTAGCACCTACTGTTGAGGCTCTGGTTGTGAGCGTTTGTCGCTAGCGTCATCGGTCGGTGCGGAGATGCACTAGACTGGTTTGAGTAGAGGGATCTGTTACACAATTTTATTTAAATGGACCTGCAACGTAGTTACTATTCTTGACACAGTTTATTATTGTGAACAGTAGAAAGAGGGCCGCTATCCCTTCCACTTTTAATTGATTCGCGGTTTAATTTGCGGATTTCGCGGTTTTATTCGCGGATTGACCCAATTAATTTCGCTGTTTGACCTAATTAATTTCGCGGATTGCTCTAATTAATTTTGACATGTGCTACTGATTAAATTACGCATTAGCTTCTGATTAAATTACGCATTAGCTTCTGATTAAATTACGCATTAGCTTCTGATTAAATTACGCGGCGGCCATTTTTAATCTGCTTCCGGAATTACGCGGCGGCCATTTTCAATTTTCGCGCGAATATTTGAAATTTTTCAGATTTTTTCTAAGTTTAATTTTTTGAATTTAAACTTTCCGGGTGTCGGCCATCTTTGTTTTCGCGCAAATATTTGAAATTTTCAGATTTTTTCTAAGTTCCATTTTATTAATTTAAACTTCCAATGGGTCGGCCATCTTGGTTTTCTGCGCGCGCACTTCTCACGGCTGTCAGTTTTAATTTTAATTTAGCGCCCGTTTTGAATTTCAAATTGGGGAATCTGTCTCTCTCTTGTACTCATTGGGCGTTGGTTGTCTTTCTTGCATTCACAGGATGGATGTTTAATTTAAAAAAATCTCTGGCCGACTCGGATTTGAACCCGCTACGTTCGTATCCACATCTGGTTTACATCGACCTATGCCGCTATGCTACCGAACCGCCTTAGATTTTAAGGTGTATAGCGGAAAGCCACCTCACTGCTCTGACGCTTCCATATTTTAAACTAAATATTTCTTGAAAATTTTAAATTATAACAATGGAATTACATCGCGTGGGGTATTAAAAGGTTGAAACGAATTAAAAAAAACTGATTTCATAAGTGGGTTTGCTAGAATTAATTATTTTATTTATCAATTGTCCAAACAGGTCGTTGCCTGTCGGCTTCAATAGGCAAAGTCAAATCGTAAATATAAAACGGGTTACAAATTTGAGTTTAATATATATACTTAGTATATGAAAAGGTCTCATATAATTTTATTAAATTATTTATAAAAACCGCGGTTATTATCCATTTTTCATATTTGAAATGCTAGAACATGCTTAAATTTATGTTGCTAGGCGTGATTACAAAAGACGTTATAGCTCGAGGGCTGACTTTCTATTTCTTCATCCTCTGTGAACTTTAGGTACGTCCACATCTTCCGAGAATATTAAAATGTCGTCTATGTAATGCACGCAAAAACTGTCGAATTTATTTAATATTTGTTGCATAGCTCTCACTAAAGCTGCGCACGATGTCGTCAAACCAAACGGGACCACCTTAAATTGAAAAATTTCCCCCTCTATGCAGAATCCGGTATATTTTCTTGAGTCCTCATGTAGCGGTATCAACCAGAATGAATTTTTCAAGTCCAATTTCGATAGAACTTTCTTGTTCCAAATCTGACTCAATAAAACGTCAATTGTCTGCGGACTTTCATATTGGGGTTTCGTAATCTGATTAATTTTACGTGCATCGAGACATAATCTAAGACTACCGTCGCTTTTTTTTACTACCACCATTGGGTTAACGAAGTTTGTTTTAGAGCGTTCTACTACCCCCTCGTCTAACATTTGTTGTATTTCGTGTCTCACCTTCTCGCGTTGTGCAAATGGTATAGGATATGATTTCGACTTAAAACCTTGTGATTCGTCTACAACTAATTTATGGCAATATTCCTTCGCTTGTCCGGTTTTCTGGTTTAATATGTCTTCATTTTTCTCGATTATTTCCATGATCCTACCTTTATATTGTATAAAATCCCTTCCTATCTGATTATCATCCCGTATTCTTTCCCCTATCGCATAAGTATTTATAATAACTTCGTCTCCGGCTTTCTTAGTTCGGCAACAATTCATATTATCGTCTCCCGCCGTTATCTCAGCTGGGCAACAATTTCTTAGCTCGTGATCCTCAATAGACCAAGGCTTTATAATGTCATTAATCTGGATGCTCTTTTGCATTCCATCTATTTTGATCCCTACTTTCTGAATGACATCTACACCTATTACAAACTGTACATTCAAAGCCGTTACAATATAAAATCGGACATCAAATTCTTTTCCATTTATGCATATCTTTATTGCCAATACCCTACTCGTTGTTGAAATTTTCCTTCTTGTTGCGAACAAAAGATCGATCTTGTTAATTAACCTTTATAATGTTGCTTCTTAAATTATTCATATGAGTATTTATCACTTCCTCCTGTACTAAGGAAACCATTGCACCACTGTCAATCAACGCATAATATTGTTGGTCTAAAATTTGTAATTTTATAAATGGTAAACACGAGTTTTTGCATATTCTTCGTTTTCCTCTAGTAAATCTTCCCCCGTTCTGTCCCAGGTGATAGCAAAATTCGCAACATACTTAAAACTACTATTACTAACGATATTTACAAAATTGGTTTTTTTTTACCCCCCGAAGGCTCTTCGTGCACCTCGGCTATCTCTATTCGGTTCAAATCTTCTGCATTGGCTCTATTTGTGTTTCGCTCGGTAAATAATGAGTTGACGTACTGTATGTCCGTATTTGGTGCCTGCTCCATCTCTTGACATCTCTTCTTATTACGTTCGGCAATAAGCTGGTCGTAGTTCTTTCTATCTTCCCCCCTACTGAAATTATTCCTGTTCTGGTTACCCCAATTATTATTGTAATATCCCCGATTCTGATTATATGGTCTGTTGAAGTTTCCAACGTTTCTTCTGTCTTGTTGATTATACTGATTATTATTGTTAAAATTGTTATTTGGCCGAAATTTATTTTCTAAAGTGTTATCCAATTTTCTTTTATAACTTGAATTTTGATGAATCGCTGTCCGTGTTTCTCCTCTCTTGTTGTACACCGCCATGTCATAGTTTCGCACAATTTCCAACAAATCGCGCAACGTCTTGACGTTTTGGACTGCCACCGCTCTGGTTATTTCAGGCTCAAGGTGTCGTAACAGGTGTTGGACTATTTCCTCTTCTGCCAACTTAGGAGTTAGGTACTGTGCCTTGTTGAAACGGTGCATTATGTACATTTCGCGAGACCCTCCTTTATCGATGTACTTGCCCGATGTTAATTCCGTCCTTACTTGAGCTTGATGGGAATTACTCCAGTATTGTTCCACGAAGAGTGCCCGAAATTCATCATACGTTGCATATTTGGATTTAATGATGCTATGCCAGACTTCAGCATTTCCCTTTAATGCCATATTGATTACTTGTAGCCGTCTGCATTCAGTAGTTATTGTTTTAATGATATCGTCTGTGCTGAAGCTAGGAGGTGCCACACTAACCGGGTATTCTTGTGTGTGTTCTAATATTTCATTAATCCCCTGTAGCTCCCTTGTAAGTCGGTTGTCTATTATAGTGATCTTTGTTGCATTTTGCTTCCTTTTCTCGCCTGTTTTCTTGAATTTGTCTTCTGCACTTGTTTTTAACCTATCTAGCTTCTGATCTGTTTCATCCTGTTGTTGAACCAGCCTTTCCTGTGTTGTTATTTGTAATGCTAACATTTTATCTTCAATTTCTTCGTCCTTTCTTTTCAGGCTTTCATCAACCCTCTGCAAGACTTCTTGTTGTATTTCCGCCTTCATTGTTTCTTTGAAATCCTCGAGTTTCTTTTCTAACCCGTCTATTTTTGCTTGCACTTCTTCTTTATTTTTTTCCAATTTTTCTTCCACCGCTTTGACCAGGATCTCTGCATGTTGTTCTGCCCTATTCTCTCTTTCCGCTGCCTCTTGTTCCAATTTCTGTACCGTTCTTTCGGCCTCTTGTCTGAGCTCTTGTACCGTTCTATCGGCATCTTGTCTGAGCTCTTGTATTTTATTGGTGAGTATTTGTTGTAATTTTTCGTCCCTTTCCTCTGCTTCCTTCCTGCTAGCTTCTGCTTCCTTCCTGCTCTTTTCGTCCCTTTCCTCTGCTTCCTTTCTCATTTGTACTATACGAGGATAAATTGAAAAGTCTCCGGCCTAACTCAGATAGGATACCAATTTGATCAATGTTTTTAAGGCGTTATATTGTTTCAAGATTTATCAGTCTGGCTCTAGAATAACACAAATTTCTGTCAAATAATAATTGTTTGACAGGCTGTCAAAGTTGCTAAGGATTTGCATGCTGTAAGCATGGAGCAAGTTGAAATTTGTACAGTTATTAAATATTTTCATATTAAGGGTTTAGCCCCAAAAGAAACAAAAGCTGAACTAGACGGCACATTACGCGAATCTTCCCCTTCATACACCACAGTTAAAACTTGGGTTGCGGACTTTAAACGTGGTCGCAAGAGTACAGAAGATGCACCGCGTTCAGGAAGACCAAACACAGTCACCACAACAGAAATTATCGAAAAAGTTCATAAAATTGTCTTGAATAACCGGCGACTGAAGTTGATGGAGATAGCAGATACTATGGGCATTTCAACAAAGCGGACATATTATATCCGAACTGAAGTTTTGGGGATGAGGTAATTGTCTGCGCGATGGGTGCCGCGACTGCTCACACTGGAGCAAAAGCTGACACGCAAAACAGTTTCGGAGAAGTGTTTGGACTTGTTTAAACGCAATCCAGCAGATTTTTGAGACGATTTATTACAATGGATGAGAAGTGGATTCGCCACTATACAGCAGAAACGAAGCAGCAATTGAAGCAATGGACTGCCAGAAGAGAACCTGCCCCGAAAAAGGTCAAAACAGTTTTGTCGGTTGGAAAAGTTTTGGCTTCAGTTCTTTGGCATGCCAAGGGTATTCTTTTTGTGGATTATCTTAAAAAAGGTAAAACAATCAATTAATATAGTTTATACGATAACGGCTGACAGCAGATTGTTTAAATATAGGGACATGAAGGTCAATAAAACAGCCAATTATATTTTTCTTCAGCTGATTATAATCAGCATTAGTAACGTTTCGTTATATAAATAACTTCTTCAGACAAATTAATTGAAATAATATATGTAGTAATAAAACATTATCTTTGAAATCAAATAATTCATATTTCAAATATATCAAATATAAAATATTGTAATAGGTGGTACATTATGAAAAATTAACAATCACATATTAATTTTTACTTATTGATTGTTAATTTTTCATAATGTACCACCTATTACAATATTTTATATTTGATATATTTGAAATATGAATTATTTGATTTCAAAGATAATGTTTTATTACTACATATATTATTTCAATTAATTTGTCTGAAGAAGTTATTTATATAACGAAACGTTACTAATGCTGATTATAATCAGCTGAAGAAAAATATAATTGGCTGTCTTATTGACCTTCATGTCCCTATATTAAAACAATCAAGGGGGCATACTATGCTACGCTACTTGACCAGCTAAAAAAAAATCGAGAAAAATGACCCGGGTTAGCAAAGAAAAAAAATTCTATATCATCAGGATAATGCCCCCTGTCACAAGTCAGTTATTTCCATGGCAAAAATTAATAAATTGCGGTTTGAATTGGTACCCCATGCCCCCTACTCGCTGGACTTAGCCCCCTCAAATTTTAGTTTATTTCCCAACTTGAAAAAAATTCATGCTAGAAAGAAGTACGAGTCCGATGAAGATGTGGTTGCTGCCACAAATGTCTATTTTGACCAGTTGGATGAATCCCACTTAATTCCTGTGTTTGTTTTGACGTTTGCGGCTGTTGTGTTTCGGGCTGGTCACCCTGTGTTTGTTGTTCGGTCAGTGGCTCTTGTGCCTCCGTAACCTCTTCGGCTTGCTGTTCCTCGTCTTCATTCTTCTTCTGCTGCCTTCGAGTCATTTTGTGTTCGATTTTTCGTTGATTCGTTGATACAGATAGAATTTGAGTGCTCACACCCACAGACAAAACACCCACACAAATAAAGCTTTTCAAAAATTTAAATCCTAATAACTTCCACCTACCTACTGTCTGTCAATTTATTTAGTTACTTAAATTTTTTCCCGCAGCGTTGGGATCGACATTTATATGCAGGAGCCCAAAACGTTATTTATTTTTAATTTTTACAGCTCGTTACTTTAATTCTTTAACATCATTGAGCGCCTAGTGATTTTATAAAAAGCCCCCGAATTGTGCGACCATTTAATTAATGCAATAGCTCAATACGTGGTATATTTTTAATTTTTACAAGCTCCACGTTGGCGGCGTCATTTAATTAATGCGATGACAACGTGGCTTAATTTTAATTTTAACTCTCCTACACGTTATGTTAATTTTAAATTTTTCTTTGCCCCACGTTGGGTGACTTCCGTATTGTTTACGTTATAATTAATGTAATTAAAAATGTGTAAATACAATAAGTCACCACACAATATTTAGTTTTACTATTTGCTATGATCAAACTGACTGATTAACTTATTTAGTTGGGTACGCCAAATTGAGAATTATTCTTATGGTAGTTTGCTCTTTATTTAATCCATCCATCTGATACAATAACTTCTCTAGCTCATTTGATAACAGAGACATGAAAAGAAAACTCAAATTCTCGGGTCTGAGGTTCCTAAACTTGTAAGTTAAAATTTGAATGTACGCCACTGAAAAAGTGGACTGGGGATTTAAAAAGAAGCGTACTGCGCCGTCGCTATTCTAAAATGTCAAAATCTCGCACAAGTTCAAGTTATTCGTCAGCTCGCGTTTAAACTGAATTATCAAGCAATTAAATGAACAGATTTTTACGGTAAGATTTTGAATAATTGCGCCTTCAAGTAGCGTCTTATCGTTCTATTGTTTTTCAGGCAAATCTATCATTGGCCCATTCTAAAAGGACGCTTAAAACTGCTTTTGTTTACTGGGACCTCCAACTGACGATTTATTTCGCAAATCCTGGGAAAACACCTCGCCATACACAGGAACTTTTATGATTTTCTTGTTCTCCAGGTCGTAATTAAGGTATGATGTGATTTTCATGCCAATCGCGCGGATAAAAATTTTATAATAAACTAACCTCACATCAGTAGCATTCGCAACATACTTATGGTGCTTGAAGCTGAAATCTGCACCCCCGGACTGCTCGGATTGCTGTGCTGTGTTGGGACCTGGTGTGCGGAGCTGCCGGAACAATCTTGACACCCTAGGCCTTCCACGATGCTGCAAATTGGTTCTGCGGGAGCTGGCCTCGTAGCCGTTTCTGCCGAAGTCGCCTCGGAACGAAAATCACTCAAGTGCGTGGAAAATCTTGCCTCAAATTGTGCTTATACACTGCAATTCGCTGATCACGATGGTACTATTTTTATTTAAATCTCTTTATGCCATCTATTAAAAATCTTTATTTACAGTGAGAGCAAAACTCAGGCAACTTTCAACAATTTATTCAAAACAATTGCCCCCTTTGTCGTTTTTGACAAAACACTGTCTACAAATTTTATCTTCAGGAGGTTCAACTTAGTCCAATTACATATCTTATAAACTAAATTAACATATTTGATCATTTTATTTACAATTTCTTACATACTAAAATTATTGTCTTTTGAATTGTTTATTTCTCATCGTTTTAATGCGCCACTCACTTGATTTTATAACACTTAAATGCCCATTGTTTATCACTACACTGAATCGTTTTTTAATACACAAACATTGTCTCATTTCCTGCTATTTGAATTCCATCTAATTTCTTGCCACTGCAATCTCTTCAAATTTCCATGTCTTGTATTTGCATGTAAAAATGGCTTGCCTGGCTTTTCTATGTTCTTTTGCCTTATCTTTCTGGTCATTCTTATTCTCACCTTTATTCTAAACTGTTCATTTCTTATTCATTCCCAAATGACTTTACTTTCTACGCTTCCTATTTTAAGCTGTGTCTAACTTGAACTTTCTGTGCCCATTTCTTAATTAATTTAGACTCGGCTTCTACTTTGTCCAAATATATTATATTATGCTTAAAATTATATTGCTAAACCCAATACACGGAACTTGAGTCTCCATATTTCTGTGCCTATTCGAATACAATCAATGTCATTGGCCATTTATACCAGTGTTATTATGATTTGGCAATTTATGTGAATTTTCTCAGATGCTTGCATTATTACAACTCTGTGCACTAACACTAAAACAACGTCTTGGACCTTGTCCATTAACAAACAAATAAACAAACAAACAAATAAATCCCTTGGTTTCTTTTATTTTTGATGTAGGTATCTAGGTAATTTTTGGCCATATTTTTAAAAACATCATACTTGTTTCATATAACCCATTACAAAGTCCAATTTGGACCATTTTTTTAAATTACACAAGGCTAGAAAGCAAAATCAGTTTTGTTTCATATAACCCCGACCCCATGGATTATATGAAACGCCAAAAATTAAAAAAATATATAAAAACGTTAAGCCAAAAAACACCAAATGTGTATCAAAAATATACCTTTAGGTATCCCCTAAATGAACACAAAAAATTGAATGTGTTTTGTTATTTCAGAACAGTGATAATTAACAAAATGTCAAAAAATCGTTTCATATATACCCGGATGACGGTAATTATTTTGTAAATTTAGATATTTTTTTGATTTGTTTTTCTCGGCAAGAAGTGCTGCTGAACCAACGTTTTTGGAAGAATTTAGAACATGGGATGCTGCCAAAGTGTTTATACAAGTGAAATCCCACACTACTGCCCTACAAAACTTCTATGGAATGAGTGACATTCCATCAGGGCGCTTTCCATCATCGTGGCTTGTACCAAGAGGCTCAAGAATGGCAGGAATTTCTGCAGCAATCAGAGCCCTCTTAATTAAGTCGTTAACTTCATGGTGACGAGAAAAACGACCAAAACTATATCTACAACTCAAACCATGTAGACCAAACTCATCTACAAGAGAATTGCATTTACAAAAATGTTTAACACATATGGGAGAACCTAGACGAAGGCCAACAGCAATTCTGAAAGATTCATTGTCCAGAAGAGTTCCGAGAGAAGCAACTGTCAGAGCATTTAACCAAGCCCCTGATTCAGCAGAAGTAACTGCCATGAGTCGAGCCTTAATTTGAGTATTGGAAGCCGACTCAAGCAAATCACTTGCAACTAAATTCAAAAGTGGTCTATCCCATGCCTTCTGCATTCTCTGTTGACTTTCAGAAAAAGTTAAATTTGTAGAAGATTGCCAAATCTCCAAACCCTCACTAAAATTAAAAGTTCCAAAAAAAGATGGAAGAATTTGCTACATTAAAGGTTGAGGGCACACAAAAGAAGACAAGAAACAAGGAATAGCCAAAGAGGAAATAGATCTAATACCTAAACCACCAAGGTCAACAGGCAAAGATGTGTGGCGACCAAAGCATTTTCATACTTGGCGCCCAGGACGCACCGGACGTTAGCCTCAAAACGACGTGAAAGGAAACAGATCGGCTACCCTTACCACGGAACAGAGCTAACGTTCGTTAGCTATGTTCCGTGCCCTTACCGCCAAGGAATCGAGCGTGAGAGTCGACCACCAACGGGCGAAGCTACTGGTCGTCACGCGTGCCTTAATGAAAATACCTACTCTGTAACTTTTGCAACACGTTAAATGTAAATTTTTGTAAATAAATGAGTTAGTTCACGGGCCTGGTTTTTATATAAAATAAATGCTAGGTATCTACTAAAGATGCTTGTTTCCAAGTAATTTCATCAATAATATTGTTGGAGATTCTTTCTAGGGATTGTCTAAAGAGGTTGTCAATTTCTCCAAGATTGATGAAAAATTCCATGTAGGATGACATCTTAAAAAATAAATAAGTTTTGGTACTGCAAGACAATGTTTAAGAATACAAAAAGAAATGTGCGCAGGTTAGTCATCCAATTTTGCTAACATTTGTAAAAAAAATTGTTTTATGATCCAAAAAAAGAAATCAAAGCGGTATTGGTTAAAGGACTACCTAATAAAAATAAATCTGATATTTTCAACATTTTAATTCCAGGGCAAATAGAATCAAATTTTGAGAAAATAGAGGAACTAAAATCTTTCACAAAAGACAATTCGCATTTATCAAAATTTAACTCAAGCCCAAGAAATTTAGATTGTTTGACAATAGATTCAAGGTCATTTAAAACAACATCGGGATTATCACCTAAAACGCCATCATCTAGGTAAGAAGCATTAAACTGGCTAGCAGAGATTTAACTAAATTATGAATTGTTAGACAAAATAACATAGGTCCGAGTGGATCACCTTGTTGAACACCAGATTGAGAAAACATTTCACCATCACCAAACATTGAAAAATAAAAGGAGAAATATCGGGTGAAATTTTGACAACTTCTGTTAACATGACACTTCTATCAATCGTATTAAAAGCATTACGAAAATCCAACTTTAAAAATACCTCATTTTCTGCTTCGGGATTAAAGCAAAGATATTGTCTGGCAAAATGTACAACAGCTTCACAACCTCCTCTAGTTCCGAAACCAAATTGTAAAGGTCAAAAAAATTGTCCAAGATGGTCTTTTAAATAAAAACAACAAATTTTAGCAACAAGTCTTCTGAAGAAGTTACCTATGGCGATCGGTCTGATTCCCCCACCTTTCTTTGCCAGAGCGCAAAGTGAAGCACCATATAAAGTTGGGCACACTTCAGGGGTCACTTTGCCAGAAAGCATGAAATTACATAGAGACGTAGTAAGGGAGGTGAGAAGAATATCACCGGATGCTCCCGCGCTGAGTTACAGCGTTACATATCTTAAATATGATCTCAATGAATCCAGTCCACCAGCAGAACCAGAATTGAAAAAATTGACTGCCATGATTACCTCTTGTCTTGAGATCGTCAACGGAACTATATCAGAAGGCAAATCTGGAAGATTTTCTTGAGTTCCCGAAGGATGTTTGGCTTGCAATGAAGACATTGTAGCTTCTGAAAATTCGGCGACGGTGACACTGGAACCGAGGATTCTGATTGCACCAGAAACATCTCTATGTGAAACCTTGCCAATGATCTTCTTAACATTATTTCCAGAAAGAACTTCTCTTCCCTTTTTTCTAGGATATGAAGTTATTTTTGGCAAGGCGTTATTGAAATTTTTCAATATAATAGATGTAATCGAAGTATTTCTTCTACGTTCATGTGGAACTTGAAGATATTTGTACGAAAAAGTTAGTAAATTTTTCCAAGAACCTAAATCGTTAGTTTTAACACAATTATCAATCAGTTTTGCAACAGTAGAAGCAGCCATAAGCCTAGTAGCTTTCGCAAGTCTTTTTATTACAATAGATGAACTCTTAAAAGACGCGAGACGTGTATGAAGGCTAGATTCATAATTACTAGGAGATGATATTTTAAATTGTTCAATTTTAGATTCTTTATGAGCCTGATAAAAAGGTTTCCACAAATATCACAAGATAATTTTTTGGACTTCTTTTCGATGACGACGGGATACCTCGAACCATGTTCAGCACAGTCTTCATTGATGAAATGGTTGAAACTAGTGATGGGCTTATTCGAATAAAAAATAACCGGTTATCCGGTTATTGAAATAACCTGTGTAACTCGGTTTTCGTTCTAAGTATTCGGATGAAAAATAACCTCATCCTGATACGTACTACGTGCCGCGTCTCAGCGACCTGCGAGTGATCGAAATTCTGTAAATAATACGGCATTCATAACTCATATAACCTTTTCTACGTATGTACTTGATTGACCCAAGTGAGGCTCGCGGCTGCTTGTTGATGTTATTAAGACATTTGAGACTCCCAGTCGACGAGTTAAATTTATGGGGCCGTTCCTATTAAAGATAACGTTCTGCTGACTATGAGATTTGCCGAAGCTGTTGGTATTAATTTATAACGGCCTAAATTTTTGCTTCGAAACGCGGTTGATTATGCCTAATAAGTGATAAACAGAAAGCGAAATAAGATTTTCCAATATCGTAAAAGATTTATATTTAATTTTTAATAACGGAACTGTCTGGACAAGAACTGGATTTCGATGTTGAAAATTTTAAGTGTGCGTCCTTAGAACCGCGAAAGGCTGAACGTAGATAAATGATGGATTCTAAAATATACCGGTATGATGTGCAAGCGAAAAGGGAAGGGTGACTACTAGAGAATTTTAGGAACTAAAAATAGATTCAATAGATACTTTGTACTCGCATATTTATAATTTCTTTATCATTAGTATTGATATAACTATTCTCAATGGTTTAAACTCCTTAGAAATCAAATAAAAATCATTTATACAATTATTATAATTAACGATTAACTGAGTTCCTCTGCTATCTGTAAGTTACGATGCCGATGCAGATGACGGTGAACCGCCAACCGGCAAACCGGCTGATTTACTCGAAACGAATCGAGAGCCAAAATTGATTCGAATGATTATTCAAATAATCAATCGGTTATTAATATGATTCGAATGCAAATAATTCGGTTATGAAAATTGTCCAGTTATGCCCATCACTAGTTGAAACACAGCAAAATCTCACAGACATGACAGCTGGCAAAAACTTCCTTCTTGCAACACGAAACCTCACAAAACTGGGTACCAGTGTGGCAATCAACATCTTCTTGGGGAGCTTTACTTTTTCTTAGATTCATTAAGCACGACTAAATTGTTCTTCTTGATTAAAAACTGTTGCAAATAAACGATTTTGTGGTAGAGATTTTGATGTCTGACAGTGACAGCTCTATATTAATTATTTTGATTGATTTTTTCAAAATCTTGATTTGAGAAGAAGGAGGAGCGATTTCTAGAATATCAGCTTCTAAGTCGAATAATTTTTATTATTTACACCTTATGTGAACTCAATCCGCGGACATAGTACTGTATAAAGAGATGAGCCATTAGATCCACAAATCAAGGATCATATGATTCAGCAATCCTATATTTCATTTTTTTTTATTTGAAAGAAGTATGATCAACAAAGTGACATTAACTGACATGTCAAATCACAGAATTCATTCATTTAGAAATCTGAAGCAACTTGCAAGAAAAATAATAGGTCAAGAGCCAGCAACAGATTTCTTACAGTATTTTTAACAAGTCTGTAACTGTTATGGAAGGTCCCTTTGAATATACTGAGAAGGAAACCCGAAGTCTGGCAAGCCTGCGGTGGTGGTTTTAGCTTCCTTGCGTCCTTGAAGGGCGGAAAAAAATAATGTGTCAAAACTGACACAAAACCTAGGAATAATATGTTGGTAACACTGTAAGTCTATGTCAAATTCGAGGTTAGTAGGTTAGATTTTGTCTGTGTCAAAATTGACGGAAAACTTAATCTGGTAACCTCGAATTTGACAGACTTACAGTGCCACCAACTTATTATTCACACGTTTGAATTTCCACAGCCCGCTGAGGATCACTTTTTTTGGATCTCTCGATATTTTGCACTAAATGGTTAAGTTTACTATGCAACTTTATAGTGAATCTGGGGTAAACTTACCACCCGCGAAAGCGTTTGTCAATCTTTTTACTTACATAAGATATGATCACCTTTAATATAGCAAAGAGCCAGACTTGTTATTATACTTTTTTTTATTATTTTTTTCCATCCTTCAAGGACGCAAGGGGGCCAAAACCACCACCACAGGCTTGCCAGACTTTGAGTTTCCTTCTCAGTATATGTAAAGGGACCTTCCATAACAGTTACACGCTTATTAAAAATACTGTAAGCAAACCCGTTGCTGGCTCTTGGACAATAACATTTATGTAGAATTATTAAAATTTGAAAATTTTGCCGGCTAAGTTTAGTTACTTTTTTAGTCCTAATGTGTTTTCAGGTTATGGTAAAAAGTATTTCTGAAGACATGTGAACTACGGTTAGAAATAAACAGGTATTGAAACCTTGTGTTATAAAAAACCTCTGCTTATAAATTTAGGTGTGCGGTGGATGTTTAGTGGCAGCTGTAAATCTGGTATGAATACGAATGTTAAGCTCGACAACTAATGTTAGAAAATTTGAGACGACGTAATTCAACCTCCCCAAAGGCAAATTGTCTTTTTGTACTGAATAACACTGGCCTGAATAATCTGCAGGTTGATGCTTTCACCATCGATTAGTTCGATTTCCTCTATTTCAGATTTTGGGTATCCTGCACTTTAGGGCACCGAAATGTAAACAAACCGATCGGCACCACTCAGGGCAGCATATGCGGCGTTGCCAGACTGACTGAATGCATGCGCGTTTTCACGTGCACCGTTATTGCGCTACCAATTATCCGCGGTAATCCTGCTTATTTAAAAATTGCAGCGAACCCGTGGGTCGAATTGGCTGATTTTGGTGTAAATCGACTCAGGGGGGCGCAAGTAAGCCAGTAGTAGGGTCAAATGAATTATTTCGGGCCCAATTTGGATGCAGAACACTAGTAATTGAAATAAAATTACATCTGATGGAAAATGGAAGAGGAAGATACAGGGGTGTGTAGGGTAGAAATAAAATTGACTGTATTTGTAACTAAACCTTCAAACAGTGCTAAGTTTATTATTTAATATAAAAAAGTGCCAGACATGTAACTACAAAAATTAAAGTAAATTGTTTATAAAAAAGGGGAGATGTATTTACCAAAAATAAATTGAATATTAATAAAACTGTGCATACATGTAACTCAAAAATTAAAGTAAATTGTTTATAAAAAAGCGTAGATGTATTATTTTAAAAATCTGGTGTGATACACGCACACAACTTGCTTTTACAGTAATCTTATAAATAAACAAAAACTTAATTTTTAATTTTTCAGCTAACTGCTAACGAATGAGGTTTAGACCATTATATTTGCGAAAATGATTTTTAAGCCTTAGGGCATCGAAAATAGTTTAGTTCAAGTTAAAATTAAAACCTCGCGTTTAACGGTCGAGTCAATTGAATATTCAATTTCAACGCAATAAACAATAGCAGCAAGAACAATTAAATTAAATAAGGGCGATTAAGATTAAGTATGTACAGTTTTATTAACAATTCAATTTATTTTTTGTAAATACATCTCCGCTTTTTTATAAACAATTTACTTTAATTTTTGTAGTTACATGTCTGGCACTATTTTATATTAAATAATAAACTTAGCACTGCTTGAAGGTTTAGTTACAAATACAGTCGATTTTATTTCTACCATACACACCCCTGTATCTTCCTCTTCCATTTTCCAACAGATGCAATTTTATTTCAATTACTAGCGTTCTGCACCCAAATTGGGCGCGAAATAATTCATTTAATGCAATTTGTACAAGAGTGACCCTACTACTGGCTTACTTGCGTCGCCCTGAGTCGATTGACACCAAAATCAGTCAATTCGGCCCACGGTTTCGCTCACACGCTCGTTATTAGTTATTACTGCAATTTTTAAATAAGCAGGATTACCGCGGATAATTGGTAGCGTAATAACGTAGCACGTGAAAACGCGCATGCATTCAGTCAGTCTGGCAACACCGCATATTCTCCCCCGAGTGGTGCCGATCGGTTTGTTTACATCTCGGTGCTCTAAACTGCAGGTTTACCTCAGATTTTTAATATTAATATTTAAATGTGGTTGACAAAAATTGAATAATGTTGGAATAGCATTATATTTCAGTATCGTTTTTCCATATTTAATCAACCGCTGATCATCCGTAAAATGTTGATTACATAAACGGCTTGTTGCCTAAAAATCCTTAATTTTGTTGTTATTTACCCAGACACGCTTTATTTTCTCATTCCTTAGAAAACGATGCAAAAAATATCCCAGATATGTTCGATTTTTACAATTAATCGCTGAACAACCAGCAATTGCACAATAATTTTTGTTTTAACAAATTAAAAATATTTGGTAAGTATTTGTCACAAAATCCTTTATCTAATAGACTTGTCTGTTCGTCCGTCCGGGACGCTGTAGAATTGTCTGTCCGTCTGTCCGGGACGCTGTTTCAGCAGCCAAACCGTAAGAGATACAGAAAAAAGTTATTAAAGTTATATGTTTGGAATGGTCATGTCAGCTCAGGAACCGAATTTCAGTCACGTGACACTTCCGAGAAATCACAAAAAAGACCGTTTTTCAAATAGAACGCGTATTAAATAAAAATGTTTCAGCAGCCAAACGGAGCTGCGACCCTCTGCGCCTTAAAACGTCGATCGGTTAAGCAACCACTTTGACACCTTCCAGGTCTGGGTACAGTTTTTATTTAATACGCGTTCTATTTGAAAAACGGTCTTTTTTGTTTTTTTAAATGAGACATTTGTCTCACTGGATTGCTTGTATGATTCTAATTTGTAGTGTTTGCAAAACTGTTGGTCATAGGTATGCATGATCTACATAAAATTTAAATTCAACAAAAATCAGGTACTCCATGGTTTGTGGACCCAAAAAGTGAGTCGCCTACATGTCCCAACTCTTTATATAGAGGGACTCTAATTCTATTCAGAGCCAGTATCTGACTCTATTTCTATTTCTGTCTTAGAGACATTTCATTGTATACCTGCGGTTTATTCGTTTATTATTTCTGTAGGGCAGAAACCGCTCAGTAAGATGGACGTGTTTGCTAACCAAATGCACTTTTTCATCAATTACTTAGTACACTGCTTTTATAGAGTACCTAACTAGAAGTATTTCAGTTTGTAAATTACACCGCGTCATAGATGCGCAGAACGCTAGAAACGTCCGGACGAGTCCATTACGTTCAACAAGGTGATTTCCGCTTCCGCTGTTGTATTCAGTTCATTGCCGTTCGTCGTGTCATTTTGTTTTCTCGTGTGTTTATCAAAGCTTAACTCTACTTTTAACTTCTTTTCGCTTTTTAAAACAGTACTTTTCAGAACTAAACAGCTAGGATTGGGATTATTTTCATGTAAGTAAAAATTTTCGTTTACAGTAGGAATTTGAGGTTACGATTACCGTAGACGCCTCGAGTAAACGCATATGATACGCCACTGATACCGGCTATTGGCGCATAACTGTAGCCACGCCTATGTAATTCTTGCTTTGACGCCACTATAACAACTAAGAATAAAGTGGGGTTTCTTATACAGTTTAGATTCATTACCGGAAATTAAATATTACTTACAAATACTATCTGTATAATTGCTAATGATTGTTACATAGTTTTACATTGAATACATACACTTAAGGAGATATTTAAACAAATTTAAATAAAAATTATTAGGTAATTATTGTTAGATATTACCTACATAATTACATACTTTCCTACTACACTAATTACTCTTTAATTTAGGTACCTTACTAACCAAATCAAATAATGTTCATTTGAACAAAATATAAAGATATTATACTTTAATTGATAGTATTATCGCCCACAATAGATACGGTTTATTTGGAAATTAGAACAAAAATGTAAATACATTACTTATTTCACGAATTACAGTTAATTTATAACTCTTAACACAAAGACACAACATTCAGCTGTATTTATAGGTTAAAATAAACAACTTTGACAGTTAACTCAACGTGATTTGAAAAAGACCATTCAGCAAACCTATTCGCAAAACTTTAAGGTCACTATATCAATAAGGTACCGCCATTCCATTCTTCGCTTGAGAATGTGAGAAAATTGTGAGATAAGGATAACAAATACAAATTTCCCAAGTGCAATAGGGAAGACACTAGTTTTTGGGGATTTTCTTTTTGGTGTAATGGCACTTGTAAAGTGAGGAATCTGTTAGGTTATAAACCGTTCAATAGTTATTTGCCAAGTAGGTAGACATGGAATTTTGTTTTTATGTTTAATAAAACTAAAACTCCCTAGAAACTCTTTCTGACACTTTGTCAGAAGCAGCTGTTATGTACAGGAGGCTCACGAAAGTGTCTAATTTGACATTTTGAGGTTAAACATGCAATGTTGCCAGTCCTTTCATACTTTGTTTGCCACTAGGCATAATATGTATGGACATCGACGTCATGGATATCTATCTGTCAAACAAATTGTAGTACTAAAGTAAATATGCCAAAAGTCATTAAAGGTGACACAAAACTACAAATTACAAAGGCTTACAGGCATTATAAAGCTGACAGGCCCGACCTCAGTGAAACTGAAATCTTTGCTCGGCTTAGTGACTTTTGGGATGCAAGTATTTATGCATAAAACTTAATTGTTGCTTTAATTTTCGGCTTTGTACTGTTTTAGATATCTGGAAGAACTATTAGAAATATTATGGGGCGGAACAATTTTGAAATTAAACCTTTTGGCCCACGACCTAAAAATGATACATACTATTTGCAACATACGCACTGAAGAAGTAGTTAAAAATGCGAGACAAATTGTGCAAGAACAACCACACGTATCTGTTCGCCATTTAGGACAGCAATTAAATGTTTCATATTCAACATCTCATAGGATATTAAGAAGCAATTTGCATTATTTTTCTTACCGGTTGCAAGTGTATCAGGAACTGCTGCCAAACGATCCTCCGGTTAGATTGGAATTTTGTAACTGGTTTATCAATAATTTAGGAAATAACGATAATGCGTTTGAGAAAACTTTCTTTACTGATGAGGCATACTTCTATTTATCTGGCTATATTAATTCACAAAGTATGAGGATGTGGAGCGCTGAGAATCCCAATTTTTATGTTGAAGAACCGCTTCACCCACAAAAAATCGGAGTTTGGGCTGCAATTAGTAAAAGAAGAGTTATAGGTCCTATATTTTTTAAGGTAATTGAGTGCAGTAAAACGATTAAATTTTATTTTAATAGTTCAAATTTTAGGTTTTCTAAATGCACAACCATATCATACTGAAATTTTGTCGTCGTTTTTTGAAGAGTTACGTGACAATGAATTACAAACGGGTTACGTACTTTCAATAAGATGGGGCATAAATTTACTTAAAGAGTTTTACAAAAACAGAGTTATTAGTCAAAACATGTCTACAGTGTGGCCCCCGAGATCTTGTAACTTAACTCCCTGTGATTTTCTTCTGTGGCCATATTTAAAAAAAAATCCATTCTTCAACTTCCATTGGACAATATTCAGCAGCTTTAACAAAGAAGTACCTAATGGAAAAAATAAAGAAATCAATAATAATGGCGTAATATTAAGATTTGAGAATAGAACTAGTTAAGGAGTTTACTTTCTTAGGAACATTAATCTCTGAAAACTTAAATTACACACAAGGAATTAAATCAAGGTTAATAAAAGCATCGAGATGTCCGGGCGCGTTAAATAGTATAATGTCCTTAAGACAAATGTCGCGAAATGCAAAACTACGACTTATAAGACTGTAATTCGACCCACAGCTACGTACGCATGTGAAGCATGGACGATGAATGTGGCAGACCAAGATACGATAAGTAGGTGGGAGAGAACAATACGGAGAAAAATATTTGGAGGGACTCGGACGGATGATGGTTGGAGAAGACTTACAAACGAAGAGGTACAAAAGAAGTATGGAGAGCCAAATATAGTAGACTTCATTAAAGCTCGAAGGTTAAGATGGTTTGGGCATATATGGAGAATGCCAGATGGAAGAGCTACTAAGATAGTATTGGAAGGCAGAGCGCAAGAAACTAGAAGAAGAAGCGACCAACGAATAGGTGGAAGGAGGCAGTAATGGAAGACATATCAAGGAAAGGAGAAATAAAATCATCAATAAGGGACAATGGAGACACATTGTTATGCAATGGGCCTAAAGTGGCTTGTAAAAGCTTTTATTTGTTCCTCACTTGTAAACATCAATTTATCAAGTCACTGTATTCACCTTGAAAATGTTTCTTAACTGGCAAGCCAGTAAATTTTTTACTGGCTAGCATGTTATATTTTACAAGCGTGCTCATAGATAAATGATAGCGTGCAAAGCCAGAGTTGTCTTCCTTAGTATGTGTCATATTGATTAGTTTAGTTGCTTGTCAGTTTGACATTTTGAATAAATGGTGAATTTCTAGTTATTTACAAGTGAGGAACAAATAAAACATTCAACAATACACGCCAGGTAACCATTTTTACTGGCTCAAGGATATGACAGGCTCGCCTAACGGCTCGCCAGTCATCCCAATCCTATCGCCAGTAAAACCTGTTTTACCTGGCTTGTAATGTTAAATACTATATTTATACTGAAAAAATACATAAATTGTAATATTTAAATATTTTTGTATACAATTTATAATTACAATAAAAAAACGACTTTCATTATACCATTATGCCTACTCAACAAAGTATGAAACGTATTCAGAATCAGCAATTTGTCTTTCATGAAATTTATCTTAACCAATACTAAAAGTGGCACAAAATCCAAAACCAAATCTGGCAACCACGTTTTGTACATTAACATAAAATTATCATTTTATATAAAATGAGCATAACCTAACTTTTGTTAATGACTGACAGCATATTTACAGGGTGAAATTCATCACCCTAACATGGCCTCCTATCTGGCAAATAACTATTGAACGGTTTATATGTGTTTTTATCGACAGTTGGAGAAAATTGTGCGACAAGGATAGATATAAAAAATCACTAAAGGCGGTACCTTATTGATATAGTAACCTTACAAAACTTACGAAGTGGGCGACATCTATTATCAAAATTGAGAAAATGGATAAGCGTGAACACGGCCTCCTGGATTAGTGCGAGACTGACGGGCCTCCTGGATTAGTGCCAGACTGACGTCTCTACGCGGCCCGCCACATTTGTATATAATAATATTTTTCTACTCCTGTAACTAAAATGCCATTTAACATACTAACATACACGTCGCTAAGTGACCTTTTAATCATGCCTTCATAACCTGTGACTAAAGAGCCTCTTAGTCATGAGCTGAAGTTGGCAACGATGTTTTAGTCATGGGGTGAAGTTAGGTTCAAATAGTATTTGGTTTATTAGACACAGCCAAAACTAAAATCAAGTTAGTTTTCAACCGCCACTTTGACGATTGTCAAGCATAATTTAACCTAATATAATAAATGTAAAAATTTTAATGAAATAATATGATGTTATATTCTCTAAATTTGTGGTCGTAGAAAAAGTATAGTATGCAACTCGTTTTATAAACTTATTAGTCACTCATTTTATTAAACACTCGCTCCGCTGCGCTTCGCTCGTGATTAATAAAATTCGTGACTAAAATGAAGTTTATAAAACTTGATACATAATATACTATTATTATACCTGCATCAGAATCGCCGTTTAAAGCACGCCTGAGCGTGCGAAAGCAGGCGATTAAAGCTCGACGAGCTTTAAAGGTTGTCAAGGAAACGACAGAATGCAACAGCGGACATGGACGCGACAAAAACGTAAATAATTCTCGTAACTATAGTAGCAATATTATTATGCCCTATCGATTTATCACGATAAAAATTTTTTAGTGCGTAATTTATTTCCAGCATTGGAGGTATAATAAAAAATAGCGTAAAGCATTCGTGGATAACTGGTATTTAAAACACTTGCTCTATTTCGAGCACTCCGGCTACGCCGTCGCGCTCGGAAACTCGCGCGTGTTTTAAAGACCTTGTTATCCACTCATACTTTAATATACTATTGTGATTCTGAGGCCAACGTACTTTGGCGCCATTTATTGTGTTTTTGATAAATTATCTGTAACGTAGGCACGACTTTCTAGATTAATATTAATCCAGGAGGCCGTGGACGTATGCAACCAAGGGCACAAGCGCAACGTACTGTAGCGCCTCTACAAACTACACTCGGCCGCAAAATTAACGCACTAAAAAAAGTAGCCAAAAGTTTAAAGTTAATTTTTGTCGAAACCACTTATCCGATTTGGACGATTTTTTTTTGAATGACACGTCGTCTCTCAGAAAGTTAGTGTGCTACTCTATTCGCATAGAAACTTATTTTTTTATAAATACCGGGTGTAACAATTATAACGTGTTTTTCCATAAAATTTCTAACACTCTGTGGGGTTCAACAGTTATAATATCAAGTTATAATTCAAAGCAAACTCTAGCCTTATCTTTTCCTAACATTTTGTTTTTTGATTTACTCTGTTATCTTAGCTACTGCAAGAGAAACACATTTTTATAGCATAATGTAAAATTAATAAGACCGCCATTTTTAAGGCAACAAAAACAGTTCTCAAAAGAAGAAGCTGAGATGACAGCTAAAATTGCTCGGGCTCGAGTGTATGTAGAAAGGGCAATTCAAAGAATTAAAACTTTCAAAATTTTAAGAGAGCAATTTAACTGGTATTTAATTCCATATGTTAATGATATTATAACTATAACAGCAGCTATTGTTAACTTATCACCACCAATACTGGCTGACAATAAAATAGGATAATGTAGTAATTTATTTTCTGTATACAATTATATTAATATTTTTTAGCAAAATTTAAACTAGGCAATAACTATGTATTTCGTATTATTGGTATTGTTTACTTAGTAACATAATATTGGTAAATTGGTTGAAGTTTCTTTTATAATAATATGGTATTGTTGACTAGTTTATAATCATCATATATTCCACCTATATTTCATATTATTACATTATATTTGTTAAATACAGCTGTCTGTTTCTATTCCCAATATATTCCAATATATTGGAAAGAGTCGCTTCTATTTTTACCATATTGTGGCCACAATGTCACTAATATAAAATTAAAAACTAAAGAACGCCACTAAAACGATACAAAACACCTACTATCCATTCACAAAACTTGTGAACTGTCAAAACGCTGTCAAGTTGGTACCTTGTTTAAATTTTGTTTTGGAACTTCTACTTGCTGGTTTTGGCAGCACTGAAATTTTAGAAATTTAAAAACTTGACTGATGTCACACTTTCTTGTAAAAAAATAACCTCCCAAATTCTTTAATTTTTGTGCATACACTTCAATTATTGCAATGGAACAGAAACCAAAGAGGGTTTTATTATTGGAAAGGGAAAAAAGGCTGTAGTTGATTATTACAAGGAAAAACTAAAGTACGTTTTTTTCCTATAAAAATTTTCAAGGTCAAAGAATTTAGGGTTTATGTTGGCATAACTTGGATTCGTTTAAAAAATATATGTTGGCAAAATTTGTTTTAGTAACTTTATAGAACTAAAAATTGGTGGGAAATTTAAAATCTGGCATTAAAGTTCTATGTACATCAAAAGCTCTTGCTAATCTTTCGTAAACGTCTTCTTCTGGTGTGTTAAGATGCAGATCCAACAGTTGCTCTGCACACTTCACTACATTTAATTTTAAAAGATTCCGTTTTTTACGCGTATTCAGTTTCAAAAAAGAAAAACTGACAATTTAATTTTAAATGTCAAAGTGACAAAAGTCGTTTACAGAAAAACCTAACAAAAATAAATTTTCTAATAATTTTAAAAAAGCAGTTTTGCCAATTTTATCTTGACCTTGAAAATTTTTATAGGAAAAAAACGTACTATAGAAGAAAATAGTTGTGACTTTTGACACATGTGACATAACCTTAACTTTAAATATTACTAGAAATCACTAGATCCAAAGTACATTCCCAAAAAACCTGAAATTTCTAGGTACACTCAGCAAATATTTAAAAAATTTGACATTGACAGTTCATGAGTTTTGTGAATGGATAATAATTAAACGTATTGAAAGAACGCCAAAACTGCTTTGTAACCTTTATAGCCGGTTTATTGTTCACCTTTATAGAAATATCCCAGCGCCATCTGTTGGTTCGCTGTTTTCGCGAATATCCCTCAAAACACGGCCTCCTGGATTAATGCGAATGCGTCTGTCAAGTCTCGCATTAATCCAGGAGGCCGTGCCTCAAACTGAGCGCTCACTCAGCGGTTGTGTCGTCTGAATGCGCCCAATGTTACGTTTATTTTAAACTTTGATTCCTTGAATGCAGCCAAAGCAGCATCTGTTACAGATTCAAATATACCTGGACGACGATTTTTGGAATACTATTTTAAAGTATAGAGATTTTACCAGCCGTATGATCATTACTACAATTAAAATCACAGAAGCGACAAATTTTTCTTTGTAAAAATTGCTGAGATCACTTTTTGCCAACAGATTATTTTTATTTGTTAATAAATAACACTGGAAATGGAAAGCATCGCTGCGGGTCATATAAATTAGAAGGAAATAAGGTCAACCAATCACATTCAAAGAGTAATTCTACCATAGCCAATAGGATGTAAGCGGCGGTTTTTGTTTAAAATTTAGAAGATTATAACATTTTATGTCAACGACGTTAACGTTCTCGTTCGCGTGGATGTGTAGATATTGTTCTCTGTTCGTGTGCTTGGTAATGCGACCACAGCCTCAAATGTGCATAATTTGTTGTTCATTAACGAATCCACTGAAGGTGTTTTAAATTCAACCGATTTACATGTTTTATTTATAAGAACGTGGTGCAAGTTCAACTTGTAAAACTTTTGAAACCGCCTAGGAGTGCCAATTAACAAATTGGAAATTCCTCTGAGTAAGTATTACCATTAATTATCGAGATTATAGAAGTAATAAATATAATGCATTTGCATAAAGAAAGTAATTATCAGCTCAAACAAATAAGTTATTACAATGCTCTTTTATCATACAGGTAACATGTGTTTATTGCTGATTACATTTTTATAGACCTAACAAGCTATGGACAAATCGAAAATACCAATGCAATCTCCTTTGAAAGCTCCAACACCTGCTACAGCATGTACAGGTCAGGCAGAGATAACCTCAAGGATGCCACAACTGAAAGCTCCAACACTTGCTATAGCATCTACAAGTCAAGCGAAGATAGTCATAAGGATGCTACAGCCGCGACAGCTAAATGGCCAACGTGACATGGTTTTCATGAGACGGCCCCGCATTATGCATACATTGAAAAATATGCCGGTAAAACGCGCAGCTGCTCCAGCAGAGGCTCCAGCTAAGCCGAAAGTGGCCAAACCAGCGCCGTATGACTATAAAGCGCGATTTAACCTACTGAATGAAAAATACACCGCTTTAACCGAGTCGTCCAAAAGAATGAAACAGCAAATTAATTTCCATGCAGAATCTCTGGTGCACAACAAAGCCAACTTAGAAGCTGAGTTAAAGTCTAACACAACACCATAGAAGAACTCACCACCCTCCATGAATATAAATCGGCGCTGTACAATCACGAGGAGGCCCGCCGAGTAATGCATAACCACATCCAAGATTTAAAAGGCACCATCCAGGTGTTTTGCCGGGTGAGACCCAGCCTGGTCGATGAAAATCTCAAAGTGCAGTGTAGTGTTGTGTACATTGGTGAACAGTCCCTGGAAATAAGAAAAAGCAAGGAGAGTGTAAGCTGCATCAGTGGCCGTCCGGTGGACACTAAGCTGGAGTTCCTATTTGATAAGGTGCGTATAAAAATATACAAATTTTTGTACTAATAAATGAAAAAATGTTCTGCTGTACTAAAATGTCGATGTATATTTATTGTGCAATAAGTTACAATGTAGCATATAAGGTCAAAAAATAATCAACGCATTTACCTGATTAAAAGCTTAGAAGAAGTTGATCAATTATGAAACCCTAAGGCAGTTTTGTTGAGTTTAATGTAAGACACGGGAGAATTCCAATACTGCAAACAATAAGTATAAGTTTAACAAGAGTAGTGCTACTTTGTTTTTTTAAACGATTAGCTTGAGCATTTATAAATCTGTTCATGTAATCACCCCCAGCCTGGCTTCCAAAGTTGATTAATGGTCCTGTTGAGTGGGAAAATTTTAAGACTGTAAATTATAAGCAATTAACTTGTCCCACAGACTTAAACTAAGAAAAAGACATCGGCAATGTTGAATCGTTCAAAGAAGTCACTCGAAACTGCCGAACACACCGACCCTATAATGATCAAATCTTACTAGTCCAGTATACTTAGGATTTAAATTTGCAATTCACTAGATAAGAAAAAAAATGTATGTTAGTGTACCCCATGAAAAGCTTAAAACTGCTTTTTGACCACTAACTCCTTGCTGCTTTTCCGACATCTTGAATTTGTTTTTCGTGAATAACAACCGTATTTTTCATTTTATCGGAAAATAGCTATTACCATTTTTGACGAGAAGATTCTCTCACAAATTTGTATTTTTGACAGTATTGCATAATTTGCGTAAGTAATAAGTAATTCATTTAAAAAAAGAGGGTTGAATAAATGTTGGTTGAATATCTTTTGTCATAGTGCTATCGCAAAATCTTTTCAATAAAAGTTATTTGTATAAGCACAAGGATCTCAGTGCAAAATTAACATTTAGAGATATTAGGCTTCCAAGTTATTTAATAATAATTAAATCTGTTATTTATAAATTGCCAAACCCATTATGTTACTCTAATAAGTGAAGCAACGATAATGTTTTGGGTATATTAATAAATATTATTTAAACAAAGGTTAACCGCTTTTTTTAAAAATTGTACTTAGACCGTTGTGCATGTACATTTATATTTTGGATAAAAATATACAATATTATTTTAGTAAAATTCCTTTATTAAACAAAATAACATACAAATATAATTCAAAATAAAAAAATTGCTTGGTATACATAATAATCGACAGTTATATTAGTATTCATTCATCATAATCAGATTCCAAATACAGAACTTCATTGTTAATATGCATATCTTCAGTAGGTTCATCAACAATGTCACTTATTGCAGATTTTTTGTTTACTTTTTCCTTTTTACTTTTTTTCGTTGAACTTTTGTGTGGCAAGTCTGTATAGTATCAGAATGTGGTTCATGAAATTTCAAATGTACAGAAAATGTGTAGAGTAATGTCTTTAACACGTATTTTGCCAATTTCTTTACATGCTAACGTGTGTTTGTATTTTACGATCTTAAGTAATGACTTTTGTATCTGGGAAATCTTTTAATATGATTGATTTTATGTTTTGGTTAGTGCTTTCCGCGGTTGTCCGGTTCACAGGGCTCGAAGCCGGTACATATTTTATGTAAAAGTACATATTTTTTAGCTTGGTACATAAAATTACATAAATTTAAAAAAAGGTACATAAAGTTCATATTTCTCGTATTTCGACCATTTTTGATAGTCTACAATATATGTATTAAGGTGATTACTGACTTTTAAAAAGTTGGAAAATAAGCTATTATCAACTTTCAAACTTGCCGACCGGTCGGAAAAGTGGTTGTCGTGGCAGCGCCTGCGGTTGGAAAGTAATCAATTGCCGATGGTTGTCTAGTAGGTAGGGACACTGGAAATCTCGTTCATCCACTCATGCGCGCCACTACCTGTGGAATCATAATATAATAATAATTCTTCCAGTTATTGTTTAGAATAAAGTGGTTGTGAATAAAATATTATACATACCGAAGTGGAAAGTGTTTCATTCCTGTCTTGAGATAAAGTTGACCTCGATGCTTCGCGTCTCTCAACAGTAATGAAACACTTTTCACCTCGGTATGTAATATACTATTACTTACAGTCGGTTAATAATAGGTACGTTTCTAACCTTCAAAACAGTAGGAAAGCGAGTCATTATTTACTGTACTTTACGTCACTATCAATGAACTTGTCATTTTATCTAGTAACAGCGTTGCAGATTCCTTTGCTAAAGTGACTTATGAAACTGCGATAAAAATACATATTATTTGAAACTTACATAATTATTTGAAGAATAACAAAAACCGATTGTTGTGAGTAAAATAGTATACATACCACGGTGAAAAGTATCATTCCTGTCTTGGTTAACTATTTAATCTCTCGACAGTAATGAAACACTTTCAACTTCGGTATATAATATACAATTATAAAAAGTATTTGTTTTGTTAATATACAGGCATTGCCAAAATTAAAGTTTATTTTGTTACTTTATCTATCGCCTTTTGTATAGAATATTTTCTACAATATTTTTTTTATAATACGTTGATTTTTATTTTATACTGAAGTTTGGTGACAGTGATAATAAGTGGTACATATTTGGTACATAATTCTGTAATTTTTGGTCACTATTTACATAAATTTCAATGCAAATACCACTTTGAGCACTGGGTTCAACAAAACCTTCATCTGAAAGTTTATTGCAAACTATATTGAATCGGCGATTAGTGATATCTTCTTCTTCTAAATCCTTTATGTCCAATATGAGCATCGGATATTTAGTCTTCCCTTAGTTGTTAATCCATTTCTTTCACGCTCCGGTCCCTGGCAAGCTCGTTCGACTGTATTAATGTTTTTCCCGTTTTTCTCCTTATTTCTGCTATTCTGCCTTCCCCCTTCTTCTTTGGCCTTCCCTTCCTTTTCCTGTCTGTGTTTCTTGCTTCATATACTTTTTTGACTATTATATTGAGATTCATATGAGCATACCAATTCAGCTTTTTTTCTCTATTTTAGTCGTTATTGTTTCTTGATTTGTTTCCCGTCGTATTTCTTCATTCTGTATTCTGTCCCATTTTGTTTTTCCGGCTATCTTTCGTAGGAATTCCATTTCTGCTCCTATGATTCTTCCTTCCTGCTTCTTTTGAAGCATATGTTATTATTGGTAACACCACTGAGTTATATACCTGTAGCTTTACATTATTGTCAATTTTCTTTTTCCAGAAGATATTTTTGTTTAGGGCATAATATTAATTATTTTCTTTATTCTGTTGTTTATATCTATTCTTCCATCTACTGCGATCATGCTACCTAAATACTCGTATGTTGAAACTTTCTTCAATCTTTCTTCTTTTATATAGATTATGTTATCTCTATTGTCTTTCTTATTTATGTTTATTGTTTTACATTTATATCGAGATTTATTTTTCCTATTTCTTCTGTTCATATTTCTACTAATTTTTCCATCTTCATATAATTGTCTGCTATCTTCACAGTTTTTCTTTTTTGCTTCTCTAACCATTATTTTAGCTATATTTTTTTCCTTATATAGTTTCTTCTTTCCTCTTCTCATTTTGAGTTTAAGTATTTTTTCCAAGTTTCCTTTTTTTCTTTAATTGCTTGTCTAACTTCCTCATTCCACCAATGTGTCTTCTTCAGATTATTGTTATACTAGCAGACCAGTGAGACAAATGTCTCATTTAAAAAAACAAAAAAGACCGTTTTTCAAATAGAATGCGTATTAAATAAAAACTGTACCCAGACCTGGAAGGTGTCAAAGTGGTTGCCTAACCGATCGAGGTTTTAAGGCGCAGAGTGTCGCAGCTCCGTTTGGCTGCTGAAACAGTTTTTATTTAATACGCGTTCTATTTGAAAAACGGTCTTTTTTGTGATTTCTCGAAAACCGGAAGTGTCACGTGACTAAAATTCGGTTCCTGACCTGACATGACCATTCCAAACATATAACTTTCATAACTTTTTTCTCTATCTCTTACGGTTTGGCTGCTGAAACAGCGTCCCGGACGCGTAAAGCCAGAACACACCATTTTACAGCGCTCTAATGCGTTCAGTCGTGGTGTGTTTTGGCTTCAATTTTGAAGGCCATTTTGTAGGACAATTCACACCTCGTTGTAGCGCTGCAATGCGTTTTACCTGATTGAAGAAAATGTGAATGTAGTAAAAATACCTCCAATAGTTTAGTGATATAAAGTGCATCTTTAAATAATATCTTTTGTGGTTTCGTAGTTTCTTTTAATTTTTTTATCTTCATCCGTGTTGTTATAGCGTCTTAACCAAATTAATTTTAGTATCGTTAAGAGCTTCATTACCGCACTCAGTGCGGTAATGGACAGATATTACCGCACTCAGTGCGGTAATGAATATTACCGCACTCTTTTTATACAGTGAACCAGGGTTTATTGATGAAGATAAAATATTGAACAATACACGTTTGCTTATGGCACACAACGAAACTCGTTTGATTGCCGCAAAACTCGGCTCACCGCCTCGTTTTGGCAAGCAAACTCGTTTCGTTAAGATGCTCATAATCAAACTTGTATCGTTAATATCTATAAATCCCGTTTGTCGCCAAATTCTCGAAAAAAATTTATGTCCATTTTAGGTTTTAGATATACTCATGTATGGGAGTATGGGTTATTTTTACCTTGCTCTTCACAAACCTCTTATCCTTCACAAACTCAACTATAGAAATTCAAATGTTTAATAATGAATTATTTTATTGAAACTTTGGAGATAGGATTTTTTCCATAAATTTATTTATTTTATTTGTAGAAAAACTAATAATGATAAACTGACCAAGAAGTAGTCTTGTGTGTCGCCAAGTCGTAAGCAAATTAATTAGAAATTTCCAAATTAACTAACCAGAAAATCAAATATCTATTTATTATATGTATTATAGAAAAAATAAGGTACTTTTACAGTACTCGTACTAATAAGAAGTCGCATCCACCTACTATAGCAATCCATAGGCTTACTTTTTATCGATTGTTTAATTTTAAGTTTAAATGTGCTAAAGTTGCCCAGCATTTAATTTGGTTTCGAATGTTATTAAATAATTTTGAGAATAAATACCTAAGTAGACTTTGATTCTTTTTTGGCATAACACGCAAAAGTGTTTCCTTACTTCTGCTTTTATATCTGTGAGCAAATCTCGTAAATAAATATTGGTATCTATAAGAACAAATAGCTAATGAAAATACATATACTTGCCTCACAGATAATACTCCAGACTCCAAAAATATCGTTATATATCTTTTTTAAATATAATTTTTAAAACTACTTTTTGCAGATTTTCAAAAGCAACAAATATCAACTCGCAGGATTACGGATTGTACCAAATCAAAATAAATATCTTTTATAGTTGCTATTTTGTTTATATTTTTGAGTAATTTGAATTTGTATAAAGTTTTTCTTAGACTTATTACTTGTTCTTCGATATGTTTATTCCATTTTTGATTTACATATATGTAAACACCTATACATTTACAATGTTTTATATTATTACTTATGTAATGGTATGAATAAAAATAATGGGTTGAATAGGTAATTGTTTGTAGGAAAAATATGTAAATTTAGTTTAGAGCAAATTTGGTAATAAGAAATACCTATTTAATTTATGGATTATCACAGCCATTTAATTTTCCACCTTTAGTATAAGTTCGACAGTTATCTGCTTCAAATATAATGGCTATATCATCTGCAAATGAGGTGATTTGAGCTTCGATATTTAATTACAGCGAGACATTTTAGAGAAACAAAATTGAGCCCAGAACTGTACCTTGAAGTACTCCTAGTTTAACATGCAATTCGGTGATTTTTTGATACTGTGTACTTTGGTACTGTGGAAAATCGTGTCAAAAGCCTTTGTAGGTCAAAGTCCACAGTTAAAGTATTTTTAGTGGTCTCTAACTTATTGTATAAATTATCTATAAGTTTCTAAGTTGCTTCATTAGTTCCCACATTATTACGGTAACGGAAATCGATAATGATTAAAACATTAAAAGATAATATTTCAAATGTGTTGAAGAAATTCATCATCCTAACTTTTACTAAATCTTTCAATTATTTTGCTTATACTTTTAATGAAATAAGTCTATAATTCATTCATATTCTTATTTGGGTATTTCGACACTCTGCAAATTAAAAATATTAAATAACGAAAATATTAATAACGAACGTTTCGAGGGAAAATCTGTCCTCGTCTATAATTATTTACACTTGTTTTGCCTCCTGATTTATGTATTAGTATTGTTACGTTTTGCGTTCTTGAATGAAAATGAACTATACGCGGTTGTAAGAATAGACTGTACTTTAGTTAGCCATAAGAAATTTGTATCGTAAATATTTTTAGGTAGAATTTCGTAGGCAAAATGGTCGTATTAAAGTTACAACAGGCGAGTATTTAGCCTGTCTTTAGAAACGTGCCTTTCTCTGGGAAGATGGAAATATTCCAAGCCCACGGAATGATTAAGGGCAAATTTATGAAACTTTACCTCGTAAGCTGAAAAATTAGGCAGAACTACGTGCCGCCTATTTGTTTTACTAGAGTTGTAAAACTTTATTAGCGATAATTTGCTAGGTGTTGACCGCTTGACTAATTTTAGCGTGTGAAACCCTCAAATTGGTCGAATTTATAGAGCTATTATGTGACAGAAGTCCAAAATGTAGAATTGTTCTGATAAGCTTATTTGGAAATTTGAGAACGCCTACCCAGTTTTCTTGGTCAAACTGGACTTAGAATTTAGTTAGTTAATAAGTAACGGTGTTAAACTTAAGTTGTTCTGTAAACGGCAGAAAATAAATGCAAGTATTTGAACTTAAGTGTCTTATATATCTCGCAACAGTAGCTTTAGTCTTCGTGTACAAGTATATTTTGACTAAAAGGATTGCCAGTTACCCCGACTTTAGACGAATTTGCGACAGTATAATTATACTACTTTTGAATACATTCGGGTAATTCTCATTCGTCAAACATAAATTAGTGATATGAGTAATGGATTTTAAAATAATAAAGATAAGGTTTCTATACAATCATTGGTTATACCATCAATTTCAGCTGAATAACGATTTTTTTTAAATTTTAATGTGTTTGATTGAAAGTGTCACGAAATTTATTAGCACAAACGTTACTAACGTTAATTTGTTTTGCCATGTCAATGCCCACATTCTGGAAAAAGTTATTTATATAATTAGCTTTAATAACATTATCGCTAATTACATTACTCTCTTCAACAAGGAAATCAATTTCGGATATCCTAGTTTCCAAATTAGCTATTTCATTCACTATTTTCCATGTTTTCTTAATGTTGCCATGTTTATATTCAAATTAAACCAAAGTATAGCTAGAACGTGTTATTAATAGCTGTGACGTTTAGTATAAGGATTAAAAATAAATTTTCACATTTTCTATAGAAATTTAAGAAACTACTAAACTATAAACAATAATAATGAAAATATGCGTACATACATTATTAAAAAGATAGCACAATAATAAGTCAGTGACTTGTTCCATGGGTTTTGCATTGGGACAATTGAGCATCGCATTTTCTGAGAAACTTCTTTTTCTTTTACGATTTCGTGATTGTCCTAATTTCATTATTGGAAGGTCTACCTGTGTTACATTTGTAACTTTTTATTATTCACGTCGTGATTTAGGAGTAGGTAACATCACAAGAAACTTACACAATTCTTATAGAAATCGTTTTATAATTTCCAATCCAAAATATTACACGAGTATCTTGTTTTACACAAATAATAACAACAACAATAATAAACTATCAAAATCGTTGTCAACTCTACACATCCTTTAAAACCCTAATAATTGTTATCAGGGGTTCTCAACATTCTCCCACCTAGAGTTGGCAATTAATACAAAATGTATAACGGTACTATTCTAAAAGTTTTATTGGTTTCTTCACCACTCGTCCTGTTCTTGTGATTTCTGGTAGATTTTCTTCTCTCTTCTTTATCTTCACTTCTTTCTTCCGAGATCCAGTCGGCAATTTCACACCTGCTAAATGTTCTCGATCTTCACAGGTTACTTCTAATGGGTATATTCTTTGCACTGGTCTAAGGAGTTCACCTTTCGCTGTTCTTAATCTCGCCAAACGACTACCACCATCCTTTCCAGGTATTATTTCTATTACCTTTGCAAGCGGCCAGTCGATTCGCTTGGTATCGTCGCTTCCTATTAAAACTATTTCGCCTACTATAAGCGGCCTTGTGTTTTTATTGTGCCGATTGACTTTCTGTAAAAGCTGACCAAGATATTCGCTTCGGAAACGATTTCTGAGATCAAGTCTGAGTTTATGAATATACTGCAAACGTTTATTTAAACTTCTACTGTCGATTGTATCAAGATCTGGTACTCCAATCTCTTTTACTTCTTGTATAAACATATTGGGAGATAAAGGTAAAATGCTGGTATCACTGTCAGACAAGTAAGTAATTGGCCTCGAATTTATAATTAAGTCACAATCATAAAGTACAGTCATCATTTCTTCATATGACAGACAAGCTCTTCCGAGAGTTCTTCTCAATAAATTTTTCATGACGCGTATCAATCGTTCCCACCACCCGCCCCACCAAGCAGCACTAGGTGGATTGAATTTCCATTGTATTTTCTGGGCGGTAGCATATTCTTCTATCTTACCCCAGTCAAGTGCCATCAGGGTATTTTCAGCACCAACAAAATTTGTCCCGTTGTCGCTGTAAATAGTTGCGGGCCTCCCTCCTCTAGCGATGAATCGTCTCAAAGCTTGTATGAAAACCTGTGTCGATAACGAGGTCGTTAATTCTAAGTGTACGGCTCGATATACTGCACAAGTGAATATACATATCCATGCTTTATTGTTTCCCGTAATTCCCACAGTAATCTATACCAACTATTTCAAACACGGCTGCATCTTTTACACGATCTTTCGGTAAAGCACAAGGTACAGCTTCCAAACATTTTGCTTCATACCTTTTACATACTATGCACTTCTTTAAAACCGAACGCACTGTTTTTCGACCTTTTATAATCCAGTAATCTTCGCGTAGAATATTCAACAGTATCTGAACTCCAGCATGTCCTGTTTTCTCATGTCGATCTTTTATTATTAAGCTGACAACTGGGTGTCGATCAGGTAAAACCACAGGATATCTAAAATTTTCCGTATCCTTTCGCAGTGTAAGTTTTGTCTTTATCCGAAGAACACCCTCTGTATCCATAAAGGCATTTAGAGATGATAGATCTCTAGATTTTTCAACAAATGCATCTGCCTGAATGAATTTAATAATCTGCTTTTCAGCATTTTCTAATTCTTCAACCGTAAAATGCGATTTTATACGAGCTGCTTGGTTTAAGCAATTGCTTACAAAACGTTTCACCCATGCAACTACTCGCAAAACTTTCCGATAACTATCAAAATAATTATAATACCAGTCTATCTTACTTGTATTTGATGTATTGTTGATAGTAGCTGTGGTCATTTTCTTCCTTTCTCTTATAATCTCTGTTTCATCACTAATAAAATTAGATACTGGCCATTCTTGCGGACTACATTTTAGCCAAGCGGGTCCCTCCCACCATTGCAGCTGCAATAATTTTCTAACTCCACAGCCTCTCGAAGGTAGATCTGCTGGGTTATTTTCGCCATGGATATGTCTCCAGCTTTCAGGATTTGTTACCTGTCGAATTTCTTGAATTCTATTTCTTACAAATGTTTGCCATTGTTCATCACGTTTGATCCATGCCAATACTGTGGTTGAGTCACTCCAGTATGTGATGGAGAATTCTTCTATGCCCTTTACATTTTTGGTTACCTCAGCAATCAAGCGGGCTCCTATCGTGGCTGCCATTAACTCGAGTCGTGGAATAGTGAGCTTTTTAAGTGGTGCTACTCTTGATTTGGCTTGAACAAGCTGCACCGTAACTCCTGTAGATGATACGACTCTAATGAAGATCGCTGCTGCATAAGCCACTTTACTGGCGTCACAAAAGGTATGGATACTGTAGATCTTCCCTTCATCTGCTATTCCGAACAGCCACCTGGGAATTCTTGCCTCTAATAAGAACGGTAAATCCTTGAGCCAACCTAAAAATGCAATTCTGATTTCTTCATTCACCTCCGTGTCCCAACTAAGATGTGTTGACCATGCTTGCTGCAACAGTAATTTAGGAAATAGAGTTATAGGGCTTAAAAAACCGATTGGATCAAACAGCCTATGCGCTACAGATAAGATCAGTCTTTTTGTAATACATTTTACATCTAAATATTTTAAAAAGTCTGTGTTGATCTGCAACGTATCTGTCCTTTTATTCCATTTTAGTCCTAACACTAACGATACTTCATAGGACTCCTTTGTATCGTATAACCACGAATGTTCCCAACCGCGTAGGTCAAATTTTGCGCAAGACATAACACTTCGCGATTCACGCATAAAACTTTCAAGTTCTTCGCGGTTTCTTACACTAGTAACACAATTGTCCACGTAAAAACTGTTCAGTAATTTCTCTATTATTTCTTTTGAATACAGCAAATCGCTTCCGTTATTTTCGTTTATATTGTTCAAAACTGCTCTTAGATGAAAATCAATTACTCCGAATACTACGCGAGTGTGTCTATATACTACAAGTTCGTTATTTTCATTCCACCACAGAAAACGCAAGTAGTTCCGATCTGATTCACAAACGCTGATCTGCAAGAATGCACGTTTAATGTCTGCTGTAACTCCAATTTTATGCATACGAAAACGTAGCAGTATTGCTGGTAGCAGCTCGATCATATTTGGTCCCTTCTCGAGGCACTGGTTCAGTGATGGCCAGTTCTTCTGTCTTGCCGATGCATCGAATACGGGCCTGATTTTAGTGGTGCTATTTTGCTTAACTACATGTCTATGTGGTAGATAGTGTCCAACTTCTTTACCATCATCTGTTGACACCGCTTCAATCACACCATCTTGTAACCACTCCTTCAGAACACTGTCATATTCATTGAAATAACTTTCTGCCTTCAATTTTCGTGTGACAGTTTGCAATCGTTTTTCAGCTATTTCAAAATTTGACGGGAGCTCTGGTTTATTGTCGATCCACGGTAATTGAATCTCATACCGATCATCTTCATTAATTTTTAGTGTCTTTTCAAATAACTCTTTGACTTCTATATCCTTTTCTTGTTTCAATTTAATTTCTGATGGACCCTTTATTCCTAGAATATCTAAATCCCATAACTCACATACTTTGGCATCTCTAACAATCATTGAAATGACATTCATAGCTACACAGCTCTCTGTTTTTTCTTCAAATGGAATTTTACCTAACAAAGTCCACCCTAGCCGGGTTTTCATAGCAACTAATCCACAATTCAATTTCTTGCGTTCACCGGTAAAAAGCTTTCCTGCAATATCGGCTCCGATGAGCACCTCTATCTGTTCTTTTACATTACCAATGTCACTTAATTTTATGTTCAATGCATTTAGTTCAGTCATCCACTTTCCACTCTTAATATGCGTGATGTCATCCACAATAATTTTTTGATTTAATGCATCAAACTGACAAGCATATTTATCGTTCAAGCTACTCAGACGGATTCGGTAACGTTTGTGTTCTTGTTGAACCGTTTTCATGCCTCCAAACAGGGAATGTATTAACGGTTCTTTACCAACACATTGATAACCCATGTTTTCAGCTGTTGTATCCAGAATATACGACCTCTGTGAGCCGGTATCAATAATTGCTCTCACAAGCCTTACCTTATCATTACATTTCAGTTTTACAACTAACGTCTGCAGAAAGACCTCAGGAAGCGTTGAATGATTAGCCAATGAAGTGTCAACCCTTGTGTTATCACTTGCTTCATTTTTCGCGTGACTCGCACCTGTTTCTTGATAACCCGGTAGTTTTGGACACATTAATATGACATGTCGACCTTCGCATATTGCACATTTTATAAACGTCTTACATCTTTTAGCAAAATGGCTCTTTTTTAAGCAAAAATAGCAACATCTTTTCTCATTTACCATTTTTCGTTTTTCGTCCAAAGTCATTTTCTTGGCCATGAAGCATTCTGCACTGTTGTGCCTTTTTTCACAAAAAATACAATTATTGTTGTTTGGCTTTACATCTTTTATATTAATAAGGCCAGCTGCTGTCGGCACATCCTCTTTGAATGACTGCATTTTTTTCTGTCGTGTCTTTGTTTCATTAGTCAAACTGAATCCTGATGAGGCTAGTTTTATTCTTTCTTCATTTTCAACCTCGGAACGAAGAAAGTACATTAGATTTTTCAGTCGAATTCCTGTGAGGGTCTCCGATGACTCTACGCTTCTGAGTTGTAGGTTGTTCTCCGATGCTGTTGACGTTCGCTGCCACGTTCTTAGCAATTCTTCTGGCATGCTCGATTCAACTAATGGGAAAAGCATAGCGGCATACTTGTCACTGGTGACACCAAGTGATTCTAAAGCTCTCAATTGCGATTCTAATTTGTCATATAATGAGCAAAGAGACATCTGTTCATTTTTATTAACTACCTTGTTTAGCACTAATGTCAATAATTCTCTAACATAAACCTCAACGAGCATATCTTCTCTTCCAAAACGTGACTTCAGTCCTTCAACAGCCTTTGCATAATTTTCTTCTGTTGGTGGAAAACTGTTTATAAGCTCACGTGCTCGGCTACCTTCTACGGTGACTTGTATCAGGTACTGGAATTTATCTTCCGCTGCAATTTCATCATCCTCGTCGATCTTTCAGAATTGGCTCCAGAATGGAAGCCATTCTTTGATGTCACCTCCAAACTTCTTCGTACGTCGTGTCCTTTGGACTGAATGTACTGACTTGATATCGTCGCATGTGACAGCAGTGACATTTCGCACATCTATCTGCAAGCGTTCGTACTTACGTTGATATCCTTCTGCGGCTGCCATTTCTTGTTCAAAATCAGCCTCGTTTCCATCTTCGTCCAGCATTTGCTCAATAATAGCTTTATCTAATTCCAGGAGTTCATTGACCTTTCGCCCCAACAATAATAAATTAGCTTGAACTTCCTTTGTATCTGGATCTTCAGAATTCAAATCTGCCGCCACTTTGTCATGTAATCTCGTAAATGCGCTTCTTATAACTCCTCGTGCCTTCTTAATTCTTTCCATTTTTACCGATGTGTACAAAATACTTCCTCCTAACCTTACTTATTTTCACGACGTCGTGTCACGGTCGCCAAATGTTACATTTGTAACTTTTTATTATTCACGTCGTGATTTAGGAGTAGGTAACATCACAAGAAACGTACACAATTCTTATAGAAATCGTTTTATAATTTCCAATTCAAAATATTACACGAGTATCTTGTTTTACACAAATAATAACAACAACAATAATAAACTATCAAAATCGTTGTCAACTCTACACATCCTTTAAATCCCTAATAATTGTAATCAGGGGTTCTCAACAACCTGCTTGTATGCGTTGCCGACCATCAGTTAAACCTGGTCTTGGCTTTCTGCGAACAGAAGTTGGCTGCACTCCTATTTTTCTCGAAAGCTTTGATTTAGCTTTTGCAAAACAGTGTTTAACTTGAGCAGGTGTCGTAATATTCTCTAAATATTTCTTAAAATTATAACAATGTCAGTCATAGTAGCTGATTTGAGAACTACTAGGCTGCTATTATATCAATTATATTTGAAACATTTTTTGAAAGGTTGGCAACAGCTACGTCGTGGTCTCCATCGTTTTTCTTGTTCTCCTCATTAGAATCTTGTATTAGGTCGTGCACATCCACCAACTGAAAAGACCTTTTTTACATATATTTCGGTGCTTACAGTGTAAGATTTCTTAAGTGTTTGTGTATCATCCATGTTCTTATAAAAATTCGCTTGCGCACTTCGGCCTAAAGCAATTCTTGCAAAATCAACTTTATAATCAGTGGTACGACGAGGTGCAGTTTTAACGTAACTTTTGAACTTTTCTTGTAATGCACATATGTTTACAAAATCGCCCACTTTGTCCAAAGGCGCAATCGCACATTTCAATGTCAGTAAACACGCTATACAACATTTTACTGTCTAGTTTTGGGGTTACATGATAGCATGATTCGTCTATGTGAGATGCAAACATATCTTTTGCCTTACGTACAAATTCCATGTATACTAATTCCTGTTCACTACAGCGGGAACTTCAAGTAAACGGCGCTTGTGATAATTTTCAAAAGTGTCAGTTATAAACTCAAATAATCAATTAAAGCACATGCATTATTAAAAACACGACAACGTTGCAAAACTATATATTTGAAAATCCTTATCGATGCCTCTGCATAGTTGTTAGTATTATTTCCATGGGTTATTATTTTCGTACGGTAACATAAACACCATTCTTTACGCCAGCTCCATACATTTACTAGATGGTGTTTTAAATTTCTATATTGCGCTTTCTCTAAATATTTTATCAAACTTAAATAGTTATTTAGGCAAAGTGTTAGAAGTGCAACTTTTTTTCACAAGTGTGGAGGGTTATTAAACGGGGCACAGCCGAGTTTAATAATCCACACGCGTGAAAAATAAGCACGCTAACACGAGTTGTCTATAAGATTTTTTAAAATTTCATGAAATATTCAAATCCAAGCCTAATTTGTATAGAATTTTATTGGCCTTAATTTTAGTCAAGTGGGTTGGTCAGTTCTGGTAATTTGGGAAACGTCGTTATTTATTGAAATCTGTAATTTGTTCATGTCAAAATAAAACTAAAAATGAATAAATAATTTTCTACTAAAATCTCTCATTCCTAAATTAAAAGCAGTGTCACTTTTTTTCAATGAATGAAAAAAAGTCGACACGTCACACCCTGAAATTAATTTAAAAGCGCCTACTTATTTAAATGCAATTTGATAAAATAGCTCTTCGAAATCTTCTACAGTTTCCGCGTAAATTAATTCTTGAAATTAAAGCATTATTGCTTTTCTACTATTTTTGTGAATATTATGATTGGAATCCCACAACCATCGCCAAAATACTTGACACATGTGAAAAGTGCAACGCAGAAGAACAGATGATGGAAACACTGACCTAAGTGCACTTCTTTCAACTTGGCTATCATCTGTTAAAAATACTCGTGGAAAATCTTCATCTGATAGTCTATTTTTAAGAAATATATCTTTAATAGAAGCAAATTCAAGTGTATAATTTCCTTCCTTTCAACAGTGGACTGACAAAAATGTAACGTAATGGTCAGCAGTTATTCCATCAGCATAATTTGCAATAGATATAGGAGAGTGGGTGGGTGTTGTGTCGTTCTGCAGCACGCACAGTGGGCCGAAAATCCCAAAAAGTGGCCAAAATTCTGATTATATTTTTAATGGCTTAGAAATCACTTATGTAATAAGGGAAAAATAATAAAAAAAATCACAAGAGCTAGGGGTGTTTTATGGGGGATGTTTTTTTTTGAAAAGTAGGAATTTATACATTTTTCTGTCTCAGCTCATTTAAAATCACTAAAAACATACGGAAAAAATAAAGAAAAAAATTTCAGGCCCCGAGGGTGTTGTTTAGGGGATAATTATTTCGCCGAGTTGCTAATTTATAGGGTTTTTCGATTTTACTTGATTTAAAGTCGCTCGTACAATACGGAAAAACTAAGGAAATCGATCTAGTATTACTAAAAAATTCCGGGGGTGCTTTTAGAGGGTGATTACTTGCCAGGGCCGCAAATGTTTAACTTTTTCAATTGTAACCCATTCAAAGTCATTTACAAAAGACAAAAAAAATTATTTAATTTCTAAAACAATGATCTAAGTACGAGTATATACAATTAAATATCTATGCACATATATAAAAATGTTAATTGTTCAATGGAACGTCATTATCACTCTCAGTGTCGCTCTCCTCCTCGGATGAAGAGGTTTCCTTTTCTGGATTCGTGGCTACCACTGAAGATGTACTTGGTTCTTCTGATGACACCTCAGGTTTCTTCAGCAATAACAACATTTCACCAGTAAAGGACGAACTTTTTTTTGGGGCAGTTGTCGCAAAGAAGAAATTAAAGGATCCGAGGTAATCAGTAATCTGTTTAACAAATCTTGATTTCCGCACACTCTTGAGGATTTTCGAGTATGTAGTTGTCTAAAATTTTTTAAATCCTTGTTCCTCGATTCCTGTGCCTCTTCCGATAATTGACCAATAGGTAATATTGCCTCTTTAATTATTATTGCACCATGGAACAAGATTTTGTGAACCGAGGCTGGCATGTAATACCACGGATACTTTGCGACATATAGTCTCGCTGTTTTCAAAGCATATTCCTCAAATGCTTCTGGGTCGATTGCGTATCCACAAGACAGTGTTTGTAATATTACGCTAAATCGTTGAATTATTGTATTGTCTATTCCAGTTATTGAAGCAGAGAGGGAGGAATCTTTAAAAAATCTTCTGGCGGTATTACCGTCATTTGTTGTTCCGCTGCCACCGCTTTTCGGTATATCAACAAGTAGTCCCATTTTAACGCGAAAATCATTTTGAATTTTTCTTTTTCGCTCTTCAAAAATTGCCTTATTTTGTACCCCACGAACTTGCCAAGTTTTTATTTCCAGCCTGTAAGAAATGTGCAAAAGACACTCAAAAAATCTAATCCATGCATGAAGCGTAGATAACCCAAACTGTAACGTATCTGCATGAAATGGTTTTGCAAGAATTTTCTCCACTTGGTTCATCTCCTTGGGGGTTGCTTTACAAATATAGCATGCTTGTGCTGACGAGGTTTCCGTAATAGCATTATAAACCTTGCCATTTATCATTGTCATTACACAAACATACGAAACAGAAAGTTCTTGATTTTCTTCTATGTTGTATTTGGTCGGCTTAAGTTGTGCAATTTGGTTTTCTATGTAACTAGTTTCTTGTAACGTTAATTCTTTAGTTTCCTTTTTGAATTGAAACCGAATTGGTCTACAGAATCTGGTGGAAGAAGAACGTGGATTGTGCCATATTATTGTCTTTGCTTTCCCCGGTTTTTCTGAATATAACTGTAATGGGACTAGAGACGTCAAAAATAAATCACCATCACCTACACCTGACTCGGAAAATAGTTGCTTATATTCAGAATGACCCGTACTTCCGTCGCAACCCCATTTTACCAACAATATTAAATTGCTCAACCCATCATCTGGCAAACTCATTACCACTGCCTTTTGCACTTCAAGTATACGCTGTGTCGTATGATCGAGAAGATCCTGTAACAGAATTTCTGCAGAGGTTTCAGTTACAATCTGAGCCTCCTTTCGTGGATAGCAACGGGATTTAGCTTCTCGAACTTTGTTATACGAGGGATAAATGTCGGCGAAATTTTCTTTCGCTGCTCGCCTATGAACCAAATATTGTTGTTTGCAGTTTTTTGCTTCTACCAGAATTGAAAGTGCTTGATCAGGTGTGAACGGTACAGGTTTTTGAAATTTCTGGCTCGCCTTCCAAGCATCCTGCATTTTTCTTGCTTTCGTTGGAGTTGTAAAAACTGCCTCTGAAATTAGTTTTGCGGCAGTATCTTTCCCTTCTTGTTTAAGACTTTTCTTTGCCGCTAAAGTGAGTTCTTCGGCTTCAAAAGTACAACACAGCTTCTCAGTTTTTCTCCTCTTGATTCTGCAACTACTTTCCGAAAACTTTAATTTCGGACGACCACGACCGCTGCCACTTCCAGATGATGTGCTTGGTTGTGGATCATCAGTCCCTTCAATTTCTTTGCCCTCAACTTCAAATATAAAATCTTTGTTAAGCCAAGATTTATTTTTTTCTAAAAATCGGGGGATGTATCTTGAAGACTCTTTGAGTTTTGAGTAAACTGTACTGCAGAAAATGGAGTTGACTTTTCTAAGCTGTGTTTTCGCAGTTTGGTTATTTTCTATTTTGTAATGCCCTACTAAATAGTTAAACAAATATTCAGTTTGGCACGAACGCCCTTCACCTTTCTTCCCATATAAAATATCAAAAAGATGTCTTCTGGTCAACATTTTGTTATACCTTAGTTCTGTAAAGAAGTAGGAAAATTATTGCAAAATATCAATAAATAAATGATATCATAACTAAATATTATTAGTAATCCAATTGGCCGATGCGCGCTCGTTACAATGCGACGTGCAGTTACTCTGATTACATGCACGCGCGGCGTCTTGGAAAAAAGGCAATATTTCCTAAATGGGCATAAACGGGCATGCGGATCTGATATATATTATTAAGGAATGTACAAGGAATTTTTTGAATATTTTCTGAAAGCCCAGACTCGTCTGGATTTTTTGTTTGCTCAGAAAATGCTGACTAATCTCATATAAATTTGAACTAAACACCCCCATGAATATAAGCAAATTGTTTAAATGGGTAAACGCAGGGGTACTTGACAATATGTATAAGTTAAAGTACTTACCCTAAGAAAGCTTCTTGAAATATTCCACTTTAAACACAGGCGTCTTATAAGCACAATCACTCGTCAAAAGTTTGTGATAAAATGAGCTGTAAGTACGGAGCATCAACGTAACAAAAGGGTCGTGTTTACGACCCTCTAGCAGGTAGAACCTTCGTTCAATGCACTCGAAATTCTAGGAAATGATGCATTGACTATCCCTTTAACTATCTACGGAAGCACGTAGGAATATAAACAATTTAAAAAATAGCTATTTTTGGCCACTTTTCTGGACTTTGGGCCCACTGTGGCACGGTGTGGTTTGTCGAGTTATAATGGGTTATTAATATCCAGCAAAACACACCACGATGTAGCACTGCCTTTTAAAACAGTGAGCTGTAGAATGGTGTGTTCTGGCTTTACGCGTCCCGGACGGACCAGCGTCCCGGACGGACGAACCAGCGTCCCGGACGGACGGAAATCACGTGATTTCTCGAAAACCGGAAGTGTCACGTGACTGAAATTCGGTTCCTGACCTGACATGACCATTCCAAACATATAACTTTAATAACTTTTTTCTCTATCTCTTACGGTTTGGCTGCTGAAACAGCGTCCCGGACAAAACAGCGTCCCAGACAGACGGAAATCACGTGATTTCTCGAAAACCGGAAGTGTCACGTGACTGAAATTCGGTTTCGGACCTGACGTGACCATTCCAAACATATAACTTTAATAACTTTTTTCTCTATCTCTTACGGTTTGGCTGCTGAAACAGCGTCCCAGACGGACCAACGTCCCAGACAGACAAGTCTATTATATATATGGATCTTCTCGTTCCACATATTTCTGCTGCCTTATTGTACAGGGTGTCCGGATAAGCGTACGGAGCGGCTGTATGTGGACAATAGTAAGGCCTAGATGTTTGAGAAAAAAATCCTTATAAATAAAGTGGGCAATAGAAATTGCTGGAAATTATTTTCAAGTTCGTAATTCGGCCGCTAGGGGGCGTAACTGTTATGAAGGAACCAGAGCCAGTAGATATAGAGAGTACCGCCACGTCCGCCATGTTTGTTCCTTTGTCATATGCACAAAGCAACCACTAATAGAGCGATTTCTCAAACAGTAAGCTTGAATAAAAGTTTCAGCGTCCTACAACGGGTGGGCCAGAAACTATTCAGGCAAGGCGGCAAAATTTAAATACGCCATTACTACGATATTTGGATTAATCAAGGATATACCGTCAACACCAATACAAATTTTGCATATACATAATTTGCCTTCATCAGAATCTCGATTTTAAAGTTTTGAACCGCATAAATCGGAATATGCAAAATCTTTATAGGTTCTGAAGTTTACAATAATTATGGAAAATTCAAACAAAATATTTGCGAATAACAAATATATTTAAGTAATTCAAATAGCAATATTGTTTAATAGGTATTGTCAATCTTACAATAGTCGTGCTCAATTGCAATAATTTGCTTTGGTTAAAAATGCTTTTCACGCATTTTAAATGATTTGTCGGTGTCAGTTTGACGTATGAGTTTACTATTTACGCACTTTTCAAAAGGCGGACAGGTGACACCAGCGCCTCCTGACGGATGGGCCAATGTCTAACAATTATTTGATTTGACAGATGCATTCAGAAAACGCTTCTATTAGTAGGTTTTTCTATGCCGTTGGGAAACTTGTGTCTCCTACACTAATTCGGCACAATTTGAAGCAACACTTCTTCACATACCGACCCATAATTAATTATAGTTTGGTTCACAACCTTGTCGAATGGCGACACTAGCGCCCTCCGATGGGTGGGCCAGTCCCTAACAATTATTTGACAGGTGCATTTAAGAAACTCCTCTATTAGTGGTTGCTTTGTGGTCATATGCGTCACTTTGAGGTTTTGTAACACAATTCCGTCAACGTGACATTTATTGCCAATCCGAAATTTTACTTAAAATTGGCAAGACTGTAAGTCTATGTCAAATTCGAGGTTAGTAGGTTAGGTTTTGTTTGTTATTTGACACAAACTGATGGAAAACATAACCTCGAATTTGACATAGACTTACAGTCTTGCCAATTTCAAGTAAAAATTTAGACATAACTCAATCAGTCATTGCTGATGGGAACAAAAATGGCGGCGATGGCGGCATTTTCACGGATCAAAGAATGGCGGTACTCTCTATATCTACTGGCTCTGGAAGGAACTAGTGTACCTATCATATAAATAAAGGAGAACGATCCAAACGTGTGTGTCCGTCACGACAATTGCAGACGCGATGTCCCCCATTTGCTTTTGCATGCATTTCGCCATCGCCTCGATTTCGTGACCGGGGCGGAGCCCCGAAGGCCCCTTTGGAGAGGGGCAGAGCCCCGAGGGCCCCTTGGAGAGGGGCAGAGCCCCGAGGGCCTCCTTGGAGAGGGGCGGAGACCTGAGGGCCCCGTTGAAGAGGCGCGGAGCCCCGACAGCCCCCTTGGAGAGGGGCGGAGCCCCGACAGCTCCCTTGGAGAGGAGCGGAGCCCAGAGGGCCCCCTTGAAGAGGGGCAGAGCCCCGTGAGCCTCCTTGGAAAGGGGCGGAGACCTGAGGGCCCCCTTTAAGAGGCGCGGAGCCCCGACAGCCCTCTTGGAGAGGAGCGGAGCCCCGACAGCCCCCTTGGAGAGGAGCGGAGCCCCGGGGGCCCCCTTAGAGAGGGGCGGAGCCCCGTGAGCCCCCTTAGAAAGGGGCGGAGCCCCGGGGGCCCCCTTGGAAGGGGAGGAGAGCCAAGGACCCCCTTGGAGAAAGGCGGAGCCCCGTGAGCCCACTTGGAGAGGGGCGGATTCCCGAGGACCCCCCATTTTAAGCAATTATTCTCTCTTCAAATGATAACAGATCTCCTTTAGATGGTTAACATCAATTAAAACTTGCACGGGTGTTTATCTACAAATAACTCCTGTTTTATTAAAAAACTGTTTTAAAACGGTAATACTGAAACTAACAATAATGGTTTTCAGTTGAAAACGTCTGAAATATTACTGAAATATGACTACAAATACCTGTGTAAACTGCAGGAGTCGTCTGTACCGCATTCACTCCATTTGTTACACTGTGACAGAATTTTCATGTGCATTTTTTAACGGTGTCAGTGACATTTAGTAACAAAATATTACTAAAGTCAAAATTATTGCTTGGTTAAAATTTATTTTTCATTCGTATTTATTTTATTTTTGTGTATAAAACACAAGTGTACATCAATGATGATACAATATTTATTTTGATGCTTAGGCCGTGTTCAGTAACTGAGCTACTTTAGATAATTTATAAAATGTCAACGTCTTATTTTGACATTAGTAACTTTTTGTAACTAAATATGCGTACACTGCTAAAAATATTCAATAGGACATTGAAGCGACTCTTAATGACGGATTTTAAAACAACCAATCAGAAACAGGACCAAAATTGACCACACTGTCGTTAATATAGACACTGTACTGTGTACCTGTCAACCATATATGTGTATTATATATATGCTGTCAACACGTTAGTTGGTGGTATGTATTTTTGTGATATTTGTGTGGTGTATTTCGTGTGATCTGCTGTCATCCATGTTGTCTCGAGATGCCAACCATTGTTCCTTTTTCGCCTTCTGTTGGCATGAAACCGGTGACACCAATAACTCGGCAGAAGCGATGAGATTAAAAGAATCGAAAAATCGATGTAAGATCGATAATCGAACTGATCTAGAAAATTGGCGAAACTGGCAAAATGTTTTCAAATTTGGCATCTCGAGGCACATACGATGACGTGCTGATCGTATGGGACTTTTTTGACGTGTTTTTTTTTAGATCATGTCGACAATTAGTAGTGCGATAGCTCCTCTTGGAGCCTTTCAACGGTTAGGTGAAAGCAGTGAGCTTCCACCTCACCACGTGAACGTTCCTCTTGGTTTAGAGGACGGGTATTTCCCTATTTCTTCCTCTACAAAATAACCCTCTGATTCCTGTCATGTAAAATGTGTTTTCTGAGATTGTGTAACAAGTGTGTAACAGAACGGAATGTCCCTTCGTAATAGGCCTAAAAATGGTGGTAAATTGAATAGGATAGACCGCGCAATAGAGCGCGCAGCTCCGTTTATATAAGATAAGAGTAAGGCAAACGATGACATTTAGGGATCCAAAAAAATGAAGTTTGCCGGAAATGCCATAGTTAACTACGTTACTTTGTTATTGTGTAGTTGCACGTTTATTAATTATAGTTCTCCTATTATGAAATGTATTCATACAACACATAGGCAAAATTTATACAATTTAAGTAATATACAATAATCTATTAGGCATTTTATATTGTTTATTCAAATTTAAACTACAGTTACTTTTGTTGGAACCCATACATTAATTATAATATGTTACTTAATACCTTAAAGAGATGAAACGATAAAAACATGAAATATAAATGTGTAATTAACGAAACTGCATGTGTTATGTACGTATTAGAAAATGCAAATAATAGAGAATAGCGACAAACATGTGGAGCATCTGCTAAAAAATATGTTTTTTGTTCTTCTTTGAATGGACTGTTAATGAAATTGACTATTTTGCAACATTTTCCGGCAATAATTCCTAAATTTCTCTACATGCCTCGATTGCAGCGCCCATGGGTTATGTTACCGAAACAATATTTAAACCTATGTTTGTAGCATGTTCCACGATTTTAATTAAAATGTCCTCGACTATTGAGCTGTTAGTGCTTTCTGATGTAAAATAGTAAGCCACCATTTGCTTCCATCTAGTTGTGATACTACCTACAAATAATAAAACAGTGAATATTAAAAACCTAATCCCCCTGTGGGTTGGGGTTAGAATAGATCCACAGTATCCCTGCTTGTCGTAAGAGGCGACTAAAAGGGTTGGGCGTGGGGCTAACTACCCCATCTCGTAAAAAAAGTATCGTTATGAAAACTCAAGTAGATGAAGCCGGACTGAATCCAAGTAGACGACCAGGCTATCGAAATAAGGGGCCTTAAAACTGCTAACCGACGTACTAGATAACCACAAAGCAGATATAACAGCAATCCAGGAAATGCGATGGATAGGGAATGGGATAATTCAAAAAAGAAACCATGATGTATACTATAGCTGCCATAAGAACAGACACATATTTGGCACAGGATTTATTGTAAGTAAAAGGATAAAACATCGAATAATAGGATTCTCTCCAATTAATGAACGGATCTGCTGCATACGGATTAAAGCAAAATTTTTCAATATAAGTATCATCAACGTACATGCACCTACGGAAGATAGGACAGAAGATGAAAAAGATGGTTTTTACGACACACTAGAAAACGCGTATGATAGATGCCCGAACAATGACATAAAAATAGTGATAGGCGACATGAATGCCAAAGTTGGCAAAGAACCAATACTGCACCCTCACATAGGAAGACATAGTCTACACGAAGAAACTAATGACAATGGGTTAAGAATGGTAAACTTCGCTGCATCAAGAAATATGACTGTGGGTAGCACCAAATTTGACCACTAAAACATCCATAAAGCAACATGGACAAGCCCAGACGGGAACACATCCAACCAAATAGATCATCTACTGATTGACGGGCGCCACATCTCAAATCTTCTAGATGTAAGGTCCTACAGAGGCGCAAACATCGACTCCGACCACTACCTTGTTGGAGCAAAAATCAGAGCAAGAATATCCAACGTCAAAAAAGAAAGAACTCACCGCCAAATCAGGTTTAATACGGACAGACTGAAATCGGCAGAAGTTGCGGAAGAATATGCTAATAATATTAGTCTATTGTTACAAAACCCGCCTGATATAGATACCATGAATATAAACCAACAATGGGAACAATGCAAATCTATAATAAACTCAGCAGCCGAAAAGACACTAGGAAAGGTGCAACATCCACGAAGGAACAAATGGTTTGACGCCCAGTGTGCGGAGGTAACATACGAAAAAAACAAGGCGTACGCGAAAATGCAACAAAGGCACCGAACACGGGCATCAATAGAAGAATATAAAGCAAAAAGAAGAGAAGAGAAAAGAGTGCATAAGATAAAAAAGAAAAAATACCAGAACGACCAAATTGAAGAACTAGAAAATCTAAGAAACCAGAGAGAAAGCAGGAAATTCTACAAAAAAATTAATGAGATGAGACGGGAATTCAAACCAAGACTATCACTGTGTAAAGATAGAGAAGGCAATATCATTAGCGAAAAGGAAAAAGTTCTAGAAAGATGGGCAGAATACTTTAAAGAACACTTAAGAACAGCCGGAAGAAGTAGAAGACCAACCTACTGTAGACGAAGAACGACCACCCCCGACATTACCAGAAGTCCGCGAAGCCATTAAGAAACTGAACAATAACAAAGCCCCCGGATGTGACAACATACCATCCGAACTAATTAAGTACGGCGGAGAACATCTGACCATATATCTACAAAAGTTAATAGGCGAAGTATGGAACAGCGAGCGGATGCCAGAGTAATGGAACATTGGTGTTATATGTCCACTACATAAAAAGGGAAACCAGCTGGACTGCTCAAACTATAGAGCTATAACACTCCTAAATACAGCCTACAAAATTCTGTCCAACATTATACACAGCAGAATCCTGAAACACTTCGAACAAATAATAGGCAACTACCAATGTGGATTTCGGAGTGGCAAGTCAACGAATGACCAAATTTTCTCACTTAAACAAATCATTGAAAAGACGTCGGAATACAATATAGAAACGTATCACATATTCATAGATTTTAAAGCCGCTTACGATAGTATAAAAAGAGACGTACTGTACAATGCTATGGAAGAACTCGGAATCCCGCAAAAACTAATAAAACTAACAAAACTCACTATGAAACAAGTACTGTGCTCAGTAAAAATACAAAATGAGACATCCCAACAATTTGAAACATACAAAGGAGTGAGGCAAGGCGACTCACTTGCGTGTCTCCTGTTTAACATTGCCCTAGAGAAAGCCATACGAGACTCAGATATCGAAACAACAGGATCAATATTCACGAAATCCACGCAAGTATAGTATTCCAACCAGAAATTGGAAAGCTATTTAAAATCAGGCCAGCATTGAAAACAGTAAGTCACTTCGTAATTTAATTCATAAAATTACTGTTTGATTGTCATTCAGTGACACTTCGATAATAACCTTCAAATTTGACAGATGCATTGGGAAGTTTGGAAGATATATAAGTTTTTCAAAATTATATATGCTACTATACGGTTTTAAAAACTCAACTAGTACCTACTTAAATCATGCACAATGTTACAATGCCTTAACAAAACAGTTACATGTACAATTTGCAGATGAACTGTCATTACTTGAAAGCTGATTGACATTAGAATATTATTTACTGATTGTATGAAACCAACTTAGACATGACTTACACTTTTCATGGTGTACTGGATTTTAAATAGCTTTCCAATTTTTGGTTGGAATACTATACTAGCGTATGCCGACGACATTGACATTATAAGTCGAACAGCCAGAACAAATAATGAAGCTTTTGTAATTAGACAATGCTTTTGTTCAACTAGAAAGAGCGGCAAAAGAAATGGGGCTAGAGGTTAATGAAGAAAAAACAAAGTACATGGTAGTAGCTCGCACGGAAGAACGAAGAAATAGAATGAGGCAAAATGTGACAATAGGGGAGTACAATATAGAAGTAGTGAGAGACTTCATATACTTAGGGTCACAAATAAACAATGAAAGAAAAAATGAAGAGGAAGTCAAAAGAAGAATTCTGCTCGCAAACAGGTGCTTCTATGGACTAAAAGAGCAACTGAAAAGCCACAGTCTTACAAGAAAATCTAAAAGCATCATATACAAGACCCTAATACGACCCGTACTAACCTACGCCTCAGAAACGTGGACACTAACCAAGTCAGAAGAAGCACTTCTAGGAGTATTCGAAAGACAAGTCTTACGAACTATATATGGCCCCGTGATGGAAAATGAAATATGGCGAAGGAGATTTAACCAAGAACTGTATGAACTATATGATGACGTAGACATAATCAAGATAATCAAAGTTGGGAGACTCAGATGGGCAGGCCACGTTGTTAGAAAAGAGAACGCAAACCCGACCAAACGCATCTTACTAACAAAACCAGAAGGTAAAAGAACTGCTGGAAGACCTAAACTCAGATGGTTGGATGCGGTGGAAAAGGACCTGAAGAGCATGGGAATACGAAACTGGAAAGCCGTAGCCCAAGATAGAGACAGGTGGAAACAACTACTTGAAGAGGCCAAGACCCAAGCCGGGTTGTAAAGCCATTGATGGTGATGATGATTAAAAACCTAAAATTGTTCTAATATTTTATTAACCTAACACGAAAACTAAAGCTTTAGCAGCTAAACGATTGTCTTGAGTTGGCAATGTTACACCTCCCGTAAAAGAATTCGTGGCCACACAAAAGGCCATATTCTTTCTTATTTCCATTTCATCGAAAGCATGCAGTCTTTTTCGAAAATTTTGTTACAGTTTGAAATTGTAATCTTTAATAAAGTAAAGACATCTGTTAAAATGCCAGGTTGAAAATTTAAATGCTGCAAATGGAAATTTAATCTGCGAATAGATGGAAATGGAAGTCCTATTTTCCCAAAATTATTATTATACCCACTTTGTCCACATGAAAATCTCAGCTTTAATGACCTTTCTAAGGTTTCATTGGTACAGCTGCGGAAATATAAAGCAATTTGCCTAAGTTAAATTGTCTGAATGAATTCATTGTTGGTGCTATCCCAAGTTGCTTATATTGCATCAACAAGTTCTTCTTGGTTCATTGGTATGTGGTAGATAGGATTTCATGAACAATTAGGAAGGCAAAATTGCAATATTCAAATTGTGAAAAATTGTCTTACATGACTTGTCCCGGTTTATGTTTCCGCGACTGTACATTCGTTACATTTATTTTTGGTAGTTGTTAATGTTTGAATTTGATCATTAGTAAAAGTCTTCTTTAATTGTGTTTAAAACAATTATTCTTTCTTTTTGTCTCACAAAGAAGATGGCTTAATTGTCTGTTATTTCGTCGCAATTTAATGTGTTGTACTACCAGAGATTCACACATTTTTTTGGAATCAAAATCACATTGAGGCGAAATTTTATTGTTAGCTTCATGAATTGTAATTTTACCCAACATGATTGTTGGTATAGCTGTTTTTTCATATTTTTGTTCTATTTTCGCTAACCTCCCACTGATCATTGTCGAAATGCTTTTCACAAATTAGTCTTTTGTAACTATAATTTTCCTTGCTGATCTTGTTTAGCCAAATTCTGTTCCTCAAACCATCCTTTGGAACACTAGCTAAGTAAACACCATTTTCAGAGCAGTTCTTGCAACCATGGACAGAGCAACCAGTCATGCTAAAACGAAATTATTGAAAATAGGTCAAGGGAAAAAGGAAATTGAAAAATTACATGATTAACAAAATTATGTGAGGAAAAACCCTCAAATTTCGCCACTTATTTTACAAATTAATTACGAACTGCATGTTTTTACTAACTTTGACAAGTTTAATGTAATGTCAGTTGAATGTCACCAATTACAAACAATCAAAAACCTGTCGAACACTTCTAAATCGCATCTAGATCTATTGTACTACAGTGGCTATATACAAGACAGTGTGGCCATAGGGATGTTTTCGCCGCTATTGGTCGACGCGAATATCCGCCATTAACAGGCAAAATATTTAGTTACTTTTAAGTTGTTCTCAAAGAGGTTGGTAGAAGCTGTTCATTTGGTTATGGAAGAAAATAAAACCTTTCAAATCTGACAATTGTAAATTGTCAGTGTCAAATAATTCATTAGCGTCGCAAGCGGGTCAAATTTTATCATCTATTGCCCTGAAAAACTAATATTCTGCACAGTATTTAAATGTGACAATTTATAATTATGCTATTGTTGTAATAGCACAAGATGCGTTCGACTTGGAATATATGATAAAGAGATTACATCGGTGCTACGATAAATGGAGCCTTAGCATAAGTTTAGAGGAAACGGAGTATTTAGTAGTCAACTCGAAAGCACAATATGAAGTCTTAATAAATGAAGATGTCGCAGTAAGACAAGTAGAAAGGTTTAAATACCTCGGTGCTACAATACAATCGATGAAAAAGGTTTGGGAACAGAAGAGATCAGAACTCGAATAGTACAAAGTACTTAAAATCAATTTGATGGGACAATACTATCTCTAACAAAAACAAAAAAAGAATAGGTAAAGTAATGGTAGAGTCGGTGCTATATTATGGCAGTGAGGTATGGACTGTAACAGCGGAAATGAAACGAAGACTAAACACAGTTCAAATGGACGAAAAAGCGCAAAGGTATCGATACGAGGTAGAGTGACGAACGAGGAAATAAGACGCAGAATGGAGGCACCAGAATCAGTTGTGGACAGAATTGGAGGAATGGAGGAGACGACGTGGCTTATGAAGATCTTTAAATGGTCGCCACCGGTTAAGAAAAAAAGAGGTAGACCACGCAAACCGTGGAATGAGGGTATTCGGAGAGCCATGGAGGAACCTGGAAGAAAACCAAGCACAGAACAGGGAGGTTTGGAGACAGGAAACAGGAAGACGGCATTTAGCTGTATTATAAACTAGCATAACTGAAACCGGTTGTAAACTTCATGTAACACCTTAAAGCACTACGAACGAACGCCAATGAGAAATGTCAATGTCCAAAAATAACACTGCACCTGTAGCTAACATCAACTAGTTAAAATAACTAGCGCCAAAATAATGACCACTCAAAAACGTTCGATTATTTCGAAAAGCACTGTATATCTCTACGCTCAAATTTGCCTGTTAATGGCGGCCAACAATCGTATGGCCACACTGTCTTGTATATAGTCACTGTATATTGTACATGCTTAGGGATCCAACCAATCAAATACTGTTTCTGCATTTGCCGTACTCTTATCCTACTTATTATATAGGTACTCTAGAAGGAACTACAGTGCCTTGAAGTGCCTTGATAGAGACAGTGGCGACAATGGCGGCCAATGGCCTACTAACTTTAATGAATTGAACGTTTTTGAATGGTCATGGTTACACAACGTATAAATAATATGTTGGTGGCACTGTAAGACTATGTCAAATTCGAGGTTATCAGGTTAGGTTTTGCGTCAGTTTTGACACAAACTGACGCAAAATCTAACCTGCTAACCTCGAATTTGACATAAACTGATGCAAAACCTAACCTGCTAACCTCGATTTGGTATAAACAAACAAAAGCATCAACAAATTTTGCCTCTTAATGGCGCTCGATTCGAGCGACCAATAAAAAAGTCACACTCTATTGTCGCCACTCTGTCATATAAAATCACTGTAGAAGGAACCAGAGCCAGTAGATATAGGAGAGTACCGCCACGTCCGCCATGTTTATTCCTCTGACATATGTGTCACTTTGAGGTTTGTAGCCCAATTCCGTCAACGTGACGTTGGAAATCCAAAACTTTACTTAAAATGTGCAAGACAGTAAGTCTATGTCAAATTCGAGGTTAGCAGGTTAGGTTTTGCGTCAGTTTTGACACAAACTGACGCAAAACATAACCTGCTAACCTTGAATTTAACATAGACTTACAGTCTTGGCAATTTCAAGTAAAATTTTAGACATAACTCAATCAGTTATTGCTGATAGGAACAAAAATGGCGGCGATGGCGGCATTTTCACGGATCAAAGAATGGCGGTACTCAGGAGAGTACCGCCACGTCCGCCATGTTTGTTCCTTTGAAATATGCGTCACTTTGAGGTTTGTAGCACAATTCCGTCACCGTGACATTTATTGGCAATCCGCAATTTTACTTAAAATTGGCAAGACTATAAGTCTCTGTCAAATTCGAGGTTAGTAGGTTAGGTTTTGTTTGTTATTTGACACAAACTGGCGGAAAACATAACCTGATAACCTCGAATTTGACATAGACTCACAGTCTTGCCAATTTCAAGTAAACTTTTAGACATAACTCAATCAGTCATTGCTGATGGGAACAAAAATGGCGGCGATGGCGGCATTTTTACGGATCAAAGAATGGCGGTACTCTCCTATATCTACTGGCTCTGGCTTGGCCAATACCGCAGCATTTTGTTTTGCGACATTTTTTCGTATCTGTCATGATAAGGGAGGGGGAGGCCAATACATTTTTCATAATTTACATTTTAATACCTCCTGAACCATTCAACCGATTTGAATATTTTTGGTCTCGTTTGAAAGAGCATTTTATGGTCTTTAAAGAAATTTTTTGTTGAGTCCTTTAGTTTAAAACAAATTAACTAGAGGGCGTTATCTGCAGCGATTACACATTTTTGCTATTTTTGGAAAAAAGTTTAATGGGACGGTACTATTTTCTTGACAGACCCTCAGCCATCATAAAATTTGCTAAATTTTAGTGAAAACCGCATCGCGATATCTCCATCCGTTATCGGTTTATAGGAGAAAATGTAAAAAATTCGAGTACCTCAATCGGATCAAGTCACCTTAACGAGCAAAACAAATCACATAGCCATGGTAAACGACGTAATTCTACGATTCAACTTTCTCCCCACTTAGCACAAAATTGTTAACTCGTCGAGCCTTCCTTCACACTTTGTCCAGGCTTAGGACTGGTTCAAAACTAGTTTTGAAGCGTGTTTAAAGGCCAACGGGCCAGCAGAACATCAGTAACAACAATAAAACAAAATAAGCACAAAACACTTAGAATTATTCAAAGCTTAGCCACAAATAGCTCACAAATGTTCAAAATGTCTTCCATCATTCTCGATGCATTTATTTAATCTAATTTCGGTAGAAAAAACCGCTGCTTCAATTTCAGCCCTGGACAAGCTTCTAATGGCATTTCGTGTTCTTTCCATCATATTTTCCCTGGTTGTTGGTTTCTCTTGAAAAACCAGGTCTTTCAGTCTACCCCATAGGTAAAAATCTAAACAAGTTAGATCCGGCGAGCGCGCTGGCCAGGGAAATAGACTTCTTCCAATAACACGATTCGAATATTGCTGGTCTAAATGCTGACGTACGTTTCGGTTATAATGCGCCGGACAACCATCAAGCTGGAACCACATGTTCCTTCTTGTTTCTAAGGATACATCTTCTAAAAGTGGTGGAAGAAAAAAGTTCAACAATTCCAAAAACCTTTCTCCGTTAAAGGTTTGGTCAAAAAAATGTGGGCTTATAATTTTTCCTTCCACAATTCCGCACCATACGTTCAAACTCCAGCAATTTTGATGTTCTACTTGCCGCATCCAATGTGGGTTTTGCTCAGACCAATAATGCATATTATGCAAATTTACACCCCCTGCGCTACTGAAAGTTGCTTCATCCGTCCATAATATTTGTAAAAGAAAATTTGGATTTTCCCGAATCATATTTAACAGCCAGTGACAATGGTTCAGTCTACTATCATAATCAGTATCTTTTAATGCCTGATGTAAAACAATGTCGTAGGGATGCATACTATTTTCTTGAAGAATGTCGTAGGTAATTGTTTTTGGGACTCCTAAGTCGTTGGAAATTTTTCTGATGCTTAAGGTGGATCGTATTGCACGTATGCTAAAACGTTAATAATATTTTTCTCGATGCGTGTTCTACGAATTCTTCGAGTTGCTTGAATGGGCTGCACGTTGCTAGTCTCCCGTATTCACCTAGCCAATCTTGAAAACACTTTTCGAGAAAAATGTCTTCTTTGTGGAAATTCCATTGCATATTGTCGCGACGCAATTGCAGCATTTTCGAAACATTGAAAATAAATGCGTAAGTAAATGACATGATTATTTTAAAAAACTGGATTAATAAGTAAATCTAAGCCACAGAAAATATCAGAACTAAGTTTTGACAGTTGGCAAATCGGTAGTCTTTTTAATTTTAGCAGTTACCATGGCTATATGATTTGTTTTGCTCGCTATAAGATGATTTGATCCGATTGAGGTACTCGAATTTTTAACATTTTCTCCTATAAATCGATAACAAATGGAGATATCGCGATGCGGTTTTCACTAAAATTTAGCAAATTTTATGATTTATGAGGGGTTGTCAAGAAAATAGTACCATTTCATTAAACTTTTTTCCAAAAATAGCAAAAATGTGTAATCGCTGCAGATAACGCCCTCTAGTTAATTTGTTTTAAACTAAAGGACTCAACAAAAAATTTCTTTAAAGACCATAAAATGCTCTTTCAAACGAGACCAAAAATATTCAAATCGGTTGAATGGTTCAGGAGGTATTAAAATGTAAATTATGAAAAATGTATTGGCCTCCCCCTCCCTTATCATGACAGATACGAAAAAATGTCGCAAAACAAAATGCTGCGGTATTGGCCAAGCTATCAAATGATATTTTCATAGTTATAGCTCATCGTATAACTCTCCTAGATAGCGTGACTTTTATGTTCCTTCATAACAGTTACGCCCCGTAGCGGCCGAATTTACAAACTTGAAAATAATTTCCAGCAATTTCTATTGCCCACTTTATTAATAAGGATTTTTTTCTCAAACCTCTAGGCCTTACCATTGTCCACATACAGCCGCTCCGTACCCTTATCCGGACACCCTGTCCTGTATATTATTTCTTTAAATCTCCCTCATCCTTCTTCTAGTTGTAATTCTTCTTTCCGTTCTATTTTTTGAAATTCCTTATCGGTTTCTGTTTGATACTTTTTTCATATTTTCTTCTTGTTTTATTTTGTATATGGGTATTTTCTTCTAATTTACTGTTTTTTCTCTCTCTACTTTCACTTTTTTATTACTACTGTGACTAATCTGTGCTGTGTTCCCAATTTTGCTTCTATTTCTGTCTTTACTTTTTCTATCTTTCATTGCATGGTTTCCGTGTATGTTATGTAATCTATAATGCTCCTAGCATTTCCTTCTTTGGCTATAAACGTATATTTGTCTTCTTTGTTCTGGCTCCATATTGTGTTTCCGATGAGTAATTCATTTATCTGGCAGAATTCCAACATTTTTTACCATTCTTGTTTATTACTAGTTCTCCTTGATTTCCATGCCTTCAAATACTTTCCCCTCCACTATGTTTATCGTTTCCAATTCTTACATTCCAGTCCCCCATTATGATGATTTTATCGTTCCCTGATTTTATCTAGAACTGTCTGCAAGTTACAATAAAACTCTGTTATTTCTTCTGTTCTCTCTGTTGGTGCATTTGTATGATATTAATTAACCTTCCCATTTAATTCTATTATTCGTGAGTTTATTGGTTTATATTTACTAACTCTTTTATTTATTTCTTCTGATAAAACTATACCCACCCCTTCCTTGCTCCTCTGTCCCCCCTGCACTCGTAAATAAAAAAGGCTGTATTTATTTGGCAGTTGTGTGTTGCCGTTTCCCTTTTTTTTAACTTTGCCAATTCCCATTATCTCTATACCAAATTTTTGCATTTCTTCTGTTATTTCTATTTCTTTTCCTATCAGTGTTGTTATGTTCCAATATCTGTTGTTATTTCTTGGTTATTTAAATCGTTACTACTGTTTTCTCTATTACTCTTTCCTTCTCTCTCTTTTTACCGAATTATCATCAATTTTCTTCTCGTTATCCTTTTGCATAGCTTTGTTTAGTTTTTCTGTTTCCGGCCATTATTAAATTTTGCTACTTTTTTTAGAAATGTCCCGTTTTGGTAATCTTCAGCAGACTTTCTCCCAATTTCTCCTGTATTCTCGGATAACGTTTGGCTCAGCGTTCTTCCTTTCTTGCTTAGCTCTTTCCATTTCCTTGTATTTCTACTCTTTTTATTCCTGTTATTGTTTTCCATTATTTCGTTATTTCCCTCTTTTATGTTTGTTTCATTTGGCTCTTCTTCTCTTTCTGCCTCATTTATTTCTATCGCTTGGAGTTTGTTCAAGAGTGTATGGTACACTGTGATTTTGCAGTTTAATACCTCTAAAATGGGTTTCTTTTGTTTTTTTTCTATTTTTTTTATTTACTCTTATTTTAAATAGAACACCCGGTATATTATTATATTTTTGAGTTCAGCTTAAAATTTTAGAGATTATTCAACACTATAATGAACGAACCAATGAAAATTGTTCAATTTGTCAGAAACGGCTAATCAAAATTGACTGCCATTGACCTAATGTCCCAGTGTTTTCACGCGAGCCCGATTGGTTTCAATGATTTCAATTTCGTGAGTAGCCTTTGACTGACATTTCACTAAAACGTCAAAGTGAAGTTTGCAAATCGGCGTCGTTCTAAAAACTCGTAATAATCGTGTTGGAAGCTCCAGTATTGAATTAATAGTAGAAAACATTAAAAATGTGTGCTATCGAACACTGTAACAGTCATCTACCCATATAATAATTTTATTTAATTTAAAGAAGAAAACAACAGGTATGAAACCTAGTTACAGTTTTCTTAATGTACCTATTAAAAAGAGAAATAAATTCAAATTCGAACTGACTGCTATCAAAACAAATTAAAGTCAGATTAAAAATCAAATTACAACTTCAATCAAATCAAAATCAAAAGGTGAGAGGATCATAACTTGTAAATTTTTACTACTGTAGCTTTAAAAACAGTGGCAGTGACATCAAAAAGGTTGAAATTTAGAATAGCAAAATATTCATTGCATAGCGAACATGCTCTAACAAGTGGAGAATTCTGTCTGCAGGACGTGCGACACAATTTCACTTCTAATAATTCCGCTTGCCGAATTCTACGTGAGGGAATATGTAGTACAATTCTCGATAGCAAAGGCGGTGAGTCCAGTAAGTTATTAAATACTTTATGTAAAAATAATATATGATGCACCGTCCTTCTATATTCAAGTTTAGGCAAGTTAAATTCTTTCCTAATAGGCTGGAAAGATGCAAATTCTGGGTTGACACCGTGGCGCATAAAGTACATAAATTTAATAAACTTATTTTGCACTCTCTCTATTTTTTTAATATTAGTAGCAAGATGTGGTGACCAGATGACCGCAGCATACTCCAGTCGCGAACGTATGAAAGTATTGTATAATATGTGAAGACTCTGAGCATTCTTAAAGCTAGTAGAATTTCTTACAATAAATCCTAGCATTTTTAAGCTCTTGTTGCATATACTCTCGATATGAAGATCAAATTTCAGAGATGAAACGAAGTGTACGCCAAGGTCTCGAGTCTCGTACCTCCTTTCTAAGGGAATATTGTCCATTTTATAAAATTCTAAATTATAATTTTGCTTCAAATTATATGACATAACAAAACATTTACTGATATTGAAGAAAAGTCTATTTTTCACACTCCATGCATAGATACTGTCGATGTCTCGTTGCAATAGTTGTATGTCGCCGACGCTCACTATCGGACGATAGATTTTTAAATCATCTGCGTATAACAAGCATGATGTATTACTCGATAAACAGTTCGGTAAATCATTGATTAATAATATAAAAAATAGAGGTCCGAGATTCGACCCCTGTGGTACACCCGATGTAGCACAAAACGGAGAAGACGTCGCATTTAAATAATGTACATACTGATACCGTTGATCTAAGTATAACCGAAAAAATTTTATTAAATCCATACTAAATCCAAATGTACTTAACTTGTGCACCAAGACATCATGATCTACTTTATCAAATGCCTTGGAGAAATCGGTGTAGACTACATCAACGCGCCCGTCCTGCTCAAGGACTTTGCTCACATCGTCGCAAAATAGAGTTAAATTAGTTGTGACTGACTGTTTTTTAACAAACCCATGTTGTTCAAGGCATATGTAATTTTTAACATGTTCATAGATTTTTTCAAATAGTACATATTCAAATAGTTTAGCAGGAGTTGAGAGTATAGAAATTGGGCGATAATTAGAGAACTGATTTTTTTCGCCAGTTTTATGTACAGGAATTACTTTATTAGTTTCCTTCGATTTAGTAGGAAAAATATTATGCTTTAGAGACTTGTTAAAAATAATAAGAAGGGGGTACATAAAAAAGTCTCTATAGGCTTTGAAAAAATAGGGAGGCAAATTATCAGGTCCAGCAGACTTTTTCGGTTTGAGCTTCTTAAACGCTTTAGCTATATCTTCACAGCTAATTTTAACTATATTTAGGATAGATGGTGTTATTATTTCTCCACATATCTCTCGTTGGCTTGGATTGACAGTGTTATACGTACTACAAAAAAAATTTTTAAAGCCCTCAACAATATCAGTATTACTAGATAGCGTCCTTCCGTTCTCTTGAAATTCCGCATTAGTACCATTAAGAACCCTCTTACTCTTCACATGCGACCAGAATTTATTGGGGTCTTGGGATATGCTGCATTCAACCAAATCAATGTACTCATCATATGCTTTAGTAGATTGCTTTTTTAATTCTGCTCGCAATCGTTTATATTCAGAGAAGTGAAATAGCGATTTATTTTTATTTTTGCAGTAATAATTTTTCAATTTTAATAAATTAATTAATTCAAGATTAAACCATGGCGGGAAGGAAGTATTTTTTGGTCGCGTTTTTGGAACCGATTGTTTTACACAATCATCTAATATTTTGTAAAAGATATCAACGGCCTCACAGGAGTTTCACAATAATTTAATCCATTCCAGTCACATTGTTCCAACAATCGATACAGCAGTAAAAAATTAGCTTTAGAGAAGTTATATCTGGGTGTAGTATTCTGCCTTACATACAAAGACTTATTATTTAAGTGTAGAGTTGGAACAAGGGCTGGGTGATGCGAATCAATTTCCACAAGGGGGTGAGGAGTTTCCTCAACTGCCAAATCAACAGAACTGAGGATTAGATCTAACGTTTTGTTATTTATATTTGATACATTATTATAAGATTTTAGATTCATTAAACTTACGAAATCATACAGTCTGTGCGAAATTCGACTACCCTTGGATAGATCATAATAACTGTCCGTGATTTCTGGAATGTTAAAGTCGCCACAAACAATTATGTTGTTTTTTAGTATACACTGAGCTTTGTTTTCAAGCATGCCTAAATATTGTTCATACTTAAACACGATAAATTCGGCTCAATGTAAACAACATTTATAAAAAAAGGATTACCTGATATAAAAAACTCCACTGCAAGGCTCTGCATCCCTTGAATTTGAAACACAGATGTTACAGCTACATATTTATTTCGCAGTGCAACCAATACTCCGCCGCCTTTCATTTTGGCAGAAACAATTTTATCCCTGTCACACCTGAAAACTGAGTATCTGCCGTCAAAGAGTTCACTACTGTTTGTAGTATCATCTAGTCCTGTTTCTGTAAGCAATATTGCATCATAATCCTCCAAAACTAAGTTTCTATAAAAGTAATTTAACTTTGTTTTTAATCCTCTCACATTCTGATAGTAGAACCTAAATCTAGTATGCATTAAGTCTTAAACTAACCAATTTGAGAAAGCATATAAGGCTTTATCAAAAAGAAATAAAAAAAAAATAAATTTCGTTGCCAATAACAACGTTGTTCCCAGTTAGATTCCCAAACATATTACTTAATTGCAGAAAAAACGGGTGGAATACAATTAAAATTAGAAATAAAAATACCACACACCTAGCCACATAGCTTGTCCAGTTCTTGCAACGAATTTAAAACATGCTTTTTGCCATTGTGGATTACAAAGATTGAACCGTCTCTAGTCCATACATTTTTTACTCCAAACTTATCTGCTGCACAATTCAACAAATCCACTCGGCATTTTGTTAAGTCTTCCTTGATAACGATGGTCGATCCTGTCAACTTCTTTTTGTTTCGAAACACAGTATCGCGATAACGGTAGCTGCAGAATTTAACTACGATTGCACGTGGTCGTTTTGATTTGGCAGTAGGGTGAGAATTGAAATTATAAGAACCAATCCTGTGACACCGATCGATAAACTCCGGCACAATCTCCACTCCCAGTCTCTGATTAAAAACATGCAGCACTTTTTCCTCAACATTCTCGTCCTTGTCTTCAGTAATACCAAATATTCTGACGCTGTTTCGCCTAGTGTACTGCTCCAGTGAGTCCACTTTTTTTGATAGCACTTCATTATCCTTCTCCAGGTCAGCGACCTTATTTTCCGAAGTACCACATTTTTCAATTAGCTGTTCTAACTTCTCAAATCTGTGCTCTAATTTTTCGACCACCTTATCAGCTAACTTAGACAATAGCGCGTCCAGTATTTCATTTTTTGTGAGATGTTCCTCGATAACACTTTCAGCACATTTTTTAACATCACTTAATTGGCTTTGAGTCTTTATTCTGAGATGCCAATTATGTACACAGAAAAACAGAAAATAAATACATTATTTAAGCAATGGCACAGCAGAACCTCAAGGCGCAGCTCAACCATGGCTGCTTTTCAGCTGAACCTTGCATATTATAATATAAAATTTTAAAAATGAAGTTAATGCCTATTCATAAAAAACAAAAACAGTAAATTTAAAATTATAATTGAGTATAAATTATTATTAACTGCGTAGAAGACGCAAAGTATGGGCAACGAATCAGCTATCAACCGTAAGTGAATATATATATATATATATATATATAGAATTTAATAAAGAAATAGGATAATTATTTAATTTGAGAGTATTAACTAATTTATTGAGATTAACTGCGTGAAAATCCGGATGCGAGATCGTTAAGATTCTGTGCTTGAGCCCTTTCACTACATTCAACTTATGTCGAATGTTGTGTATAGAATGGAAATTCAGATAACGGCCAGAACTGGTTGGTTTAACATACCAATCCAGTTTAATAGTGTTGGAATCCGTTCTGATGACCAGGGTGTCCAGAAAGGGGACAGACCTATCCTTTTCTCTTTCCACTGTGAATTGGATGTGAGGGTTGAAACCATTGAAAACACTCAGCACATTGGCAACGTCGTCGACCGGTACTGCACAAACCAGATCATCAACATACTGGTAAAGAAACGGAAATTGAAAAGCCAGCTTGGGGATGCTTTCCTTTATGATGGTATTGACTATGATTTCGGCCAAAATGGGGGAAAGAGTTGAGCCCATTGGGGATCCAAAGATTTGTTTATAAAAATTATTATTGAAGGAAAAATATGTTGAGTCAAAGATGAATTTGAGAAGGTTAATAAACTGTGATTTGGGTATACTAGTTAGTGGTTCTATTAAGTTCCAATTGGTTTCAACAACCTGTATAACCAAATCTACAGGGATATTGGTAAAAAGAGAGACCACATCTAGTGAAATAATCTCATAATCAGGTGGTAATTGAAAATTATTAATTTTTTCGCTGAAGGCGAAACTATCTTTGATACGAAAACTATTATATTCATTAAAGGCTTGCCCTAAGATCTCTGCCAGATATTTAGACAGTTTTCTATCTGGAGATTGTGTTGAGGACACAATGGGTCGACAAGGTGTGTCGGGTTTGTGTATTTTGGGTAAACCATACAATTTAGGAGAAACCGAATTATGACAAATTAAGCGTTTATATGTGGGGTTATCTATGTAATTATTATTATGCAAATCTCTGATTAACTTATTATTCCTAGTCTCAATAGACGTTGTGGGATCCTTTTTTAAGGGTTGATAAACCTGGTTATCTTGCAAAAGGGTCTGCATTTTGGAGATGTAATCATCACGCTCTAAGGCTACAGTGACATTGCCCTTGTCCGATGGTAAAATTACAACATTTGGATTATTTTTAAGAAAGATGTTGCATTTCTTTTCAATAGAAGATAAAGGATTATTTGTATTTTTATGATTTTTAAGGAAATCTGTAATGTGGAAAGCTACTAAGGAGCGATAATTATTCCTTTCCTTATTATCCAAACTATTAATAATGTCTTCAATTTGAGCAAGATATTTATATAAGGTTGATTTATTATTCAAGCTAACAGGTAACCCAAATTTTGGTCCAAGTGCAAGGAAACGTTGTATACAATCAGGGATGACAACATTAGATATATTTTTAAACCACTTATCGGGTGTTACAATAGAATTACTTTGTGTTAAAGGCAGCCTCAAATTATTGAGTTTATTAATATTATTAGATTTGATTTTATTATAATGAAATTGGTAAAATTTGATCTGTCTTATATTAAAGGCATTGAAAATCTCTCGAGGTAGTAAACGTTTACAATTCTCTTTGGATATATGTAAAATTTTATGTAAATATCTAATGGTATCATTTATATCATTTAATTCTATTTTTAAAATATTGTGCAGTAACCTTCTTTGTGTGTTATCCACTTTTCTTAGCGTGCGATTGTTCTGCGTTCTGCAAAACACGTTCTCCGTTGCCTTTATGTAGCCTCTCAGGTGGATTGGTGTGATTCCAAGTTGTCGACATCTGGTTAGGAAAATCCTTCGATTTTTGGCTGCCGCCAGCTTCTTGCTCGTGGTCTGCCAGTTCTTAAGGTAGGAGACTGCCTCTTGCCCATAATCCCTGCTCACTGACTCGTAGAAATGCATCGGTAATTCTATAAAGATAGTCCCTCTCACAGCTTGTGTGGTTACATACACAGTAAAATGTTTGACTGGGATAGGGTTTGGAAAAACTCCAATCTCAGTGCTACGCACAGGTACCAAGCTTTAATGGTTAGATTGAATTAAAACCACTTGTATGTTTCGCCTGACGTTTCGTTTTTATTCAAAACTTTATCAAAAGCTAACACCTTGTGGACCAAAACACATGTTTTATTAAAAGCATGTGTAGATATTCAAATTTGAACAAATTCATAAACAGGGGCAGTAGGCCACCAAGATTACAGACCTGGGCTGCACATGATATAAATACACTTAGTCATACATCTAGTCAATTACACATTAAAAATTACTAGCACATTTAAAATTTGATTTACAATAATTTTATTAGCTATTTGGCCAACATGGCCGTCAAATTTGGATAAATTCGTGGTATTATTTCTAATCAAACAGCGACAGGTTCTTTAATAATAAAAATTTTTAATAAACTCAATACGGTCCCACAATAAATTTAGTTATATTTAGATCTAATTAGGGTCTTTTCTCCTCCATTTTTCTCATTTGTCTTTTTTCCCGTGGTGGAATTACAACTTTGGGTGCTCAATTAGGACTCTTTTTGTAGTTTTCACCTTTTAGAACCTTCAGACATAGCCCTTGTCGTCGTTTTTTGACTAGTCTTATGTTAGATTGCGTTGTACAAGCTAATTGGTCAATTCCATTTTGAACGTCCCTCGTAATATTTGGACGCCTTGCGCTCCGCGCATGCGCGGTTCTAACAATTTGTTCTGACACCTGTCGCTATATATATATATATATATGTACGCTCTAAACCTAGCGGCAGATGTACAGAATAAACAAGGTAGCACTAGGCGCAAGCTCGTGCAAAGATACAACCTAAAATTCGAAATGAATGCTCAGCATGTGGGCGCGAAGCCTTATGCAACGTACAGTAATGAACAAAGTAGCCCTTGTAACATAGACAGTCTGTAATTTGGAATGAACGCACAGCATGTGGGCGCGACGCCTTATGCAACATACTGTAATGCAAGCCCTTGTAAAATAGACAGTCTGTAATTTGGAAATGCGGGCAAATATGACGACAGTGCCTGTAGGCACAAGAGACGTGACGGGCTCGCTCGCGGCGTTCCAAAACAACTCGCATGCGGGACTTAATGCTCCCGCGGGACAGGAACACTCGCGTTCACAACGGTAATCAGTTCAAAGACACATACCTTAATACGTAGGCGGTCGGGAAGCCTGGTACAGTTGAGTTGCGACAGGCCGCAGTCTTAGGTGGTAGGTACATTCGATATTCGACGGTTATAGTGATGAGTGGGTATCTGCCATAATGGCGACGTGCGACGCGTCAGGACGCGTACAATTTGACGACGAAAATGGGCCACTTACGTTCTGCGGGACAGATCCTCGAATGTCGAGATGAAGGGGACGACCCCTTACTTACGGGAGCAGAGACTGGACTCAAGATGCACCCACGCTACGCAGAAATAATTCGTAGCTCACACAACCACAACACCTCTCGAAGGTGAAACAATTCTCGCAGTGCTCGCTGCAACACCTCGAAACGGGCAACACCAAAGGGGGCCTCCACGGCAACAATATTAATCAACAGCGGCAGGCGTCCTCGGGCACCTAAGGGGCCAAAAGACGCCGCCTGGATAACACAACCACCAAACGAACGCTTTCTGCAACGGGCTGCGATCAACTGCCCAGAGGGAAGTGCTGCAACATGACACATCGGTCGCGTCCCCACGTGACTATATCTCGGCAGCCAATCGTGAGGCGATAAGATGAAACAAATAAGTGCCGGTGACAAAGATGCACGAAGCCTCGCAGTCGCCTCAACGGCGTGATTTCTAGAAGGTTCGGAATTCTTGCGAGCGATAACACCCGGCTGCCAAAGTACCAGCAAAGGGGTGCTCCAACTGACGAGAAATACTGCGTTTGGGGCCAAATATGTGCAAAATCATTATTCTGGAATTAGGCGATGAAGCCAAATAAGTAACTAAAAGGGTTTAGCATACGGGCACGCTGCCCTAAAGCCTAGGTGGCTAATTAAAATACCAAAATGACCTGAAAATCTTTTCCATCTTGCGAAGACTTCCATGTATATAGTCTCCTAGGAGGTAACTTGAAAAACGTGTTTTTTATTACCAACCTATTTTCTTGGCAGAATTCTAATAATAAGTCTCCTCGCTCATTACGTTCTCCTAGACCATAAGCTCCTATAATGTCTTCAAATTCACCTTTACCGATCTTGGAGTTAAAGTCTCCTAGTATTACATTATTTTCGTGTGTTTTAGTTAATTTGAGTGCCTCTTTTAGTTGTTCATAGAAGTCGTTGATTTCATCTTGATCTTTATTCATATCTGTTTTTGTGGCAGGCGCATAAATTTGGATAATATTAGTTTTAACAGGTGCAGTGTTTAACTTGAGTATCAGTACTCTGTCCGATAGGGGGATAAAATTATCTACTGATTGTCTGACCCGGTTGTTTAAAATGATTCCTACTCCGTTTATATGTTGATTGTTGAAATTACCGGAGTAATATACCGTATGATTTTCAATTCTGCATGAGCCGTTGTTAGGCCATCTCATTTCACTTATTCCCAGTATATCAACGTCCAATCTTATCATTTCCTGTATTGTGTTATTAATTTTCCCAGCCATGAACATGCTTTCACGTTCCAAGTTCCGATTCTATATTCGTGTTTGTATTTCCTTTTAATGATTGTTGTATTTATAAATTTATTTATTGTGCAGGGGTTTCGCTGACTAACGACCTGGGGAGCCCAGCATTCTCCCCCTGCCGGATCTTGGTTTCCGAGTCCATGATCAGTAATTTTTCTCACTGCGTCGCTACTTGCCGTTATTATTCTTCTTGGGAATGTAATGAGGTAGTTTCCCGTTGCTTTCCTCATCGCAGTGTTACAGCCGGGTAATCATAACTTGATAGCCGCCTGCAAGTACATGATGGCAAGCCTGTCCAGAAGTCCTTCTGTCGGCTTGACTCATTAATGGCATAGCTACGCTACGCAAAAGTGGCTATTTTATCTGCTTAGGCAGATAAGGTGACATTTTTACCTTGTCAATAAAGACGCATAAGTTCTCACTTTTGTGACACCGAGAAAGCGGTTCATTCTCGACACGTTCGCTGCCATTTTTAAACCCTTTGCTCTCGTTATAAACGCTTATGTCTGACAGTGCATGCGCACCAAACTGTCTTTTTAACTTGTTATTATTACCTGAGAAGCAAGAAAATGGAGATATATTTTAGGAGGACGAGATATATATCATTCGACTCAGCTTGAAGAGTAGATTCCAGAAATATATAGAAACCGGAAATCGGATTTCTTTTCCGAGGTCGACTTCCGGTCAATTTTTTTTTAACTTTTAACTTTTTCCTTTATAGCTCCTGCAGTTTTTGAGATATTTAGCTCAAATTTGGAATACAGGTTACGCTGCAGGGCTTACATCATTGAGCATATAATCTATTCCATCTTTAAAAAAACGATAGGTTGCCATGCTTTTCTTTTCCTAAATTGGCAGTACTAAGGATAGCAGTAGTTATATTTCATTTCTTTGTGGTGGCAAACTTTTTCTAACTAAATTTGAAATGCCGTGTTGCCAATGCTACCAAATCAAAAGACAAGAAAATATGTCAATAATTGTCATTATGATACTTTCCTAATCTCTGAAAAATAAAGTGATAGTGTAAGTGATTATTGTGAAAAATTTTATAAACAGCATGCACAATGTTGTGTCTTCGGCGATGAAAGCAGTGTGTTAAAGTGCTACACACATTTCAGATGAGATAAAACCGATCTAAGCAATGATCAAATTATTAGTAGATTGATGAACATTTTCAACGTGAGTACACTGAATTCCTATCCCATAAAAGAATTTTCTTAAAAAGTGCATCATTTATTTATAGGTAAGAAGATCTGTTATCTATTCTATAATTACTAAAAATAATGTAGCACATTATGGCAACATCGGGCATTCTGAACCTTCAAAATTCCTAACCTAACTTTACCGCAGTTTTGTCAGTTCATATACAGAGTGATATCTGTCAGATTGTCATGGCCAACCATCGTTTTTTTAGAGATCGAATAGATTATATCAAATGGTTGTGAGAATCTACAGGGAGATATTTTTTCAGAGGTCATGCTTCCTTTTCTCCCTCTGAACTTTTTTGCGGTCCGCCGCTGTTAGATTCTAAAATACAAATTGAGTTTTCTGTTTTGTTCTCTTGCAGTTTTTTCGTATCTGCAACCGTTATCGAGAAAAAAAAGTATAAAAACGATTTTCTGTAATTTGCTAGACGAAATTTAAATTTTTAAAAACTGAGAAGCAAGAAAATGGAGATATATTTTAGGACGACGAGATATATATCATTCGACTCAGCTTGAAGAGTAGATTCCAAAAATATATAGAAACCGGAAATCGGATTTCTTTTCCGAGGTCGACTTCCGGTCAATTTTTTTTTCATCTCGTGTTAAATTCTTAATGTCCAATTATTGGCTCCCCTAATTATTTTAGAGCTAAAGTGTAAATACATTTTTTGTAGAGAAAAAAATACTGCATCTATTCATACTGTTGCTAACCATTTTTCATTTTCCATAACCGAAGGAATGCAAAAAATAAAACTAGCATTTTATTATTATTAACTGAGAAGCAAGAAAATGGAGATATATTTTAAATGTTATCTATACGATCCACAAAAGTGAATCTTTGTCATTCTACGTGTAGTTAACCTACATGTTTTTTGTTGCGCGATGAGATAACATCGTGTCATACACTTGTTATTATTAACTGAGAAGCAAGAAAATGGAGATATATTTTAGGAGGACGAGATATATATCATTCGACTCAGCTTGAAGAGTAGATTCCAAAAATATATAGAAACCGGAAATCGGATTTCTTTTCCGAGGTCGACTTCCGGTCATTTTTTTTTCATCTCGTGTTAAATTCTTAATGTCCAATTATTGGCTCCCCTAATTATTTTAGAGCTAAAGTGTAAATACATTTTTTGTAGAGAAAAAAATACTGCATCTATTCATACTGTTGCTAACCATTTTTCGTTTTCCATATCCGAAGGAATGCAAAAAATAAAACTAGCATTTAAAAAAAAATAAAACTAGCATTTTTATAAAAATCAGTGATGCCATGGAATTATTGAAACAAGCCAATGCCAACGCAAGTGCGTGCGGGGTGATCATCCAGTCACTGCCGTCAAAAGATTGAACGTATTGTCGCTTTTATAAACATTAGTCGTCTGTAATGAGTTTAAATGTGAACTCGGGCAAGCGGATCATCAGTGCGTAAAAGCGAAGGCCAGTATTTAGTTGAAGAAGCATGAATTAACTTTAATGGTGATCGACAATTAAGTTTGAGAAAGAATAAAATATGTGCTGTGTTCTTAAAAGCGGTTATCGTTCGTAAATTTTATTTCCCGAAATAGGTGCAGTGCTGAGTTACGGTAAGTAGTTCCTTAGATATTTTTAATTTGTGTAATTAACGAGGTTAGTTTTAGTTAACAACGATAAGTGCAACTTTTGTAAATATAAACCATACACGTGCTCAGAAGTGTTAGTGTTTTTAGCCGTTCTTTTTCACACAGAGACTCAACTAGAACGTAAAAAACATATAAATATTCTTATCTCTGCAACTAACCCATAAATTTCTAAATAGGTCAGTTTTTCAAAATACATTTCAGTATTATTTATCTTTTCGATTTGTATGAGAAACAAACGTCAATCTGTTGATATAGATGTTTTCATTCAGGAGCCATGCAAAATTTTAAAAGTTGTTTAAAGTGGAATCATTACGAAGTAAAGTGAAGTTTAAACTAAAATAACAAATTAACTTGTAACGCTTGTACAAACGTCTGATGGTCTGATACCTTCCTTAGTAAGAAATTTACTAATAATCCGTTGTTCGATGGTTGAATGCACCTCCATTTCACTCATGCTAGGCAAATGAACAAAAATGAATTGTGACGACTGAGTCAAGTTAGAACTTCCAGAGCATTAATTAATGTATACAACTTCTGTGCATTTCTTTGTCTTTTGTCGCGTAATTCAAATTATAATTCATATTTGAACGCTCTTCATACTAATGTAATTCGTAGAACGCATAGCTACCACCGTAGATGCTTCTAGATACATAAGGCATTTATAAAAAGGTTAGATTACTTGTTTAAAAAAGAAGCCGTTACTATTCTAGCAAATGATAGCAGGTACAAAATAATGGAAGGCTGTTCGTTAGATAAAAATTACCAAACAAGCGAAAGTCGTCATCAACATACGGTTTAATACAGTATCAAAATTTACAATTATTAACTTCCATAACTAACGCGACCTGGCTAGCTATGCGAGTCTAAATGCAACTAGAAACGCAAATTATAAATGAAAATTTGGCCTTCATTTGTAAACCATCTGAGTCGAAAGAACGCAATCAAGTTCCGCATGGGACCCACTGCTACCGACTGGAGGCTAATGCAGGTCTACTTCAGCTTTCGGAAATTATTTCGAACCCCTGGAAATCCACGTAAGGATCGTCGGGACTACTTGAAGACCGGGAAAAGAGGAGAAAAAAGGCATAAAAATGCGGACAAACATCAGCGCAATTGGAGATAATTATGCAGCGCATACCATGAGATTTAAAGCGGTTTGAGGATGACCATTACTTCCAAAATAGCGTGCTGATCCTGCATCGAGCAGCCAGGTGCAGCGAATTATTTATACAACACTAAATTTACCTCTGTTTATCGATGCTTTCGGTGATGAATCCGCCCGGCAAACGACACTAGTAATTATTTAATAGGGAACTGGAAAGTAGTTTTACTCCAAATCCTCAAATCAAAAAGGGTGCCAATTTCGAATTCACATCTGATTCACACGACACTTAAAGTGGCATTAGCAGCTGTAACCGTGACACGAAAGAACTCATTTAAAAACTGTTCTATATAGGCTCGGGTGGGCCACGTTGCGTTGGGGCAAAGTTTACAAAAAAATTTTGTTTTAATTATACGCTTAATTTTGTTACCACATGTTCACATGTTCAACATATCTTTTTTAAACTAATGGTAAATTGGGAACTTTCTAGCTTTTGTCTAACCATGTTCTATA
>CALNHX010002080.1:67563-193472 GCA_940337035.1 Agriotes lineatus | reverse complement strand
TTCAAGATCAAAAATTTCATTTTTACCATTATTCATCAACTTGCCAGTAACATAATACTATTAGACACTACTTTGTGCTTTTGATAATGCAAAACGTTATGGTCACGATGCATGCATTAGTACTTTTGATCAGCCCCTGTATGCAAAAGCTCGAGAAATCGTGTCAGCTGCACCTGAAGGGTCTGAATTATCGAAGATCATAATCAGGCTCGCAGGATTTCATCTGCTGATGTCGTTTTTTGGAGCAATTGGTTACATTATGCAAGGAAGAGGCATGAAAGAAGTACTTTCTTTGATTTATGCACCTAAGTCATTAGAAAAAATGCTCAATGGTCATGCTTACGCGAGAGCTGTTCGAGCTCATACATTACTTCAGCTCACTTTAGCAACAATAATATCAAAAGAACTTGTTATTGATGACGTCATGGATGCAAATCTTATCATTACTGTTGAAAAAGTGATAAATAACACTATTTCATATAATGATATTGAAAATGATATTGAAACATCTGAAGCATTTCTTTATCAGTTTAATCAAGACTAAGAAAAGAGTGAGGAGCTACCGCAAAACTATGGATGCAATATTTTAATATGGTGTCGATAGTAAAAGAGTTTATTAGAGCTGAACGTATGGGAGAATGGAAAGCTCATTTGAACAGCGTTAAAGAAATGCACCCTTATTTCCACGCATTAGGACATTTTCCTTATGCTAAGTCTGCGCACTTATATCTACGAGATCTGTTACAATTAGAGAACTTTATGAATCCTAGTGTTTACCAAAGGTTTACAGAAGGATTTTTCACTGTCAGACGTTCTGATAGTTGCGGAACAAGAAACGAGTACAATTAGCTTGTCTTCCCCAATCTCTGCTTCTGCTCATCAACATCTTTATCGAGTATATTATCAAGTTCATGTGTGGCTTGGTAATCAACTGAACCCAGGAGACTGGGGTTGGAAGTTAACTAACGATAAGTTGGAATCAATCCAGACTTTACTTCCACCTGCACCAGAAAAGCTATTTTTTGCAACTGCAAAAAGGGGTGTACTTCTAAATGCGGCTGCAAAAAGTCGGATTGGTTTGTTCAGCAGCATACACCAGTTGTCAAGGCCAGTCCTGCTCTAATGTTGAATCTCCAACAGAATAGGATTCTTACGACATTGGCGACGAGACAACTGATGCTTCGCTGTTACAACAATTCACTTGCACCCAGCAGGAAAAAGCAAAAGCAGAAGCAGAAGAAGAAGAAGCAGAAGAAAAAGAAGAAGAAGAAGAAGAAGAAGAAGGAGGAGGAGGAAGAGAAGGAGAAGAAGAAGAAGAAGAATGAGAATGAGATGGAGAAGATGAAGAAGAATGAGAAAAAGAAGAAGGAGAATGAGAAGAAAGAGAAGACAGCACTTGAAGTTCCATTACATAATTACATCATAGAATAGGCCTACAGGGGAAACCACGTTAAAAAAACGAGCCAAGTACACTACCTCACAGGTGGCGTGGAAACGTGTGCATATTATGGAGAACACGACTCTTTCAACTTTTAGAATCGCTATATCTCAGAAATTGAAATTCTTAAGAAAAAAAGTGCAAGAACAAGTTTTATAAATAATTGCATGATCTACAATTTTTGTCTGACATATTTTTATGATAAAACTGACAGTTTGGCTGAAAAATGCAAAAAACCCATTTTCGCGAACTGTGACCTGAATAATTTTTTTTGCACACCTGGGATCGTGGGGACTTTTCACAATTTGTTTATGATGGTGTTCTCAAGATGTGTACCAATATTCAGCTTCTTGCGAATTATTGTAACCTTGAATGTCTATTTTGACCGGACTATTAATAAATCATAACGAACTACTGTTCAGCATGAAATCTACGTCCACTAAACAAAAATTATTTTACAATTGCTCAATATAAGCAAACTGCGAATAGATGAATCTTAACTAAATTGATATTTCAAAAATTAATGTATCCTGTATCAATACCTATATATCAAGAGTTAGTTATTAATCAATCAAGTTGCCGCCTTTTAAATAGATTAATTTATTATAATTATATTATTAGTCAATACGTTCATAACCATTGTACTATATTTGTATTGCAAAAGTGACCCTTTCACATGAAAATTATTAAAACTATGTTACGGATAATTTGTAGTTTCGCATGCATTAGTGAAAATTAACCAGGTGTATCTTATTTTTAAGCATTTTGTTACGATTAATTGGTGGTTTCTCAGGCAATACTTCCAATAATTAACTAAATTCTACTACTTCTATTCGCATTTATTTCCCCCAAATATACCTATAGTACATTTCTACCTAACTGAGTAGGCAACCCTATTTTCGTCTGGTGATAATAAATTTCTAGCCTGAAACTGCAGTGATGTTATCATTTTAGAACACTCCATTTGTCAGTGATTTTTTGTGAGTCCTCTTGCTAAAATTTCTGGAAAGTTTTTGATAACCTGCATTGGAAAGTTTGCGGCTGGTTTATCTCATTCTTATTCCATTGAAAATTCATGCAGGCAAGTTGGGTGTCCCACGGCGTAGTGCTCCAAAAGCCAATTGGTTTGGCTAAACTTCATTGAATGTGAAGGATCTGAAGCACAAATGCCTTTTTGACGTTTGAATTATTGGTTAATGTTAGTATTCTTACGTCTAACGCCTCGGCGGAATTATTTGTACCAACTTTTACCACCTGCACGTCCACATTTGGCTACTTATTAACCTCAGGTTTGTTTGCGATAGCTCTTACATCCTCCTTGGTGCTTACCTAGAATTTGTACAATTTTAGTCAACTTTCCCTTGGATTTCGCAAGGAAATTGGAAATCACTCCGCGCCACACTCCTTGGAAGCGCTTAGTAGCGTCGCCTACCTGCAGTCTCTTTGCTTGTCCCCTGGCCTCAAGGCAAGGGGCCTGCGATAACCTTTCGGCTGCCGGGAGCTGGCGATTTCTTCTCCTCGTGCCTTGATGCCGCTGCCGCTGCGTGTGCCACGGAAGCGCCTGCAGCTTCTATCTCGGCACGTGCCATCCGAGCCTGCGAGGATCACACGATTTGGTTATTGGGGTGTGTAAATGTATCTGCAGTTAATTGTATAGATAGTAATAGCGTATTTCAAGCGACTCGTCTCGCCTTGTGCATTGCATTTTAATGTAGATTTAGTTGTAGTTGCATTATTAGAGCTAGCTGCTTAATAGCATGATAGTTTAAAGGCCACTTTCGCGGTGTTGATAGCTGCGTGTAATTTATTTACCCTGGCGATTTGATGTGTTTCACTGCAGCCACGTCAAATGTATCGAGCGTTGCTTGGGGATTGGGCACCGCATAATATACTATAAAACTCAATTCTTCCATTAAGTCTGCATAGGGCGTTTGAACCTACCTAGGCTCCGGCCTGGCTGTGTTTAACGACGGGATCTGCTGCATGATATTTTTAGGCCCGTGCACTCAAACTCAGCTGATGAGGTTACATATATTAACGTCATCGCGTACTGGAAAGTTTGCTGCTAATGAACCGCTTGCGGTCTCACAGCGACTAAAATTTAATTGATCGAAAAGTAATTTGCAATCCGGAAGTATTATCTATTGTTGTTAGGAGCGCATTCAAGCCGTTACAACTATAATAACGAGACTAATGAGTTTATCATAGAAATCCCTTCGAACCCTGTATGGCCATGCACTCTGAAGGTATTCGCCCTTTCTAAATTTTGGGTACTGTCATAAAGTCAGATCGAGCTAACAATCGGGGTTAAGGTTAGCTTATCGCTTGCATCGCTCTGTTCTGCGGCACCTTGCTTAACAGAGTGCGTGCTAATTTGTGTGCTTATTTTGTATATGCGTGCCGCTTCACGGAGCTTTTCGTTAATTGATTTCATCCCCTAGTGGTCAATTTCAAATTTGGGTATCAGCTTGATTGCTGTTGCTTAAAACTAACTTCACCTTTCCATTATTTTATTCATGCATGTATTGTAGTAAAATTATTTGTATTTATGTAGCTCGCCTCTTTTATATATGCTTATGCAGCACCTATTTTCTTTAATGTGCCTAGGCTAGTTATTGGATTGTTTGTGCTTGTATTTATTATCGCCTATTTATGTTGATTTACTTGGCTATTTTAAGTCATGTTTGCACTGTAGAACCAGTTGTTTAAATAAATACTGTTACTAGTTATTGGTTTTGCTATTATTTGGTTAGCTGGGTTTATCCCTTACCTTGGGGTGGTCCGACCCAAGGATTTGTCGACGTCGAGGACCTGGCGCTTTCTTCCATAGTTTTGTTTGCAGCTTAGCTGCCACCCCGACCCTTTCCGACGAGTTAGTCAACTTAGGCCGATAATTACCAGCCGACAAAACACCAAATATAACTTTCTCCACCAGGTAAGGCCGACCCTTAATCCTTCGTCTCAACTATTGCGAAAATCGCGGAATGAAGCGATCGTGTTAAAGGACACTCCAAATTTTGTACTTAACTTACTATTTAACAATATTAATGCATAACAATTAACTTTATTGGAAAAAAACCCAAAAATTAATATAGGTAATTATTCATGCTCTATTAAATTCAAGGAACTACTTCCAAAACGAAACATTTTAAAAGTTTTAAACAAACCATCTTTGCTTACACAATTTGTTTCTGTTTATTTTTTCGTAACCAAGCGACATCACTAAGCAAAGTACATGGCTACTACGTGATAATTCGCAACAAGGCTACCTGACTCTTGTATAGAAGAATTGCTTTTTGAATATTTTGAACGGAGCTTAATATTCAGTGATATACTGTTGCTATTTGATGAAAAAGCAAATCTCTGCAATATGATTGGTTTATAATTAGAGTGTTGAATAGTCAATATAAACTTATGACAGAAACGACAGTGATGGCAAAACTTGTATGTACTTTTGTGTTGATCACATGGTATACTCGTATACTCTGTTTACATCTTTTTGGCATGTAAGTTGGCCATGACAGTTTAGATGTGTAAAATTACCTTGTTGTGTTTAAACCATATATATAATGTATTAGATATATGGTTTAAACGAGGTTTACATTTGAGGTTATGGGTTATGGGTACCAAATACTTTTATTAGGTTACAAAATATGACAAAACACGTTCAAATGCAAAGTTGCCATATTTAAGCAGAATAGAAAATGAAACTTAGTAATTTTCATGTATGTATTAGCAACATTTTTAATTGAGTACTTGGAAGGTCTTACAATACTTGAGGTTTTAAATTAAAATTAATTAAAGTAAGAAGTCCATCTGGCAACAATATTCTGTTCTGTCAAATGACAGTAAATTTCTTAGAGGTTATGCAGGTTATACAACAAAACAAAAATTACCGTTCTGTTCATGTGCAACTTAACAACAAAAATCCAAGGCCACCCTTCATGTAAAAGAGGAGTGAACGAATTATAATTGTGAAGTGCAATAATCCAGGTAGTCAGATATTATTCGGTCAGTTCATTTTAGGCAGACTACACTTTCATACAGTAGGTCCTTTGTATTGTATTTTTATGTAGATCAAATGCAACCAGTATATAATATGGCGAGGCGTCGTTTGTCTATCGCGCTTAGCTAGTTATTATCGTCGATGTTTTAGTACCTACTGTTGTTGATATTAGGCATTTGGTTTGTCAGGCGATGTCGGTACAGAAGATGAGTAAATAATTTCAAACAATTCTGCAGTGTATCTGTAACATAACCTACAATGTTTTAAACTACTCATTTACTAGCTTGATTTGTATGAAATTCTTAATCGTGTGTAGTACGTGCATCTGGTAGATTCAGTACAATTTTCAAAACCCTCGAACTGCTTATATTTTCGACTTCGTTTGGTATGTAAAGTGCGTAGGTATGTAGTGTTATCAATATTAATAAACGTCTATATTTCATTAAACAACTAATTAAAAGCATTGGTTATATGAATATTGTCTCTACTTTTAGAACCATAGGAAAACTACCAAGTGTAGCAGCTGAGACGATAATTACAAAGTGTCTTGTCTAATTCTGCAGATTTACATCACAGGCTTTAGGTAAGCATATAAATAATTCTGACTTGAATATTAGAAAATGTTAGCTGCCATAAAACACTTAACTCGCTCAAAAATATATCAGCAATGTGCATTCACTTTTATGTTAATCTAGTATTTTCAAATGTTTCGGACCGTGCATACAAATAATTAAATTTAACTCTGTCAGAAAGAATTTACCAATTAAGCTAAATTTTAATTCTCAAAACAAGTTTCAATAGAAATGGTACAGTAATAAAATAAATAAAATAGAAGAACAACTTAAAACGTACGAGCATTGGAGTAAGTTTTTGAAGTGGAAACAATTTGCTTTTACATATACATTAGCTTGAATAAGGATGCCCGAGTCCATTAGAAAATCTCGGCATCATTTCAAATGGCTGCTGCAACCGCAAAGATGTATTTATGCAGATTATCAGCTTGCCTAATTGGTGGCAGTAACTAGTAGTTTATTAGCAAATATCTGTATACAAATTTACATCATAATATACAACATACATATATTGTTATACTGACAACATAGTACTTTCAAAGCATAGAGAACTCAAAACGACGAAAAATACTAATAATAAAATTGAAGATAATAATCATACTGGAGTACACCACTTTTCTTATTGATTATTTTCTGTCACATATTGTTCTTCTAAACTCTTTAAAAGTACTAATGGAATGTATAGGTATGTTAATTTGAGTAATAGACAAAAATAGAACGTGACTACTTTTTCGTGAAGTAGGCAATATTAGTGTTACTGCTTATTAGTACAGTGAAACTTCTTATCAAACTTCCGTTTCTCAAAATTTTCTGTTTAATAAATTATCACAGGGATTTTGCTGCTTGAATAATTTAGCATATGATTTTTGCTCTATTTTACAAAATAAAATTTCGTCTAGCAAAGTAAAATTATTAACAACTTTTTATAAAAACTATCGATAATTTACCTGAATATCATACACCATACATAAGTCCACCTTAAGGAATTAGCCTCTTATTTATGGTCTTTAACAGAAGATGCGGGAAATGGTTGTCACTAAGACCTTTTGTTATTCGTTCAGCATTGGATTTGCTCATAGATAAAATGCTGATTTTTAAACAATCAGGTGCATTTATTATACGATTTTATGTGAATATCTGTGTGACGAAATTTCCGTTGAACAAATTTTGTCCTTGGATTTAGCGATTTTGTTAAATAGAATTTCCACTGTATTATCTTTGGTTCTGTCTACTTTTGTAACTCGATTTGTTATTATTTCCCGTTGTAGACTAAATTAACTTCTGCCAAATTCATTAATTCAAAAAATGTCTGCCTAGTACATAAGATTGTCACATGTAGTGCCAATTTCACGGAATAGGCAAAATTATTACCATTTTACGAATTGAACAATTGCACATCCATGGCAATGTGGTTTTCAAAGAACCAAAACTTTGTACAACTTGATTTTCCTATAAAAATAAAAAAGGTTTACCACTCTGGGCAGTAATCCAAGGACACATTGTAGCTAACATGAAAAAGTAATAAGTGGAACTGGAATTACAGACTATAAAGCATTAATTAAATATAAAATTGCAATTACTCTATGTAATTGTTGTTCATTTGAAGAATTTGTGCTATTTACACGATTTATAAAAGAAGAAATTGTATTTTGGTGTCAAACGATTTTCTTATCGAATATGCCCTCGTGTATGGATTGTTTAAGTAAATTTTATGTTTGTGTCGTTCCCGCAACGAAAGGCACTCAAAACATTTCTGGAGAGAATCCATGTTTAGCAGTTAATTTCTGCTTATCACATTAGAGTAATATAAATAGTGGAACAATATTCAAAGTTAGGTGCTGCATTGAACTTACAAACTGTTGCCCTTGCAAACATCTATAGGCTGTTGTGGATTTTACGGAAATAATTCATTCTTTTACTCATTTTTATCTGTGACGCGTTTATTGAACTTCAATTTATTATCTTTGATTCAGCGTAAGTACTTACAGTCTAAATAACCATCATCATTGACAACCCAGCCTCTTGTGAGCCTTGGCTTCTTCAAGAATTTTCTACTATTGACTTCGGTCATAGAACATTACGTCATGGGGTGGCAACAACAGGACAGAGATGGAAGGCAGCCTCACTTGCATTTTGAAAGGACGCCGCAGAGCATACACCTCAGTTGTTAACAGAAACAAAATTACGGCCAAGACACAGCCTACTAGATTAAGCCATTCAAATCCCACAGGAGGTTTGAATTTGTCTGCGAGCGCAGCTGCCCTCGACAAACGCTTGCAATTGAAGAAAGCACTTGCCAGGAATCCTTTTCCAAGTACCTTATTAACTAAGGTTATGCGTTTTTCAGAAAAACCAAATTCTTCAGCGCCATGCCCGGCCCAATATTAGAAATGCGTGCTGCATCGAGGAGCAAATCACTAAAGTAACACACAAATGAAACCACAGTCATCACATATTTCAAACCATTCGATGTTGATTTTTTAGTAACAACAGCAAATATTTTTCAAAATAGTCCTGTAAAGAAAAATTTTCTAAGATCGTTCTGTAAAGAAGTACTTTTAATGCATCATTAAAGTTAGAGTCAATAGGTACATTTGAGTCTTTCCACAGTAACGAAACACTAAATCGATGGTTTTCGAACGTTATATTGTCATATAAAAATCTCTTTGTTGATAATTTACAGGTGACATTAGCACTATCGATTCCTATTGACTCAAGAGTCAAAACTTTCTTCAGATCAAAATCGTTGGTTATAGGTTCGCACTGACCATGCAAAACATTCGCCATGTTAAATCCGACCTTGAATGCGTATGCGTTAGAACAATAACATCCCTCCACAATTTCGTGAATGTCTAACCTAATGTCGATTCGATTCCCATTGAACTGTTGGTGAGTTTCTGTACATTACCAGTTACTACTTTCCAGTACGTCTCTGCACTGATTAAAAGCGATATACCAGGCAAAGCATTCGTGTTAATGAAAGATTGGTCAGCCAAGGCGAAATTAATACTGAAGTCATGAATAGCTGGATCATCTAATTTCGGCGGATTCAAATTGTCGGAAACAAATTACCGGTACTTTGTTACGGTATTAAAATGACTTAGCGACACCCACACGGGGTGAGTATCGCCCAACTGGTTGAGTCCGGAAAAGGATGGCACGCTCGCCCTTAGATTCGTTAAAGCAGGCTAAAGGCCTCGGCTGAAGCGCTCAGGGAGTTGGGCGTGGTTCAAACGGTTCCATCTCTGGGCAAGCGTGGCGTGGCATAAACGGGATAAATCAAAAATTGAGAGGGTCTGTCTTTAATTGTACTCGTGTAACTGGACCTGGACGGTTAGACGAGACGAAGAGTACACTGGGTACTACTTCCTGAAGGTACTCGAGGGGTATCGAGCTCAGGTTACAAATTCGGGGAATAGATACTTGGGTTACTCATTCGGGCCTGTAAAGTCACTGCGGCGGGGAGGGGGCGCTGTCAAACCCACCTGCACACTCCAACGCTCAAATTCCGTCGTACAACGATCTTGACACTAGCTGTTAAATCTGGAAAGAGCATGCAGACGTCATATTCAATAATAAACCTCGTAATCACATAAGCATCTATTGACTGAAGGATACAGCACAAACCCCTAAGAGCAACGATTACGTCGCCTTGATTACACGCAGGGCTTAGCCTAATGCCCCAGCTGGAGATAGCGCGCTAATACTAACACACACATAATTAACAAGATGGCCAATGCCAATACAGTAGGCTCAGGTGACCCGTTAAACGATCTGCCGGAAGTTTTTGACTCAACCTGTATACTTCAGAGGGTCGAGACCCATTACTTTACTGCGACAGTGTCGCGGGGTGAAGCCAAGCACAGAATAAATGGTTAATTATCGGTAAGGTGCCCAAAGCACAAAGATTGGCAGAAAAATATATCACTTAACTGGTCGTACCCAAAGCAAAGGTTCAAATATTATAAACACAAACGGGGCGCATAGATTTTCCACACATAGATAGTTCATTGCCGGTCAGGTACAAGCAAAATTTGATTGCAAGTAAACAACGATCAAAGTTCACAAACGCAACTTCGCGTAATTACGTCACGCACTGAACAGCTGACTGATTTCGCATACGAATGATCGATACGCCGTTATTCACAAAAGCAATCGCCCTTGACAAATTGCTGCGCCCAGAGCACTATTTGATTTACTTCTATAAGGATGGTAGAAATACATGGATATACAGCCAGTTCTAATGCAAATTTAGGTCAACCACCGAGCAAGCGTTAGCGGTGATTCACAGACGGGCACGACGCCGTGGTTTACAACAATGGCGGCCCAATTATCAGCAACATGCCCAGCGGTTGATTAAACGTGCCACTGGCGATCCGAAATGCGTTAATGTAGTTAGTTAGCCTTCTCGTGGGCTACATGCAAGCTAATTCAGTACTCTGCGGCGACAGGTTATGACACATCGGCAATTACACGCACATGCTAATAAATTCTGTCTGAGCGCAAACTGGTTACTATTTTACAGAACATTTACAAATGGTACCGGTGTTTGGAAGTCGTCTGAGCGGCAAGGTGCGGCACATTAGCAACGCCCTGAGTTGACTGCGGGGGTGGGATACGAGAGCATTTTCTTGGCACAACGAATCCGCCGAATGATGCCGTTTTTCTCTACAATTCGGTCACCCACATGTAACAGGGTATAACGATGAGATTCAGGCCGGGCTGCACGTCCTGCTGGCAAATCCCCAAAGGTAACGGGAATCAAAGATCGCCTTTGTACGACGTTGCGGGACATAACCCTTCAGAAGCACCAAGAAAGGGACACCTCAAACACGTGCGACACACACAAGAGCTCACTGCCGAAGACCAGCGTTAGGACGCCGGAAGTGGCGTGAACCAAACTGGCGTTACCACGTGACTCTCGACAGCCAATGGCGATGCGACCAATAAAACAAACACGTTCCGGTGACAAAGAGAGCACGAGGCCTCGCAGTCACACGCGTTCAAAAGGGTGTTCCAAAAGATCCAAGCGCGTCTACATACAGGGTGAACGGAACCAAATGCGCGGGGAATGAAATTGCGCTTGTGACTAAAAGTTAAAAATTGGTTTTGAATAGAAACAATCTGCCCTAAAGGCGTGAAATGTAATTAAATGGCTACAGAAGGCAAAATGGCTTAACAACTTCAATTGCGTTAATAGTGACAAGCTATTATTATATTGGCCTTTTAGCGTCAAAGATATTCTTTTACATAAGCGTGCGGGAGTTGTTTCAGATTTTCCAAAAAGCATAATTGCTATTTTGGGTCTACCAATAATGGGAAAATTCAACCTCTGCGATACTCATTCTTTTATAAAGGTCCATTGGCTACCTCCCTCTAAAATCATTTTAATATAACCTTGAGGTATGTTACTGGCGGTTATTATTTGAGCACCGGTAGTTTGCATATATACGTTAGTCAAGTACTCTTGCGTTAACAAATTAATCGACTGCATGTTAGGTTCTGAAGAAGATTCAGTGCTAGATTTGTTGCTTCATAATTGCTTGTTATAATTAGGATTGCACATCGATGATGCATGCCTTGCTTTGCATTTCGAACATAATAGTTTTACCCGCAAGATTGCAAAATATGATTCGGTTTAGGCAGCGTCTTTCAATTTTCAAAATAATTTTGTATGGATCTAACATCAACTGTTTTGTAGATATTAACGATTTTATGCAAAAAATGCTGATTTTCAGGCAGCTGCTATAACAGAAAACAATTGAATGGAGGAAAACGTTACCAAAAAATTATGTTTTTCGTGGGTTACCTTTTGAGTGTAAAATAGTGGCTGTGGGCATTAATGCTACACAGGAATGCTAAATTCAACTTTTTTTCAGATACACGTATTTGAGCATAAATAAATAATGTAAGCCCTTTAAGATGCTATATTTCAAGGGGTAACAAATGCTATTATAATGCGAATTTCTTCTTGTTCTTTATCGGTTCCCATTTTTACCCTTGTTAAGGTGTTGGGTATTGTTTATTTATAAATTCTCTCCATTCTTTTCTCTTCAGAGCTAGTTTTCTTATTTCACTTTTTCCTAAACCTCTATCTTTTATCAATTCCTCAATCCTTTTTTCCCAGGTATTTTTGGTCATGCTATTTTCTCTCTCTTAGTTACTTTTTGCTTCTATCATTTGTTTTGTTCTCCTTTCCATATTCATTCTCTTAACATGTCCATACCAATTCATTTGTCTTTTCTTTGATTTATCCAGATTTTTTTTTTTGATTTACGGATTGGTATATGTTGTCCTTTTTAATCTTGTCTAATTTAGTCACTCCCATTATTCTTCTAAAGAATTTCGTTTCTGTTGCTCTGATTTTTTTTTCTTGTGTTGGCCTTATTGGTATAACTTTTATATTATATGTTAACATTGGTGGTATGTGTGTTATATATTTTAGTTTTATTTTCCATAGGTATTTCTTTTTTCCTTAATATTTTATAATTTATTCAATAGTATATTTGGTTTGCTTTTTTAATTTTGTTGGCTATACTTATATCCCTTTTTCCATCCTTTATTATAGTTGTTCCAAAATAATCCATTATTTCTGTTTTTTGTATTGTCAAATGCAGACTTTAGGTCTACGAATGCAAAGTAGATTGTCGTTCCTGTATTCATTGCTGTTTTTATCAGTTTCCTTATTACATGAACATGATCTGCAGTTTGTTTCGTTTCCCAAAATGCTCCCTGTACATCTTCCATTTTATCTATTATTACCGTTCATCATTTGACTTCTATTATCTTTGTGTAGGTCTTAAAAGCCACTGAGGATAGGCAGATTGCTCTGTAGTTTTCACAGTTATTCATTGCCCCTTTTTTATGCATGGGTAGTATGTGGTTCATTTTCCAGTCTTCTGGTATTTTATTTTGTCTCCATGCCATCTTGAATATTTCGTGTAACCATTGAGCTACTGCCTCTCCTCCATGTTTAATCATCTCCGGAAGAATTTGGTCAGGGCCTCCTGCTTTCCCAGTTTTTATTTTCGTGATGGCTTTTTTGACGTCCTCATCTCCTAATAGTTTATTTCCTCTTCATTTTGTTTATCTCTTTGTTCCTTCATATTTATTTGTAAGTCTTGCTCTTCTTCTTTGTCGTCTTCAAATTTGTGTGGGTACTATTCTCCTCATGTCCTTAATATATTTTGAATATTAGTTTAGAAGTCTCCCTTTTTATCCTTGATTGCATTTATTTCCTTGTTTCTTTTCCCTTTTAATGACTTGATTACACTCCAGAATGTTGTATAGTGGTTTAGATATAAGTTTTCTAGTTCTTCACCAAAATTTTTTCAGCTTGTGTTTTTTGCTTCTCTTACTTCTTTTTTGGCTTCATTTCTTTGTTTGATATACAATTCATTGTGATCTTCTTGATTTTTGGATTTAATATATTTCCTCCATGCTTTCTTCTTTTTATTATTTTTCTTCACTATAGTATTTCACCATCGTGTTCTTTGTCTATCTTGATTTGTAGTAGTTGTACCGCAGATTTCTTTTGTTTTTCTTATTAGAGTGTCTTTGAGGATATTCCATTTTTGATTTAGAGTTATTTCAGTATCTTTATTTTGTATGTCTAAGTCATGTTTTATTTCTTTTCTGAAGTTTTTTTGGAATTCTTGGTTTCTTAGTTTTTCTATTTTAATTCTGCAGTCTTTCTTCCTTTACTCTTGTATGTGCCAGTGTTGATTCCGATGTTAATTCTGCTTTAACTTCTACTTCTATGTTTAGGAATATGTTTCTTATATTTTCTGTATATATTATGTAGTCTATTATACTTTTTCCTTCTCTTCCTAGTGCTATGAATGTATATCTTTGTTCTGCGGGATGTTCGAAAAATGCATTTCCAATTATTAGTTCATTTTCTATACGGAACTGTAGTAGTCCTTTCTCATTTTTATTTCTTTTATTTTCTCCAAATTTCTCTAGTATCTGTAGTTCCCTTTGATTATCTTGATTGGAGCCTACTCTTGAGTCCCAGTCTCCTATGATAATTATTTTCTCGCTTTCTTCCCTTATTTTATCTATTATTTCTTGGAGTTTTTCATAGAAGTCTTCTATCTCTTCTCCTTTTGTTCCTTCAACTGGTGCATATATTTGTATGATCATTACAGTTTGATCCATCTTTATCTGTATGTATTTCAATCTTTTATTCGTACAATTGTCTCAGTTACCGCCTTCGTTATTTTTATTGAGCTCCCAATTCTCGCAACTGTATATTTTTCCTCTACTAGTGTTTCTTCTGGTTATGGTTTTAGCATTTTTCGTGAAATATCCCCTCCAATCTTCTAATATTTCTTCTGGGTTGGTACTAAATGCAACAATTATTCTCTTCACCCATCCCAACTTCCCCTAACTGATATGGAATTCACCTTATCTATTTACACATATATTTAAAACGTGAAGCGTCTTGTTTCGACACCTTTTTTGAGGCTTTTACTAGCTTGAATTTCGATAATTCTTTTTTAAATAAAATCTGCCACTGTGTAGATTTGCAGAAAAGTCATAAATTGCAAATAAATGAATAATTACTAAAGGAAAACCAACATATTGCAGTGCGCAAGCGATGCAGTGGGCAATGCCGTAGCAATGGAACAAGTAAACTGTCGAAGTTGGCCTGCGGTGTTCTGCTTATTTTTGCAATGGACCACTGTACCTGCAATAAGCCCAAAAGCACTGTAAAATCCAACTCAACATTTAATACGACTACGAGTGGTACCGTTTAAAACAAGCATCTGTAAACTACTGGATTTTTTCCGGAATTTTAAATTTTAGTTTCAAGTCCCTTGCGAAGGGTGCTTATTTTAACTTGACCAAAATCCGCTAAATTTAGTTTCAAACTGGTTGCCTCGGATATACTCAGATGCCAGGATCTGTTCACTCAAATGTATAAAGACAGGAATAACACATATAAATAAAGTGTATATTATGTTTAACTAGATACAAACTAATTAAACTGCTCAACAATTGAAGTGGCCCATCAAAAAATTAGCGTACAGCAGCAAAATAATTTCAAATGGAAGGACGAATTTGTATATGTTAATATGTTTTAATATAGTTTCATTGTAATTAACAGTAATTTGGAGTCTTTAATACAATTAATTATAAAACAAATGAAGTAACAAAAAAAAATTGTTTAAACGCAGTTTTTAAATTAGTATCGAGTGGGACCTCCTCTTACTCGATATACTTTCTGACATTGTCTGGACATACTATAAGAACACAAACCGCATTAAAACAATGTGAATAAATTATATGTAAAACGTACCTTTACGATTAAAGTAATAAATATTAAGTTTTATAGCCTAATAATGTAGCAACCTTATTTTATTTCTAACAGAAGCTTGTATCAACAAATACTACACTTGACAGCTACATACGATATTGTTTTGTTTTAAAATAAACATGGTAGCATAATTTTTGTTGCCGGTCCAATTCAATTGTTGAGCAGTTTATTAATTAAAATGCAATGGAAAATAAAATATAATTCAATATTCTTTTGGTGGAGTTGTTCAGCGTTTTGATAGTTCTGGACTCTTGACAACCCTGGTTTGGCCTGGTTGCTGCCCCTGGACGCACTTGACGCAAGCACGGAGTACGTAGGCGCGGATGATCGTAGATCCGATGTACTTGGACTTCGAACGATCAGTCTGAAACAAACTATATTTGTGTTGGAACAATGTCGTTTTAGTTACTTTCTGCATGCGGGCAAATTACTGTAAATACAATGAATATAGGGCTGGTGGCTGTCTAGGGTCGTGCATCAATCCTGGCAGGTATTGGTATGTCTTTGGAGGTTAAATTTAAATCGCCCAGGGTGAAGAAAACTAGACATTTTGCTTTTAAAAATAGTCGGGTAAATCACGGTTTCGACCGGCCCTCATAGAAATTCGAAGTCGGAGGATCGACGCTGCACTACCACGTTCTTGCGAGACGTTCCGGCTGGTTTAGAATTTACCTTAGTTGGTCTTTTAGTTTCGCAAAGGCACGTCACAAATAATACATTAATAAGAGCATACAGCATGAACAAAACACATAATATAAGAACCATAAATAAAAGGAAAAGTCATTTGAATTGAATTTGGGTCTATTCAAATATAAACATGCATGTGTATGTTGTACATTAATAAACGTAAAGGGGTTAGTAGTTCTAAAATTTACTGTACATCGATAAGACATATACAAAAGTTCCACCTGGATATTGAAACACAGTGATAATTATGACGCAAAAAGTACATTTGTTACGTTAAAGCGACTGTAACGAATAAGCCACCTAAAAAAATGATTAATATGACGCACCTGTATCACTACGAGTAGGTCGATTGCATCACTCAAAGGTCAACACAAGCGCGCACCAGGAATACACATTACTATTCTACGTTCTTACACGTTGTTATTCTACGTTTACATTACCGGAGTTAATGCCTGGCGAAGTAGTAATTTAATACCACCGGAACGTCACCTGCTGAGCGCGGGAAGCTGACAAATGACAATGGAGAGCGTCGAACGCTGGGGTTGCAAGTGCGGTAAGAAATGTGGGTGCACATGAAGATTCTTGCCGGGCAAGATTTAAAGAGAGTACATTCAACTTAGTTACCTCTACTTCTCAGATTCGGCACGATAACACCTTTCTCAGAGGGGTCCGCTTAGAGTGTTAATTGCATGCTTCGATACAACGGAAAGGTATATTGGCGACACGCACACTGCAAAAATAAGGGGAAAATCACTCACAGCAACCACACGGTCGTAGCTTCGGATGCCGACTCACTTACGACGAAACACACCACAAAAAGCATGCGAACAACGACAATTCCACGGCGGCCGAATCCCCCGTGAGGTTGACACCACTCAACCACCGCCGCCGGGTGAATCTTCGAGACTTTGAGTGTCAACACGCCGGCTGAAGACAAAAGGGTATAGGGTGCTTGCGCTTGCTCTCTGTCTCACTCATGCAACCGATTTGCTCTAACATAATACTACAACCGCTTTGAGCCAAAAACCAGTACGTCATGATAAACATGAGGCGACGGGTTTGCTGTAGGGCTGTACTTAATCACCAGACTAATTTTTACGACGTGGTGTGATAGAACACCTGTGCCGGGTCGCACACGTGTAAGCGATCAAAACTGTACTACACTAGAACGAGCGGGAGGCGTCGGTATTTGAATTTGAAATAAGAGATGTGGGAAAGCGCGGATATTTGAAATGCAAGTGCAGGATTTTAAACTGGTCTTAACAAATTCAGTGAAATAAATTTAATGAAATTGGAAATCGTATAGGTACATAAAGTTATGCATTTATAAAATAATTCACGATCTATAGGGTTTTCCAATAGCGGCGTCAGAACTTTAAAAACTGATTGTAGTCATCTTGGATTGGTTGGGCCTTCAATTTTTTTATAGTTGTGTTTAGTCAACTTTGGCAAATCATCGTTGAACGCTATAGAACTTTAACGACATATACTTTTTCGAATTCATTTAACCAAAATATGCTTCATCGCTAAATATGACTTTTTTGCTAAATTCGGGATCGATTTCTAACTGTTCCACAGTTCAATCAGCGAATTGTCAACTCTGCAAATGGTCATTTAGCTTCAGTTATTGGATGAATTGAAATTGTAAGTATAACACCGAAGTCTTAACGCAAAATTCGCCAAGTTGTGATCTGACAAGACATAAACTTCACGTCGAGCGCCGAACGTTGCTCGAACAGAAAGAAAATTTTGATAATAAATACGAACTGTTTCTATACAGTGTTGAAACATATAACGTTCCGTGATGAGTTGCCAACGTTGACTGAACACAACTATCGAAAAATTGAAAGCTCAGCCAATTCAATATGACTACAATCAGTTTTTAAAGTTCTGACGCAGCTATTGGAAAACTCTTTATTTCATACTTAAACAGTAAAAAGGAGCTTATATAATCTTATTTATATACATTTATAAAATGATGCACACTTAAATATAATTCTGCTGCAGATCTTAATATCATTAAATACAGCTTATTTCCCATTTTAATATTTTGTCAAAATACCTACAAGTTGGTTATCAAAAAATTAAGAAAAGATTAGTAGTTAGATATTTATTATACAGTGACCGCTAAAAAGTCGGCATGATATGGGAAAAAATATATTTTTGATTTTTCAATAAAACTTTTTACGTCAATATTTGTGCTTGCTTAAAAACCTATTTTGCCTCTATCATATATGCCGAGTGATTTTTACTTATTTAGAAAATGGAGTTTTTCGAAGTTGTCAAAATTTAAAAACTGCTATTTTTCGAAAATTAAGTAAGATTTCAATGACATTTTTTAGAGTCTTATTTTTAGCTAACTGGCAGAAATCTCCAATTTTTTAACTTTAGCAAAAAATTGCACATACCAGGACAATATTAAAATTCAATTTTTTTAATGTGAAGACTAAATATTTATAATTGGAAAAAATAATATAAAATGTTAATTCCTTCTTTAGATTTTTTATTATTTACCGACAAGTGGTATGATTGCATAATTTTTACAGTTTTTATGCAAGACGCTTTTTAGAAGAAATATTTTTCAATTTTAATTAATAATCTATATATATGGCTTCTAGAAACTCCAATGTAGCCCTGTTAATGAATTACTGTTACAAAAATCCTGTAATTTTTTTACAGTTTCTAAATGAGGAGAGTTTTTAGAACATGTAAATTGGATAAAGAAAAAATCTCCTTATTTAGATAACTGTAAAAGAACATTTACAGAATTTTTGTAACAGTAATTCATTAACAAGGCTACATTGGTGTTTTCTAGAATCCATTTTAAATAGATATTAATTAGAATTGAAAAATATTTGTCCTAAAAAGCGCTTTGCATAAAAAACGTAAAAAATTATGCCAATAAACTACTTTTCGGTAAATTATACTAAATCTAAGAAGTCATTAACATTTTATATTATTTTTTTGCAATTATAAATCTTTAGTCTTCACATAAAAAATTGAATTTTAATATTGTCGTGGTATGTAAAATTTTTAAAATATTTAACTAAAATTTAAAAAATTTTTGTGTTTTCTTGCCTTGAGATTGTTCGGTTAGCTAAAAATCTCATTGACATCTTACTTAATTTTCGAAAAATAGCACTTTTTGGAATTGACGATTTCGAAAAACTCTATTTTCTAAATAAGTAAAAATCACTCGGTCAATATATGATAGGGGCTAAATAGGTTTTTAGACAAGCGGTCACTGTATACCGGGTGACCGGTTTTAAACCGAACATAGCAAGTTTTTAATTTTTATTAAACAAATTATATGTCTAACGTAATTTATGTCTACGGACTTTCAGCCCCTTCCCCGTTCCCCTATAATTGATAGTTTTTTTAAATACTTTGTTAAACCTGTTTAATCTTAAATTAAACAAACTCAATTTTCATTTTAAAATTTGAGAAATGCAAATCAGCAGTGCAATGCACTATAGTTCATGAAAGTTCAATGTATTTATTCCAGCCGTGTGCAACTGCCTATTTAGCAGAATTGCAAAATTAACGCATAGTGACCTTGTTAAATGCTGACCGTTTGTTATGACACACGACAGCGACCTAGTAAAAGTAAACACTTTGCACTTTGGAAATAATGCAATTTTTAGAAGTAAGCGTTATGTAGATATGTATATATAGGCCGAGATTTAATAATAAAAGCAAACAGCATTAAGTTTTTGGTTCATTAACATCGAGGTACTACTTTTCCAAGCCTAAAATTTTGAAGTGTGAGGCTGCACTTCAGGTAGTTAGCAAATTATAAAGTTCCTCTGACTGGCATGACTACCCTTGCCTTAAAATACGAATTGCAGTCTCTACCGTATGCTCAGAATTGAAGGGACGGAACCAGCTGAAGAAAACCTGTCAGCCTCCAGGCAATTCTGTTCATAACAAATACACAAACAAATTAATTCAACATTTTCTAGTAACCTTGTGATATACCATGATTTTACTATGTTCGATCATCCGGTATGTACATTTCCTGTATTATTCAGAACCACCTTATATCTTTTCCTAAGTTTATCTTGTCCATTACAGTAATGAGGCTGCGTACCCCCTACACCTGGCCCATGTACTCCTAGGGAGGCACGTACCCCACTGAGAAACCATGTTCCAGGGTGATATAGCATGATTTAGTTCTTTCTTTTGACACTTGACAATTGTTTATAACAAAAAGGACTACCTATACCCAACCATGCAAACACCACCAAATTTAGCCTCTTAATGGCTGCTGTTACTACGTGGCTTTAAGTATCCCATAAAAAGAAATGTACTCCATTGTCGCCACTGTCTTATATAAACTTACTGTACAACCAACCAGAGCTAGTATATGTAGGAGAGTACCACATTCTTTTGATCTGTTAAAATGCCGCCATTTGTACTCCAATGTCACTTATCATTCATTGAGATTTTTTGAAATGCTAGTTCTTCTGCAGTAAAGTGCAGCTAACACTCCAAAGTGAGGAAGCAATGGATATGCATATTAGACCACTGCGTTGGAATGTTCTTATATATTTTCCAGCGAAAACCTTAATAAAGCAAGAAGAAATTCAGCCGTAGTGTCTAATAATAGCACTGAAGAAGGTATGAAATTGGTAGTACGTCATTATGTTCATCTTTCTTAATACCGGGTCGTTTTTCTATCAGATTGCACGCACACAACATTCTGAATTGTGAGACAAACGTTACTTCGGCAAAATTGTGTGATAAATGTTAAATTGACGCATGACAAAGTAGTAAAAATGGCGGTTGTTGCGGTATTCTTTCACATATACTGGTTCTGCAACTATCTAACGTGCCTGTATATTGAGAGTAGAGTCATACATATGACTTTTGATTGGTCGCAACGGATTTGAGACAAACATCTCTTCCATTCATTTAATTGAGTTTATTTCCCATTTTATTACAGAAATATATATTTACTTCCTTTAAAATTTTAATTTTATTTCTTACTTGCTTTTTTCACAAAACCTTTTTATCTCTTACGTTACATTTTTATAATTACATAGTTACATTTTAATTTTGTAATTGTTAAACACGTTATAGCCATTAACGACATAAGGCCGTTAGTTAGATGCGATAACGGCCATATGTCGTGGAATATTTTTCATAACACCCACAAAAATTTAAATTTGATCGCAATTTAAATGAAAAAGTTAAATAATATTAGTTAACGGGTGTTAGAAAACTCGTCTTATCAGAGTCACCTATGGAAAAATATTACGTTTGGCAATACTGAAATGTATTATTGGTGACACTGTTTTTTTTTTTTAATGTATATTACCAGTTCAACAAACTACATTGTTATACATGGTTTGGTTTTTCGAAATACAAATAACTAAGAACGCTAACAAGAAGAGTATAACATAACAACTCATGGGTTTACAATAAATACATTGAGGGTTGATACACAGATTGTTTAGGTACTTATTTTGAAATCATTCGGTGTCACTGTCACTATTTAGCAAATAAATGTCTTGTGGTAATCTTCTTTATAGCCTTACACGAATGCGTTGTCGTCCTAAGTTGTAATTTTCTGTACCTGGGCAGTTGCTAAGGTTAGCATGAAATGTTGTAGTAAGTTTCTTTACATAGTCTTCTATTGTTAACATTCCCAATTCTTTATGAAGTTGTTGATTGGTTATGTACCATGGGGCATTTACAGCTATTCTCAGTACTTTATTCTGCAATACTTGTATGCTATGGATTTTACTTCTTCCCGCATTGGCCCAGATTAGGCAAGCATATATTACGAGGGGACGGATTAGCGATTTGTATAGCAGTAGGGTACAGTCGACTTTCAGCGAAGTATTTCTATTAATAGTAGGATAGAGTTGTGTAAGCCTTACATATCCTTCATTCAACTTTTTAGTTATATGAATCTTCCATGGCAGCCGTTGGTCAAGGTATACTCCCAAGTATTTCACTGCCTCTGTGTTAGAATTCCATCGAATGTAGTGTCCATTTACTGAAATAGCCGGTTCAGTGTTAATACGTTTGAGTGTGAACACTTTTGCTTCACATTTGCTGTAATTTATTAACAATTTCCAATGGAAAAGCCATCTTGAATTCATATTTACTGCGGTTTGCAAGTCTGCCAACGCCTGGACGATGTTTTCGTTTTGAGTTAAAATAACGGTATCATCTGCATACATGGCTATATTTGCGCGCACTTCGGGTATGTCGGACATAAATATATTAAATAGAATTGGTCCCAATAGGCTGCCTTGAGGAACTCCAGCATGGATAGGTCTAGTGGTAGATGTTGTTGAGTGGATTTGTACTGCAAAAGTTCGCTCTTCTAGGAAGGAATACAGTATAGCCTTAAGATATTCTGGCAGTTGAATGTGAGAAATTTTGTATTTAAGACAGTCTATCCAGACCTTGTCAAACGCCAACGCTATATCTATAAATAATGATGTTGTGTAGAGTTTTCGCTCATACTCTTCTTCAATTATTTCCACTATTCGTTGGAGTTGGCGGCAGATTGCATAATATTTCCTGAAGCCAAGTTGGTGTGCAGGCAAGGTATTTAAATCTTCTAGTTCTTTATTGAGTCTTATACTTCTAACCTTTTCAAGAAGTTTAGATAAGGTGGTCAAAAGATTAATCGGTCTGTAACTGGATAGATTTTTCTTGTCTTTTCCTGGTTTGTGGAACATTAAGATAATCGCATGTTTTCATATTTTAGGAAAGTATCCTAGCCGAAGACATGCATTAAAAATGGTCACTAAGTAAGATAGAGACTTTTTGGTAAAATTTTTTAGAACTACATTTGGGATTAAGTCGTGTCCAGAAGATTTATAACTGGGAGAGTTTTAATAATGGATAGTAGTTCTTTGGGGGAGCTCGGGACACTGTAAGTCTATGTCAAATTCGATGTTAGCAGGTTAGATTTTGCGTCAGTTTTGATACAGATTGATGCAAAACCTAACCTGCTAACTTTGAATTTGGCATAGATTTACAGTGTCACCAACAATACATTTTAGTATTGCCAGTGTTCATGTTGAATAAATATTGATAAAATGTTACTGTTCTGTTATTTCTTAACGACCGAGGTTGTTAAATGTATAACAGCCATGGCTGTTATGGGGAACTTTTCAGTCAGGTTGACAGTTCTGTTATTGACAAATAACAAGTGCTTAGATGTTATGAAAAATAATAAATTTCATATAAATGTCCAAATTAAAAACACTTTTTTAATATATAATTCAACCTAGTATTTAATAACATTCTTTATTTGTAATACTTCAAATATGAGAAGAATTTAGACTATTTTTAAAGTTAATTGTAAAATTTCTTAAAAAACAATCAACTGCAAATTGTGTCAACGTATTCCCAAATGATTTCCAACATTTACATTTTTTAAGTGCATTTCTTTACTTATAAATCAAGAATCTTCTCTGAGTTTTTGAATATAATATTTTATTTTCTTTATTAATTAATGAATAATATCATTTTTACCATTTTTATCATAGGTTAATGATAATCTCCTTTTGTTGTAGGCATGAAGATATTTAAAATTCGTTGACTCACTTATCGTTTAGAGGAACTCTGACGTTTAAACACTTTATAACGGACAGCAAACAAGAAACTGCAGATAAAAGATTTTACATTTCTATGGAAACCGCATCCTGCATATAACAATGAAAGTTTAGATAAGAAGGTATGCATTGAACAACAAAGCACCGTTAGTACTAATGTAGTTACTCATATAAGTACTCATACAGAAGAAAAACCTTATGGGCTGTTTGCTATTGCAAAGCAAAACGTAGAAATCATTTAGTTTTACCAAGGAACTGTAACAATTCATTTAATTAAGCATATTAGAACTTACATAGTAGAAAATCCATATATTGGCTCTGTTTGTGGTTTCTAAACAATACCGAAATATAATCTAAACATATGGAAGAACAGGGAAGACAAAAACCGTACACTTGCTCTATTTGTGATTTCAAAACAGCACAGAATAGTAATTTAGTTACACACATGGCGACTCATACAGCAGAGAAACCTTACAGTTGCTACGTCTGTGGATTCAAAACAAAACATAAAAATAGTTTAGTAATGCATGTGAAGACTCATACTGGAGACAGAGACAAGCCTCACAGATGTTCTGATTGTGATTACAAAACAACATAAAGGTAATTTAGTTAAACATATGAGGACACATACAGGAGAGAAACGTTATAGTTGCTCTGCCTGTGCATACAGAACAGCATATAAAAGTGTTTTAGTTGAACATTTGAGAATCCATACAGAAGAAAAGCCTTACAGTTGTTCTATTTGTGATTTCATAACGGCAAAGAAGAGTAATTTATTTACACATATGAAGACACATACAGGGGAGAAACCTCACAGTTGCTCTATTTGCGAATACAAAGCGACACGAAAACATCATCTAGTTACACATATGAGATTACATACAGGAGAGAAACCTTACAGTTGCTATGTCTGTGGATTCAAAACAAAACATAAAAATTGTTTAGTTGGACATGTAAAGGCTCATACTGGAGAAAAGCCTTATAGGTGTTCTGATTGTGATTACAGAACAACACAGCAGGGTAATTTAGTTACACATATGAGGACACATACAGGTGAGAAACCTTACGGTTGCTCTATTTGTGAATATAAGGCAACTGTAAAAAAAAGTATAGTGTCACATATGAAGATTCATACAGGAGAAAAGCCTTTTAATTGCTCTCTTTGTGATTTCAAAGTATCACAGAAATATAACCTAGTTACACATATGAGAACACATACAGGAGAGAAACCATATATTTGTTTTGTTTGTGATTTCAAAGCAACACGTAAAGAGCATTTAGTTAAACATATGAGGACACATACAAGAGAGAACCTTACAGTTGCTCTATTTGTGAATATAAGGCAACTGTAAAAAAAACTTTAGTTACACATATGCAGATTCATACAGGAGAAAAGCCTTTTAATTGCTCTGTTTGTGATTTCAAAGCAATACAGAAAGTGAATGTAGTTAGACATGAGAGAACACATACAGGAGAGAAGCCTTACGCCTGCTCTGCCTGTGCATACAGAACAGCGGGTAAATCTGCTTTAATTACACATATGAGAATTCATACAGGAGAGAAACCTTACAGTTGCTCTGTATGTGCGTACAGAACAGGTGATAGAACTTCTTTAATTAGACATGTAATGACTCATACTGGAGAAAAGCCTTACAGTTGCTCTGTGTGTGAATACAAAGCAACTGTAAAAAGTAGTTTAGTTACACATGTAATGACTCATACTGGAGAAAAGCCTTACAGTTGTAATATTTGTGATTTCAAAGCAATTCAGAAAGTTAGTTTGGTTAAACATATGAGGACACATAGAGAAATACCTTAAAGTTGCTGTGTTTGTGAATATAAGGTAACTGTAAAAAGTAGGATAGTTACACATATGAAAATTCATACAGGCAAAAAGACCTAAAGTTGCTGTGTTTGTGATTTCAAAACACAGAAGATTAAGACAAGAGGACACATACATGAGAAAAACCTTACATATAGTGTATATATTTTTTTATACACAAAGCGTGATAAAATGCTAAAATTGCTATTTAAGTATTTTTATATATTAGTATCAATAAATTATATTAAATGTGTATTAGTCACAATTTGTGGTACTAATTAATTAGGTATTTTTTGTATTAATTTTAAATATGGTTGTTAGTATAGCTAGCTGATAGTAATAAGGTAGAATTATACATTTTATTTTTATAATATATAACGTATTCTCAATGCTGTTTTTTTGTTTCTGTCGTGTAGTTGATTCATCCTTTCTCTTCACTCAACACATTACGAAGTTTTGTAGTTGAACCCCTTTTATGATACTTTCTATTGCTGTCTCTCCCGAATTTCCTTATTTTTTATTCCTTGTTTTGTGAGTTTATTGATCTCACAGTATTCTATATTCCTGGTGTGGCTTTTTTTAAATTTTTTTCTTTTATAAAGGTTTTTGTTGTCTCCTGTAGTCGTGAAGTATTAAGGCTTCATGTGCTTTCTTTATTGCTTGTTCCAAGAAGTTGTATAGTTCTTGGTATACAGGGTGATTCATAAGTATGGCCAGTAAATTAAATGGGTGTATACTGACCACAGAAGAATACAAAATCATAATGATCTGTTGCAGACTTTTGAACACCACTGGCTAAATCAGTAAGAGTACAATAACTTAAGGCAACAAATGTGATTGAAATACCCAAAAAAGTGTTTTGCTCTTGCAGTGTTGAGGGGTGGATTGAATAGCTCATCAACACTAATGCCGGTCCCAAGCCCGGATAAAGGAGGAGGGTTGTGACGCTAGGTTTTAGCAGCCTAACACATGTAAAAAAGGAAATAGGAAACTGCTAAAGTTTGATGGTAGAATGAAAAACATAAAATTACATCCCCGGGTGGCAATTCACACCTACAAAAAAGGGAGCCCCAGCGGATACGGGGGTGGGGGGGGCATTCTACTAGAGAACGGCAAGCAAATCCAAGCTTACATCTCAACCGAAAGAGGAGCAAACAAGTCACAAAGAGAAGACTAACTATAGGAACATGAAACATACCAGGATGGCGGACAAAAGATATAGAAGTAACCCACAAATTTAAACAGACAAAAGTTGATATCCTGATAATCAGTGAAACGAAAAAGAAGGGAAATGGCACGGAAGAGAACTATGAAATCCTGCACTGCTGGAGCAGAGTCGGAAAAGAACAATGAGCGATAGCCGGAGTAGGGGTGCTTATAAAAAAGAAATATAACATCATGGGAACCCATATCGGAAGGATTAATAAAAATAAATATGTCAGTCTTCGGAAGGGAAATTGTAATCTTTGGAGTATATGGGCCTACAGAAGACAGCCCCATCAGAGAAAAAGAAGAATTTATAGAAAGACTACAAGAGCAACTAACAAAAATAGGGAAAAAGCAAGAAGGAATAATAGCAGGGGATCTCAATGGAAGAACAGGAAGAAAGATCAACGACAACACGGTAGGAAGATACGGAGAAGATATCACAAACGATAACGGAGAAAGGTTGATCGAGATGTGTGGACTGAACAACTTGAGAATTACCAATGGATTTTATAAACATAAGGAGATCCACAAATATACATGGGTACAGCCAACTCGAAAGTTACAGTCCATAATAGATTATATAATTAAGAACCAGACTACAATCAAAATCACAAATGTAAGGGTCCAGAGAGGAGCAGAATGTGGAACGGACCACAGGTTACTAATTGCAAAACTACAATTCCCTTGGTATAATATATCAAAAAATAAAAAGGAAGAAAAAGAGTACGGCGAAAAGTACACGAAAGAAATTAAAAATGAAAAGAAATTCAAAATACAGTTATTACATGACGAAACAATAAGAGATCTTTATAAGCGGAGACTAGACGAAAAATAAACAGAATTTAATTATGACAACCTACAAGAAACATATGAACACGTCAAAGTAACCATAAAGGAAGCTGCCTATGAAGCCCTAGGAGAACAGGGAGAAAAAGACAAACAACATAATGGCAATATTACTGAATCAACAAAAAATGCCATCAAGGAAAAGAGCAAACCTTATGAGAAATGGATGAACTCCAAGGCAGATGAGAATTTAAGAAAATATAGAGAGAAAAATAGAGAAACCAAAAGATTAATAAACAAAGAGAAAAATGAGTAATGGGAAAAAACGTGAAAATATCGAACAGTATATAGGGGGAACACGAAGTACGGAAGCCTGGAGAACCATTACAGAGCTAAAAACAAACTGGAAGGAAAAATCTCGCATACAATATATTCAAAGAGACCAATGGGACAACTACTATAAACAATTGTTAACGGAGGATAGACTAGAATTCTTGAATAGGGACAAAGACGATCAACAACAAAACGAAAACAAAAATGACCAAATACACATAACGAACGAGGAGCTAAAAAAAGCCATAAAAGCGCTAAAAAACTAAAATCAGCGGGGCCAGGAGGAATTGTTAATGAATTGATTAAGGATGGATCAGAAAAACTACACCAAATAACAAAAAACATGTTTAATAGAGAAGCGCATATAGTCTCTATTTTCAAAAAAGGCGACCGAAGACAATGCGAAAATTACAGAGGTATCAGCATTATATCAACCATTGGACGGCTATATGGAAAAGTAATCAAAAATAAGATAGAGGACTTCATAAAAGACAAAATAGGGGAAGAACAAACAGGATTTATGGCTGGAAAATCCTGTGTGGATCACATATATATGATCAAGCAACTGTTGGAAAAAAAATTAGCCAAAAACAAAAACATCTACCTAGCCTTTATTGATATAAGAAAAGCGTATTATTCAGTCCCTAGAAGTTACCTCTGGAAAACGATGTCATATATAGGTATAGACAAAAGAATAATAAAAACAATAAAAGAAATGTACACAAATAATAGCAGCAGAGTGAAAATTTGTAACAAATTAGGAGTGGAAATTAGGTCAACGAAAGGACTACTACACGGTTGTTCCACCTCCCCGACACTGTTTAAAATCTATCTGGAACAGACACTAAAGAATTGGAAACATAAATGTGAAGGCATGGGAGTCTGAATAAGAGACGACTACCTATATAGCTTGAGCTTCGCAGATGATCAAGTCGTCATAGCCCAAGACGAAGAAGATCTAAGCTATATGGCGAGAAAGCTGAAGGAGGAGTATGACAAAGTTGGCCTAGGAATAAACTTCAACAAAACTGAATATTTAATGATGAGAATAGGGAAAATAGAAAGCCTAGAAATCAAAGAGGATGTTGAAATTAAAGGAACTCGAAAATTTAAATACCTGGGAATAATAATAACAAGAGAAGCAACATTCGAAGAAGAGATAAAATTGAGACTGAGGCAGACGCGGGCAAGTATCAGGCAGTTAAATTCAATATTGTGGAACAAACACATTACGAAAAAGAACAAAGTCAGAATATATTGTTGTGATGGTTATACGGCTTTACTATATAGTTAATATTTAAAATAAAATTTAGCCAGAGCCTCCCATCGCTAACATAAATTTCTTTTGGGTTCAGCAAATATTACAGATTTATAAACGCTCAGGGATAATTATTGTGAGTTACTTTACGTTTCACTTGAATTGATGCTCGTATGCCCCTATTTTTAGATAGAATCTAATCGTAAATCAAATTAATGTTGGCTAGCTCAGGTAAGCAGAGATCTTATTACAAGGTGTGGGTCCCCAATTATTTTATTTAAAATTCTACCGTACGCCTATGTGCGTAGTTCAGATACCCGCTAAAATGCTACATCAGATCTAAATAAAATTACGTTTATGAAAGTCATCACGTGTTTGTCGTTTTGGTTTTCAGTTAATTAAATACAACTCAATGAGTAAATCTCACAGGTAAATTCATCATTTCCCGCTTTCTAGTAGCGTCAGTAGCTCTCTTTTGTTTCTTCGGGCAATACCCGTACCTTGATTGTATTAACCCCAAGTCAAGGAAGGATCCTAACCTCACTTCTGCACTTGGATTTTTCAATTTCAATTTTTACAAGGACATAATTCGCCGGGGCTCTGTTATACAGCGACGTTTAAGCAGCTTCTCAGCAGGTACACATTGGTATAATTTATATTGGCTTCACCACTAACCTGCGAAACCTTCTTTGCATGCCCGTCCGAACCTCGGCCGCAGCAAGAATGTGCCCAGATCTTCTCTTGGAGTCGGATGCCGGATGTGCGGTGTTGATGTAGTCGTCGTAGGGCTCGCCTGCTATCGCTGGAACTGCAAAACCGGTCCGGGATGCCCTCAAATGGGTCGAGATGGTGCCTCGAAGTTTTGCCGCAGGATCGGGATCGGTGTCGATGTTGAAAATTAACTTTAGGCGTTGGATTTTCTTGCCTTCATTTGTGCGTGAACACGACCACGTAAATAGCACTCTGGTGAAATTTTAAGGCTGTAACTCTATGTAAAGGTACTAAAATTTTAAATTAAACACCAGCCAATATGCAAGCTGTCACCAGCAAATTTTATTCAATTGTCTCCCTGAATTGTTAAAAACAATTGCACATCAATATAAAATAAGTCAAATAAAATCCTTACAACAATTAAACACCTTAAAACTAATCTTTTTACTAACTTTTGCTTATCTACTAAATTGTTCCATTAATTTTGTCAATTTTGTCTTTCACATCACTGTGTCCCGCACTTATTAACAATCCTTTTTCACTACGTTCTCACTGATCAGTTCTTCCTTTCGTGAACTTCCACAAGAAACACTTCAGAGTTCAACTAAAAGTCCATTTCATTTTTCCACTCCTGCATCAAATTAATGTTCGGATTTTCAAATAATCTTGCATGTTAATTATTCATTTTCTTCCCTTTATTTGCCTTCAGATTTATTCCTGTGTGCTCTTTGCAATCTGTTTTACCGTCTGAATTTTTATACCTTTCAAGAATATGGTCAAAAAGAAATTTATACAACGATTTCTGACTTGCAATTTACCTCGACAAGCATGTGATCATTCTTTTCATAATTGAATTACTAATACATGGATTGGCTTTTGCATTTTACCATCCCCTCTTAATATTCTAAACTAATTAAATATTGTGGTCCCATTTCTATTAGGTTTAGAACTCTGCCTTTCCTTTGATGTTACGATTTTAATACTTATTACAGGCATTGCTTTGCCAATATGATTGCTTATTCAAATTTGATTTTATTTTATTTGTTGCCATTAAATTCTATCTCCCATTCTGAGCTTTATGACCTATTCATTAATTAGCTATGCTCTAGATATGCGATTCAGGGCTTAAGACCATCTCAATATAAATCAATTATAGAAAGCATTATGACATACGGGGCAGAGACTTGGACAATTAATAAAAAATATAGGTCAAAAATAAATGCGGTAGAAATGGAATGTTGGAGGAGATGCTGCAGGGTGACACGGATGGACAGGATCAGGAATGAGGAAATAGGAAGGAGAATGGGAATAACAAAGAACGCGGTAAATACCATAGAATAAAAAAGGCTGAAATGGTATGGACACGTAAGAAGAAGCGAAGATAGCAGATGGATAAAGAAAATAATAGAGTGGAGCCCGATAGGAAGGAGAAAGAGGGGAAGACCCAGACGCTCATGGCTAAATGACGTAGACGAGGCCATGGAAGACAGGGGGTTACGAGACGGGGACTGGGAAGATCGAACAGAATGGAACTATAGGTTGAGAGAAGGGAGACAGCTACAGCTGTAACAGATCTTTAATATGTATATATATATATATATAATCTAAATTTGGTTTCATCGCAACCACATGTGCAAACGTAAGTTTATAGAACTAACTAGAACTTCATTCCAGTGACTATCAATCAGATTAAGCAATTCAACGTTTTACGTTTTTGTGGGGTGGTTATTAATTTTTGGTATAGTTCATTATGCAGAGTTTAACTACGCTTAAATTTAATGACCATACCTATGAATCGCCCTGTATACAGATCCTTCTAAGTAGGTTTGCTATTAATTCGATATTGAGTTACATGTTCTGTAAGTTCATCTCGGTTTGTAGCGTTGATATTTTTACTTCAGATTCTCTTTTTTTACAAATGATTTAGCTCTGCGTCTTTATTTCTATGTATTGCGATGGTTTTGTACTTCAGTGGTGGCTCGTTGAAAATGTTGGTAGAGGCAACCACCAAACGTAAAATGCATTTGCCACCCCCTCACATACAAAGGCAGATTCCGATCCAAAATTTAAATTATCATCATCATCAAAATCCAACGTCGTTAACGACGTGTGGTGACCATTATATGTCGTCATTTTCTTGGTCTATAACTTGTGCGACAGTGAAACGCCATCTATCGCGATTTTTGGCTTCTTGTGTTGCTATTTTCAGACCGGATCCCGTCAGCTTTACCATGTCTGTCCAATGAGTAGAATAGCGTCCACGGCGTCGTTTCCCTTCAGGCATACCCTATACTATTAGTCTTTCCATATTGTCGTGACGTGATATGTGCCCAAAGAATTTCAAGATATTAGATGACACTATGCTAGAGAGACGATTGCTGGGCTTAATCTCATCAAGAATAGACACGTTAGTGCGCCTTGCGGTCCATGGTATTCGTAGAAGTCTACGCCAACACCACATTTCAAAGGCGTCAATCCTCCGTCGGTCAGCCATCTTTATCGTCCATGTCTCAGATGCGTACAAGAACACAGAGAACACCAGCGTGTTGACCAACCGTATTTTTGTTTTTAGAGATATGTTGCGGTCTTTCTAGATCTTGGTTAGTTGACTCATCGCTGTGCGCCCCAATTGTATCCTACGTCGAATCTCCAATTCGCTGCTTCCGTTGTTCTGCAGCAATGATCCCAGGTAAATGAAGTCACTTACAACTTCGCAATTTCCAACAAAGGCGAGTATTGGTAATCCTTCGTTTTCTCTGTCGATTATCATTATCTTGGATTTGCTATAATTAATCTTCAGTCCATATTCTATGCTCACCGCTTTTAGTCTTTCTAAGATTTTCTCAATTTCTTCTCTGGAATTGGCTATTAGTAGAGTATCATCGGCGTAGCGTAAGTTATTTATTTCTTTGCCGTTAATTTTAAAACCTCCCCTCCAGTTGTCTAGAACCGATCTCATCAGATGTTCAGAGTATGCATTATACAGTAGAGGAGACAGTACGCAGCCCTGTCTCACACCCTTACTGATTTTGCAGGTACTTGAAAAAGTGTCGTCTATCTTGACTATAGCAGAGCTATCCTCGTATAAGTTGCGAATAAGCGTTACTAGATGCAGGGGTGTTCCCATTTCTATGAGCATTGACCAGAGTTTTGGCCATTGAACATTGTCAAACGCTTTTTCGTAGTCGACAAAACAGAGGTACATTGGCAGGTAGTGTTCTCTAGCCTTCTCAATAAGTATACGGACATTTAATATTTGCTCTCTTGTACTTCTGTTTTTGACAAAGCCTGCTTGTTCTTGGGCTATCTGACTGGAGACAAAATGGGTTAGCCTTGAGCGGATGATATAGAGCATGATTTTGCTGGCATGTGAGATGAGTGCAATGAGTCTATAGTTGTTACATATCTTTGTACTGCCTTTCTTAGGAAGAGGTATGATAACTGAGTTAGACCAGTCCTTTGGCCATTGACCAGTTTGCCATATTGCTTGACATAATTGGTGGATTTAAATTATATAGACCGACAAAAGTTAGTATAGTGAAAACATTTATCAAATTTTATAGGCTACTAAAATGAACTGAATCGAATATCTCTTTTCCATTTTTCGTTTAAATGTATAATTCAACCAAAAAAATTGCATCTGCATTGTTAGAGATACTTACATAGATGCATGCATGATTGACGTATATTATTTCAAGATATGCGACAATTTACCAGTATATTATGAGTATAGTAAAATAGATCATAAATAGCATAGTTATTTAAGTTATTCTGAGAAAACCCCAATGTTCTTTTTGTCGGAATTATACACACGTCCTTCCGCATGTGCTTCCCGCTTCATCTCAACTAGATGGGATACATGCAAAAATTGTAATCAGAACCATGACACGTGCGTGTTGTCGCAGTTGTCACACTAGATTTAGGCTTGGGCTTAAATGCCTCACATTGAGTGTTAAAATATCCTTATCTTTGGACATTCTTCTTGCCGCTCAACCCCCGCTCCAGTCTATAAATTCTAGAAAAGCTAAGAGCCGTTTCAATCTGGTACAAATGCGTCCTTGATGTAACCAAGCAGCGCTTATCGTACAGTTCATATTCATGTGAAATAAAAATTACTCGTGCTTTGTCTAAGCTTTAAAATGAGAAGAATGATGAAACATAAGTAGAAAAAAACTTGAGCGACTGGTTTGTTATGGTAGAACCATGGTTCCTTATAGCAAACCTCCACTGATGTTTTCACCTTATAGAAACAAATATAGAAGGTATTAAAACTAAGAACAGCCTTGCTTTTTATAACTGTAAATTCAAAAATACTATAAAAATAATTCCGCCGCAAAGTGCTGTCTTTTTGGCTGATGGGTGAGGTTAACTTTAGTGTAAATTCACAACTGTTACTCACGAAATCTACCTCATTGGCACAAGACAGAACAGAAAGTAATTTAATTAAAAATAAAAGTCATTCAGTTATATTCGGTACTAAACTTTATAGAACACTGTAATTTTGTCACTACACTACACGAAACTTGGCGAGCAATTTTTTTTAATGACATTGAAAATTTACAATCTACTTCATTGTGAGTATTGAGTAAATGTGTTATAAGTACGTGGCTTGAAAAGGAAACGCCCATTGACATTTCTCCTTATGTATCACTACCCCTTAGTGTTGTTTAGGTAAATCTTATGGCCAGGTTTTGTTGAGTCTTTTGTTGTGCGATCCATTCCTATAAGATCGTTTGGGTGCCCCGCAAGTCGGAGCTGGTAATTAGTGGAGACGGTTTTTATATCTTCCGTGGTGTATGGGATCGGTAAGTCTTGATGCAGCATTAAATTGCTAATGTACCATGGTGCATTTACAATCGCACAAAGTGTTTTGTTTTGGAATGTTTGTATTGTTTTTAATCAAGTAAGTTTGGCACACCCCCAAAGTTGAAGGCCATATGATCAGATGGATTTCATCATGGTCTTGTAAGGTATGATTTTATTAATAGTGAATAGTTTTGATTTAGCTTAAGATCCAATTGTCTTCGTTTCGTCTGTATGTGTTACTGCCACGTTAGTCGTTGATCGAGGTGTAATCCTAGGTATTTGACATCTGATTTTGCAGGCACTCGGGCTCCGTTAACGGTTACAGGAGGACAGATTTCGTTACGAGTAGTAAATTTTATTTGGACAGATTTAGATTGGTTTACTTTAATTTACCATTTATTGTACCATTCACCAAGTTTAGGTGGATTTACATGTTTTCAGAGAATGTTACTGGATTATTATCTGAATATAGGATAGCAACGTCATTAGCAAATGCAACGATCATGGTGCTATCTGTTTCGAGCAAGTCAGCGGTATATATAAGATAGAGAGGTGGGACAAGCACGCTGCCCTGTGGGACGCCTGATTGTATGGGATAGTATGGAAAAAGTGCGTCTTTATATTTTACGGAGAAATTTCTATCAGTGAGGTAAGATTTCAGAAGGCGGTAGGAGTTGTTATTAACCATATTTTTGAGTTTGTAGAGTAAGCCTGTGTGCCACACTTTGTCAAACTCTTGTGACACATCTAAAAACACTCCGTTGCAGTATTTCTTTTCCTCAATGCTCTTCGATATTTGGTTGACTATTCTACGGGCTTAGTGTAGGTATTGTTGACATATTTTCTCAAAAGCCAAACTGGTAGTTACGCAGTAAATGTGTTAGTTGATAGTCAGCTTGTATTATTTTGTGTATCAGCCTCTCAAATATTTTACTAAGGATTGGTCTGTATGACGATGCTTCATGAGGTGGTTTGCTATTTTTATGTATCATTATTATTTCTGCATACTGCCATATTGTAGAAAAGTGGCAGGGACTTGGCTATTTCAGCTTTTACTTCTGCCGGGCTTAGGGGCCTTATTAGTGGCAACATCTGGGAAGCGTACATCAAGGAAGTCTTTGATATCATTATTTGGGGTACCAGGTATTGGTTCTGCTGCTTGAAAGATGTTGGATAGGTGAACTGCGAAGTTATCGAGTTATTCTTTGTTGGCGCATCCCATTCGTTGTTGAGTTTGCTTATCGAAGAATTTGGCGGTATGGGTTTTTAAATTTTTTTTATGGCTTTCCATAGACTGTGGTCATCTGCGGATAATTTATGAATGTATGTTTCAATAGTTGAGTTTTTGGGCTTCCTTAAGTGCTGTAGTAAGTTGACTCTAGAGTCTTCTGTAGTAATGTAGATCTTCAACGTTAAGTGATCATTGCCATCTCCTTCTGGTTTGTCTTTTTCACTGATGAGTTGTCGGATATACAGGGTTATTCACCTAAGATGACGAGCCTGGCCAGGTAAAACTGCAACCCAAAATACGATTTATGAAGCTAACTGGATCCCTATTGCATTAACATAATTGAATAATATTTTGGTGGCACTGTAAGTCTATGTCAAATTCGAGGTTATCAGGTTAGGTTTTGCGTCAGTTTTGACACAGACTGACGCAAAACCTAACCTCCTAACCTTGAATTTGACATAGATTTACAGTGCCACCAGTTTTCTTGGCACGGGCAAAATTATATGTAAGTGTGTCGCCCGCGTTTATATTTTGAAAATTATTACACAAAACCTGTATACGAATTATGATCTAAAATTGATCTAATAATGCCAAAAAAATCAAATTGCTTGTTTCTTGCATTTCTATTTCTAATTATGACACCATCCACGGAGTCGATAATCATCCCTAGGGAGCTTATCGCTTGGTAAGCAGCCCACAGGCGCTTATCAACTAATCAGTTCGGGATTGGTCGATTTTGAAAAATTCATGATTCTCATTAGATAATATCAGTCATGTGACAGCTGTGTGTAATAATCATATATAATGCAACTGGTGGGTTCTTGATTATCAAATAATCATTTCTGTTTCCACGAGATATATTGTTCGGCAATCACGCGAGACACGAGTTGCATTCGGCTAGATTATATCACGAGTCAATAAACAACATTTGAATGGTGTATTTTCAATAAAGCACAGTTAATGTGATTGTATGACAATTGTACTGACAGCAGGGAGCGTGATGTTTGTGAAGGCGTGTGACTATCACCTATTAGTCAGGAAAGTATGTGATTATCAGTTGCTATGTACATTATAAAAAGTTAGTACATGCATAACTATGCATTTTGCCGTTTTTCATTGGTTGATGTTAGAGGGAGTGGTATAATCGCTGTAATAAAGCCAAAATTCGGGCAATTCAATGTTCAGCTGCACTTTATTTATTGCTTGATGCATCCAGCGACCTTCCCCTGTGCCTATATGGCGTTCGTTGATTACGAAAAAGCCTTTGACTGTATAGAACACTGGGCAATTATGAAGCAACTGGACTGCGCTCGCATTGACTATAGGTACAAAGAGTTAATAAAAAATATCTACAAACAAGCGAAATAGAAATGTACGAAAATACAAACTCAATTCACATCAAAAGGGGGAAACGTCAGGGTGACACCATATCGCCCAAACTTTTCACGATGGCGCTAAAAGCAGTATTTAAAAAACTAAACGGGTCAAACAAGGGAGTCAACATAAACGGAGAAAGGCTTAACCATCTCAGGTTTCCGGACGATATAGTCCTAATCACAGATAACATAGCAGATCTAGAAGAAATGCTAATACAATTAGAACATGCGTCTAGCAGCATTGGACTCAAAACGAACTTAGACAAGACAAAGATAATGTGCCCACCAGGAATAATAATATCAGTAAACAATATAAAAATAGATAACGTAGAACAGTATATATATATATATATTGCTAAGATACTTAAAGAACAGTTTTGGATGAATATTAATGTAAATATAAAATTTGGTAGATCAAAACAATCAACTTAGAAAAGTTTTTTAAAAAATGGCTGTTTGAATGAAAGCCATTAATAGGATTTGAATTTGATGCAATTCAAGTTGAAAGGCATAGCACTTGAGTATTCTGTAGTGGTTTTGAAAGTTAGAAGGCAATTACAAGCTCATGTTACATGTGACAAATATAATTTCTTTTAAAAATAATATAATTAAGTAGGTAGAACTCATTTAAGTTTATTTTGTAGAGAGCATGAATAATTGTAACATAGCATCTAGGAAAATTTTGTTATAATAATTGAAAAATAACAAATTGAAACAACATGTAATTTCGTATTTTGGTAGTAATAAAAAGGGGAAATTTAACCCTGTTTACTTAAATTTTATTTGGATAAAGTAAAAGGGATAATAACTAAATCTACGAGGTGTAAAATAAAATGAAATATTAACAAGGAGAAGATAACAGTTACTCAAGATAATTTGGAATATGGTTTAACTAGATACTAGCAAGAATATAATAAGATTAGGATAGAATTGATTTAATTTTAATACTACAATTGATAAGACGTTACATTGATTGGAAGGTCATTGATTGCTGGATTGTTGGGGGATTGATGAGGAAGTGTAGATCGGTATACAGGAATTGGCGGAGGAACTACTGGATTCAGAAGATTTTGTTGGTTACTGACAACAGAGATGGCTAAAGTAGGAGCTAAGGGAGTAGAAAATTAATTTGGATTCATCTCTGGGAGCAGACTTGCCGTGAAGCCGTTGGAACGAGGGAAGCTGTTGGGGGTGACAGTGGCGTTGGTGAAAAGAAAGGGACCATTTCTGCAGACAGCCAGGGGTTTGACGATTTGGCAGCTATTTGTTAATAAGCAGTGCTTCATAGCTGAACTATCTGGGGATCCGAGCTGTGGATGTAAGGAAGAGTGCTGTTTGTTAAGGTATCAAAATGACTTAACGACACCCAAGCGGTGTGAGTATCGCACGACTAGTTAAGTCCGGGAAAAGATGGCACGCTCGCCCTGAGATCTGACCAAAACAGGCTAAGGGCCTCGGCTGATACGCTCAGGGAGATGGGCGTGGTCCAAACGGTACGTCGTAGGGCAAGCGTGGCGTGACATATATAGGGTAAGTCGAAATAAAAGGGCGCCACCAGATCTGTCTTTATACTTTCGTACAACCGGACCTGGACGGTTGGACGGGCCGAGAAGTACTCAAGGTACTACGTCAGGACGGTACTTGAGAGGCTGTAAACCTCGAATTACAATTTTGGGAAAAATGCTTTAATACCTATTTCGGGTCTAGAAAGGGGAAGAACTCGGCCTCCCAGTCCTCGTCGTCACTGCAGCGGGCGTGGTCAAACCTACCTGTGTTGCTCTATTGCTCAAGCTTTGCTTTATACAAATTTGTACACAAAAGGGCTTAACCTGAAAGAGCATGCATAGATTCGCCGCAATGACAAGGCCTTCGTTCAAATACTCATCTATTGATCTGACTGATGAGGGTGATTTACACAAGTTTACACTACGCTAAATTAGATTCTAAGCCCCCAGCTGGAGTGACGCGTTATCACTAATACAGACTCCTTAATACTGTAGGTTTAGGCCACACATACAGCAACTCATTAGGTTAAACTGGCTGCGGCCAGCTTTCGTTAATTAGGCGGTGACGGTATCTGAATAGAGGCCTTACATGTCCAAATAGTTAATTATTAACACAACCCACCCGATTTTATGAATTAGGCGGTCACAAAATGCAAAATGAGGTTATACTGGCGTTAATTAGTGAATTCTTAAAGAGTGCAGCCAGGACGCGTAAATTAAATGGCTACAGAACATAAATGGAGGCCTTGCATATTCAAATAGTTCGTTAATAACAAATGCGGTCAGATTACATTAAATAAGCAGTTACTACATGCGAAATGGGGCCATACTGGCGTTAATTAGTGAATTATTAAAGAAGGCGTAAGTCTAACGGTCACTATAAGCGCAAATTACATGTTCACAATGCTACCTGTCTCTGGGAGTTTGTTACGGTATTAATTCATCATATCGACATAGGTCGTATTGATTGTTCAAAAACGGGTACAAACTACAGGGTTCGCCGACTTTACTAAAAAGAACACAGATCTTAATGTGCTGGAGCAGATTTTGTTGCTCCGGTTACTCGCACTTAACTCAGTCGGGAAGGCGTGGTTCGAAAGCTCAAAGAAAAACCGGCGGCACTTACCCTGATGGATTGCTTAACAGAAAAAGAAATGCCTGAGCGCCACTTGGTTCTGATTAGGGGTGGCTGACGTGTCTAGAACCAAGAACAATACACGTAGCCTATGTAGAAGTCCCCCAAGTACGTTGCTGAACACCTCCGCCTGTTGTTCACCAAGCCTCCTCCGAGTAGCCGGGTGACCTTGTCGTTAAAGCACTTACCTTCAAGGCCACCGTCACTAAAGAATAACAAAAGAACACTGAATGGCCCAGGGCTTGGGGCTTGCTTATCAAAAAGGCGTACTTTCAGCTTTACATTGCAAATTACACTCGGCCTTTGCCACACTGGATTAATTAATCACCCAGAAGGGGTTCAGAACTCAACAAATAATCAAATTGACTTTAATGGGTTTATTATTTAAAGAATTAAAGTTTACACAAATCTTTACATTGATAATAATCACCCGGAGGTGAATTCAAGCTTAGTAAAAAGAAAAGGCACACCCTACATGAATATAAAAGGGGCTTCCAAACAAAGTTACCTTATTGTCTAAATAGGTTGCTACACACTGGACAAAACGAAATAGATAACAGGGGTGAAGCCCCTGGTTAACAACAAACAAATCAAATCATAAGCTTAAGCTTTAAGTGAACGGGCGCAATATTTACGAACTCCCGGAAAACACATAACAAATATAGTCGCACCTTAATTAGGCACAAGAACACAATTGGTGTAATACATAGCTCCTACCTGATAGCTGTAAGCACGTCGCTAGTTTCTGCTATAAACTCGTCCTCGGGGAAGCTTGGCAAGGCGTTGCGGAGGTACAGAAAGGGCTGGAGCCGGGCCTGATAGCTGTTTAGCGCAGAGCGGCGCCTAAAATGATGTGGGCCCCTCCTTGGGAAGAATCGGAGCGATAGAGTTGGCTTCAGAATGGCACGACGCAATCGGACTTTGCAAACAATGCAACCAGGGCACTACAACAATGACACGCGGTGGGCCTCTCGTCGACTTCGATAAACTCAGCGTCGGTAATTCAAAAATGCAGTACGCAAAAGGTTTTTCCCCACAAAGGTACGGGAAACCGTTAATCACAAGCTTAAAGATTTCGTCTCTAAATGGATCTGCAAATGGTGCAACTATCTTCCCCTGGGAAGTACATCAACTTAAGGAGACGACTCGGCTATTTGCCAACACTGAAATATCGATAACTCAATCGCCCACCGCGCGCGTTTGTTCAAACACCCAACAAGGGTAAAATAATCGTCCAAAGGTCTAAGCTGAACTCAACTGCCTTAAACAAAAAACCCACTCGCGCAAATCAGCGCAACCCCCGGCTTCCGAAGGCCGGGGGGTGCAAAACTTTACACACTGACTTCTGTAAGTGTCGGATACTGATTGAAATTTCAAATTGGGCTCTGCGTGAAGAACACGACGGAAAAGAGTTTAGAACTCCGAAACCACTAATTTTAAATGCATCATTCCGTAAGGAGTTATCAATTTTTATTTCCTTTACACAAAGCTTGGTCATCAAGGAACGTTCTAGAAGGAATTTCTGGCTATACAGCGGATCCCAAAAATATTAAGTTACAAGGTCAATCCTGCCGAACTTTAAACGATAATTTATAAGAGGGACATTAAGCTGTTATATTCTTAGAATCTTTAACTACGTCGGGCAGTATTTAAATAAGTTGAAGGTTGGGACTCAAAGCGATTTAAGCTGGGACGTAAACAAAGGATGCCTTATGTTCCCAATTCGAAGAAATATGCTTTATACGGAAGTGACTGCAATAGATTACATACGGCTCCAAGGAAATGCTTATTAGTGAGAATTCCAAGGACCGCGGGCATATCTGAGCTTGAACTGCATGAATTGGCTGCAGCATTTTAAAATTATAATACAGGGCCTTACCAGAAAATTTTAAATAGAATAATTTCAGCTTAAATGCACTAATAATACCCAATCGTGGAATTGATAACAAGGATAGCTTAATGACGTCAAAATCACTTAACAAGTTAGCCAAGCTTGGGCATTGCAACAACATCAGCCAACATCGCCTGTTGCGAACAATTCGGAAACGGAAGCGTGGGTGTTAAAGCTGCATCGGCGGGAAGGTCCAGAAGACTGTAATGGCGGTCTGCTACGACCACGGAACGTTGGAGCCTACAGTTTAAAAGCTCTGCGGAATAGATCCCCTGTTAGGGAAGGATCGGCGTGCACACACACGGCCTCACGACGGAAGAACATAACCACACCAAAGCACTTAACGTACGTTGTTTTTCTACGACTGCCTCGAGACTCACTTTGTGCAAGAAAACACGACATCGAAATAGCCTTCGCGGCAACAATACAATCACAAAAGCAAACGCCCCCATCGCGTCGAAACGCGAGGTGACGTTCGCGCGGCGATACACCACCGCTCAGCTCGGTGGCCTCGGATCGACCCACTGCTTGCAGGAAAAACAAAATAATCTCTGCCAAACGACCGTTAGCAAGACTCCCGCCAAAAGAAGCGTCCCCAAGCGACCAATGGGAAGGCGACATGTTCACCTGTTGAAACCGGTATAGCTTGCGTCCAGACGACACGTGTCATATAAAGGATGGTTTGAAATAGCTGTAATGGGCGGACTGCTCTAATCTACAGGGTGCTCGCATTTAGACAAAAAGAGCTAGTATTTGTGAGCATTGGTGTTGAGAAGATCAAATGGTGGGAACGGGTTCGAAATATAACTAAACTGCCCAAAGGGCGTGAATGGTTAACTATAGTACGTTACGCTACTCAAAATGACCTGACATGTTTTGAGGTGACTTTGAAGCGGTGAGAGTGAGAGGAGTCCAGGTGGGTTTTAATTAGTTCTATTGAAGTAGTAGTAAATAAAAGACAATTAGAAAAGTGTAATTAACTATAATCAAATACTTATCATATAATATTGAGTCAGTAAGAGGTGAATAAAATTTATATTTGTCATATTTGATTGAAAGTGTTCGTGGAACACTGTTTGACCTACAAGGTGACAGTTCATGTCATTAAACAATTTAAAGTCATTATTAAAATAAAATAGCAATTAATAAGTAACTAGATAATCGAACTAACCCTGAAAAGAGTCTCAAGGCGCTACCGTTATTAATCACAATATAATATTGAAGTTTCAATTAAATAATTCAATTAAAAAAATTAAGTAGAGCTGCCACTACAGTATATATGTATGCAAAACCACCTTACGGCGCTTACCTCCCTCCTGTACGATTGGATGAGCCATATGGAGGTTACATATATTAGACGGTAGTTTAGCGTGTCGGTAATGTAGATATATATACTGAGAAATATGCTAAAAACCACTAGAGGGAATTTACTACAAAGGATTTTCGTAAATATTTAGTTAACATTAATAAAAATTATTCAAATTGATACAGAGTAAATTACATTTAATGTTGAATAATGTAATTACAAAGAATCCCTGAAATAAATGTTTAGACAACAATAATAGGTACATTAAAAAATGTACCTCAATATAACCAGTATTAATAACAGCAAATTACATCAAATAAACAAGGAAATGCTGCAGTAAGTACTAAAATGAATAATTTGAAGGGTTGCTAGCTTAAAATGTATTGCTCGGGTTGCTTATTTACTAGTATTAAATTAAAAGCAGACGTAAATTAGTAAAGTTAGTAGACACGATTTACTAAAAACATGAAAATTCTGTACAAATATATCACAGGGTTCCCACTTAAAATGGTATTCCTGGCCTAATTATTTTAGTTTTCTTTGATCCGTTTTAAAAAACAAAAACCAGTATTTAGTGTGTTGCCGATATAAAAATGGATTTTATTAGCAACCATATATGTAATAAGATCATTACTGAATTTTAAAAAGTTGGAAAATGAGCTATTCCCAACTTGTAAGTTTCCAACCGGTCGGAAAAGTGATTGCCGTTTGGAAATGAATCCATTCCCGACCGCTGTGTAGGTAGGGACAATGGGAATCTCGTTGATCCATTCATGCGCGATCCATTTCCGACCGCTGTGTAGGTATGGACACTGAGAATCTCGTTGATCCATTCATGCGCGTCACAACATGTCTTACCATAATATAATAATTTTTCCAATTATTGTTTAGAATAAAGTGGTTGCGAATAAAATAGTATACATACCACGGCGAAAAGTTTCATTCCTGTCTCGAGATAAAGTTCACCTCGACCCTACGCGTCTCGGTTAACTACTTAATCTCTCGACAGGAATGAAACACTTTCCACCTCGGTACGTAATATACTATATAAATAGGGACTGCTGAACAGCAAAACTAAATATTTAATGATCGTGAAATTTTCTCAGATATCTCTAATAAAAAAGAGCATAAACTATATGCTCTTTGTTAATAACAAAATTCTTTTCTTGACCAATAAATAAAATTACGAAATTCCCTTACTTTTTCAGAAAAGTAAAAACCCTTTAAATATACTCCAAAACACCTGAAAACAGTTCAAAAATTGGAAGTAAAATTTTTCATTTAAATATGCTATTAGGTAGGTAAATTTGCAAAATTTTGTGTTTAATTATATTTTGCCTAGATAGAAAATAGGAATTATCAAACAGTGCTACCGTTACTATCGTATTTAGTCAAAAAAAATATTTGCAATTTTTGAACAGCATAGCGCATAGGTATTCCACTAATTAGAAATAGAGAGTTAATTAAAAATTGAATAAAGGTGTATTGCCGTAATAATTCAATACATTACATAATATAAAAAGAGAATAAAGTAAAAAACAAAAAATTTTAATTTCTACAAGCATCAATATTCTTTAAAAAACAAATTGATGTACAATATTAGCAAGTACAGTCAGTATAAGCAACAATCTGGTCCACGTCTTCATCTTGATTCTCCTTAATACCAAAAATCCTGAGACAATTTCTACACGAATATTGCTGCAAATCACTTATGTCGCTGAGTAATTTTCCATTCATGTTTTGAGATCACATACACGAGCTTCAAAATTGTTCATTTTCTTATTTATAGTGCCAAAGGCATTTGATACAGCTATAGTTACCATTTTTCCGATTTTAGTGAATTAAGGAAATCTTCATTTAGCATGAGGGACCTAATTGTAGAATTTATTATCTTTTAGATGTCTTCCTTTTCTTGTCGTGTTAACATGATTTTTAAAATTCACTGCGATTCACGCCGTTTGGTAGTATAATTATAATTACATAATCACCACTGTTTGGTTGAAGTAACTATTTGACCACACAATTTTAGAGAACACAACAGATTTGCGCCTACTCTCCTCGAGCGCGCATGATAGATTGGTAACGCATCTGCAATTACACTTGCTGTAATGTGATGGAAGCTACCTTTCTGTTAAATTAAAATTATTGAATTTTTAATATCCTTTAATGTAATTGTTTTAAATTTAAAAGTACTGATACTATCCGGAAAGGTAGCCTCTTCATAACTGTTATTTATAATAATGGAATTGTTTAGCTCTAATATGCTATTAACAAAGCATTGCACATCTTCTTGGGTATTCCACGATAGTTTTCTTTTCTATTTTTATAATATTGGTTTTTCCTGTTCTTAATTTTATTATTGTAGAAATTCCTAATATATTTATAGTTTTTTCAGTCTCGCGCATTTTTAATAAGTTTAACTATCCTGTACATTTGATTGCGTTCTGTCTGGATTTGCCACAAGTCAGTGTTACTCCATGGATTTTCTGTTTTGACGGCAATTGTTTTGTTGTCAACGATGTCATTTATGGAATTCTATATTCTGCTGATCATATGTGTGGCAAGATTGTTTACATTTTTACGATCTAGTAATTTAACCCAGATATATTTATTCAATGTATCAAGCAACGTTTCTTGCAAATAATTTGCGTACGTCGTAATATCAACGTCTTCGAAATTGTTACTATTACGCCCATTTTTTCGTAACGTGACATCGATTGAATTATGTTCAGAACCTAGATCGCAAAACTGCCAATTGGCAAAACTTCTTTTTTTTTCGAGCAAGCCCGGTTATAGTTCCCTGTTGCTTGGCATATATGACAAATTTTATTTCTAAAAATATAACAAAATAATAGGCTTTTCTCTGGAACAGAACTTATGCTTGTGGCCAGAGCCAGATCTAAGAATTTTGGTTATCCTTGCGCTTAAAGCCCCTCGTCACCTCTCGTTGAAAAGTTAGGTATCATATAAATAAAGGAGAACGATCCAAACGTGTGTGTCACGACAATTGCAGACGCGATGTCCCCCATTTGCGTTTACATGCATTTCACCGTCGCCTCGATTTCGCGACCGGGGCGGAGCCCCGAGTGTCTCCCTGGAGAGGGGTGGAGCCCCCAGGGCCCCTTGAAGAGGAGCGGAGCCCCGATGGCTCCCTTGGAGAAGGGCGAAGTCCCGGGGGCCCCCTTGGAGAGGTGCCGAGCGATAAGGGCCCCCTTGGAGAGGGACGAAGCCCCGTGAGCCCCCTTGAAGAGGGACGAAGCTCCGGGGCCCCCTTAAAGAGGGGCGGAGCCCCGTGAGCCCCCTTGGAGAGGGGCGAAGTCCCGAAGGCCCCCTTAAAGAGAAGCGGAGTCCCAAGGGCCCCTTGGAGAGGGGCGAAGTCCCAAGGCCCCCTTGGAGAGGGGCGAAGTCCCGAAGGCCCCCTTGAAGAGAAGCGGAGTCCCAAGGGCCCCTTGGAGAGGGGCGGAGACCCGATGGCTCCCTTGGAGAAGGGCGAAGTCCCGGGGGCCCCCTTGGAGAAGGGCGAAGCCCCGAGCGCCCCCTTGGAGAGGGGCCGAGTCTTGAGGACCCCCTTGAAGAGAAGCGGAGTCCCAAGGGCCCCTTTGGAGGGGGGCGGAGTCCCCGAAACCCCTAAGGCCCCCTTGGAGAGGTGCCGAGTGCTAAGGGCCCCCTTGGAGAGGGGCAAAGCCCCGTGAGCCCCCTTGGAGAGGGACGAAGCTCCGGGGCCCCCTTGGAGAGGGGCGGAGCCCCGGGGGCCCCCTTGGAGAAGGGCGAAGCCCCGAGCGCCCCCTTGGAGAGGGGCCGAGTCTTGAGGACCCCCTTGAAGAGAAGCGGAGTCCCAAGGGCCCCTTTGGAGGGGGGCGGAGTCCCCGAAACCCCAAAGGCCCCCTTGGAGAGGTGCCGAGTGCTAAGGGCCCCCTTGGAGAGGGGCAAAGCCCCGTGAGCCCCCTTGGAGAGGGACGAAGCTCCGGGGCCCCCTTGGAGAGGGGCGGAGCCCCGTGAGCCCCCTTGGAGAGGGGCGAAGTCCCGAAGGCCCCCTTAAAGAGAAGCGGAGTCCCAAGGGCCCCTTGGAGGGGGGCGAAGTCCCAAGGGCCCCCTTGGAGAGGGGCGAAGTCCCGAAGGCCCCCTTGAAGAGAAGCGGAGTCCCAAGGGCCCCTTGGAGAGGAGCGGAGACCCGATGGCTCCCTTGGAGAAGGGCGAAGTCCCGGGGCCCCCTTGGAGAAGGGCGCAGCCCCGAGCGCCCCCTTGGAGAGGGGCCGAGTCCTGAGGGCCCCATTGGAGAGAGGCGGAGTCCCAAGGGCCCCCTTGGAGAGGGGCGAAGTCCCGAGGACCCCCTTGAAGAGAAGCGGAGTCCCAAGGGCCCCTTTGGAGGGGGGCGGAGTCCCCGAAACCCCAAAGGCCCCCTTAGAGAGGGGCGGAACCCCTGGAGGCCCGTGGGCCCCTTTAGAGAAGGGCTAAACCCCTGGAGCCTTGAGGGCCCCCTTGGAGAGGAGCGGACCACCTAGGGCCCCTTGGAGAGGGGCGGAGCCCAGTGAACCCCCTTGGAGAGGGGCGGTTTTCCGAGGGCCTCCTTGGAGAGGGTCGAAGCCCCCTTGGAGAGGGGCGAAGCCCCGGCTGCTTCCTTCTTTGGTCTAACCCTAAAACTGGTGGTAAATTGAATAGAATAGACCGCGCAATAGCGCGCGCAGCCCCGTTTATTCTAGCATATTGGTTATTGCATGGCACACGCAAGACAGTCACATACATTTGACATAGTGCTCTTTAAATTGAATTACAGACGTCGAATTTATTCTTAACAAAATATAAGGACAACACATTTCAACCTTTCTTATTTTTTACTCTGCAATATATATTTTAAAATTTTAATTACACAATTCAATTTTATTTCAAATTGTCTTATTTTTTTGCAAAATTATCATATACAGGATTGATATTACAAAAGGTGCGCTGGACTAAAAAAATTTTGATTTTTTTTTTAAGATTGTGAGTTTAAAACCTGCTTGGTTTTAAGCGAATTTTAAGAATATTTTCAATTTTTGAAATGCAAGTCGAACTAGACACTGAAGTGAAAACTATTTCCTTTTCAGGTAAACTACCCTTTTGGTTCATGATACGTGAAACGGGCCGATTCATGCCACCTGTATTGATATATTTTATTAATTATTTTTATTATATACATTGCCAACAACAAGCCTAACCGTATACTTTGTGTCCTAGCATGTTAAGTTAGCGCGTCGTATAAGCAAGCGAATTGTGTTAAGTGGACACGCATCATAGTGTTTTCGTGCAAGCGCGACGTGAATAAAAACGCAAGGCAGCCAATTTTGGACACCAAGTAAGAACAAAGTTGCATTTTTACGGGCAGTCGCACGGAGACTTCCATGAAGTGCGTTGCGACCTGCAGGAGTCGAAAGAAAGCCCTAAAACAATGCATTGCAACACGCCAGAGAAGCACCGTGGTGACTCCACCACTGGGCGACGTCGCCAAAGGCTAGCTGCAGCATCCAGTAGAAGAAAGCTGGGCTCTGCCACCAGAGAGGCGCTGTTTGGACACGATCACTCGGGCGGCCCTGCCAAAGGTTCGCTACAGCATTCAGTAAATGGAAACCGGAATAAACCAGGTTAGTTTATATTCTAAAACTGCTACAAAATAAGTGGCGATTGCCACTGTCCCGGGCGCGGCTCCAACGCCTGGTGGCATACCAAGGACGCCGGGGATTTACCTGCAAGCAACTAACGCACGGCTGCCGCGTCATCATTCACCGTAACCCGCTGCTTGAATTAAGCTGGTCAAATTGCGCATCGTGTACGAACATTACAAGAATCGACAGCGTCGCGTAGCTCAATTCGATTTCGCGGTATAAACATTAAACTTGGCGTTAATATTCGAACTTTGGCGGCCTATTTAAACAGTTCTGTATGCCATAGTGTATGGCTTTCATATTGTCTATTCTTTATATGTGTATTTGCTGGTATTTGTGCTTTATTGCAGATTATATGTCTCTTTATGTAAACTGTTGGGTTTCTATTGCTGGCCGTGTTCGCCAGTGTTAGTTTAATATTTCAGGTGACGACGAGCTAACTTTAAACAATATTAGCTTGCAGCTGCACACTGACCGTGTGAATAGAGCCTCATATTTCACCGACTGATTAAGCTAGCGAACCAGGGCATTTTAACGTAATAATTCAGTAGATGTAGGGCTGGTTAAAGAGGTACCATTACATACGGCAAAATTTCACTACAAAAAGTTGTTGGGAATGAGAAATTATGGCCATATACAATATTCCATAAAGATCTACGTACTTAGATTAAACTGTTATTTTATAATTATTATTCTTCATTCTGAACAATTCTATTTAGTAAAATTTTGCCGGATTATGAACAAAAAGAGTAGTTTACTTGAAAAAAATTGTTTTCGCTTCACTGTCAAGGCCGACTTGTTTTTCAACTAAAAATATCTTTAATCTGCTCTTTAAACTAAGCAAGGCTTAATCCCACAATCTTAAAGTAAAATTTAAAAATGTTTAGTCCATCGCAGCTTGTGTAACATCAATCCTGGGACACACTGTATAATACTATAAGTACTTAAAGTTATGTCGATTATTTTTGGGGTAGTAGGTATCACGAAGCTGCATTGCAGACGCCATGGACATGAGTGATACCACCCCAAAAATAGTCTACCTAACTTTGACTACGAATAATATTCAGTGAACCAAACCCATTTTTCAAATAAAAAAAACACACCATTTAGTTACACATATTAAAGAACATATTGTGTGAACATCTTCAATAAATATATCAATTTGTTCAAAATCGTCACTTGAGTACTCACTCGATGCAATTTGGTACTAGTTCAATAGCCACTACAAAAAATTTTGGTTGGCTATGAAATGCAAAATCTGACGTTTTCATTGGTCTACTTTTGCTAGATGACGGGTGGATTGACGAGTTTTACATGGATATTGCGTTGCCAAAGGTTAATCATGCGAAATCAATTTGATAACAACAAAAACTAAACTTAACCTCAATATTTAACAAGTAACTTCTTTTAGGGATGAGAGTGTGCAACTGATATCCACTGAACCAATCAGAGAATTTACTGCATTTACGACACATATTGTATGACATTTCAAATTTCCGACGTAAATGTAGTAATTATACTAAAAGCCGTAAAAACAATGTGTGTGACATTTACCCAACCCTATACAAAGGCTATTCGTTTTTACTACGAAAGTAGACCAATAATCACGACACAACGATTATTCATAGATATTTTAATGTTAGTAGGCATGGGCCACTTCCATCTCTTAATGCAATCGCGATCTGGATACGGGAAATTGATGTACCACTAATGAACTGAAGAAAGAAGGACGCTATCCGTAATGCTATGAATGAGATACACCCACATTCATTAATTAGTTTTCAATAATTTTACAGAATTTTTAAAAATAAAATGGCATGTTTCGTACTTTCAAATGGTATTTTATTTATATTTTTCAGAATCCATTAGGTAAAGTTACCAGTTAAAATCCATCAGTCGGTTGTGGGCCACCTTGTACTATAAACTAAGGTAGTTTTTATAAATTTCAATTTCCTAGTTTCCAGTTATAACTGAAGAAATTGGGGCGCTACACAATTTTGAAAATGTTTGTTATATTAATTGTTTAGCACAAAATTGAAAATTTTGCAACGTAAGGTGCTACAAGTATATAGGGTATTATACAAGGCCACGTATTTTTACATAATTGTAACCATTGTTAGAGCTCACCAAACTGATCAACTTTTCTATTTATAATTGTTTTAATCGCATATGTTTTCAATCAATTATCTTGCGTAAAACGTTTGTAATACGAGGATAAGTTAATACAAAAACAAACGGTCCAGTGGCGTAGCTACCGGGGTTCCGCGGGTTCCGTGGAACCAGGGCCCGCGCGTTTTGGAGGCCCGCGTTTCTTATAAGTTTTATAAAAATAATCACCTTTTATTCTTTATTCTGAGGGGATTCCATGATTAAGAATGAAAAAATCCATTTTGAGCATAGTTTTGTAATGTTATATATTTGTAGTCGTTTCGAAATGTGATACCGTGAGCGTTGGTGTGGAAGGCCGTATATTTTGATAATTAAGCACGTTTAATGAAAGCCTATGAAGTATAGGCCCAATAATTCGGGGAATTACTCAGAAAAAGAGGCAATAAGCACGTTTTGCTGTTGTCGAAATATTTAGTAGTTTTAACTTCCTGATTCGGTTTGGAAAAAATTGTGCTTAGTACAGATCGTGTTAGTTTTTCATTAGTATTATTTTTTAATTCAATTTAGAAATGAACACAAAAAAATATAGCCATAAATCAGGTGCTATAAAACGGAAAGAAAGAACGGAAAAACAAGAGAAAATAAAAAAACTTATAAAAATTGATCAGATATTTAAAAAACAACCAGATGAATCTCCGAGCTCAAGCAGTAAGTCATTTCATTTATATAGAATTAAGTTATTCAAGTATTCAATTTTTAGAGAGCACAAGATTAGACGAGGCAAATAGTGAAGATTTTAGTTATCCTCAAACTGAATCTGAACCTCAGCCGTCAACTTCAGCTGAATTAAACTGTAAGATAAGCATTTTATAAAAACTCATTCTAAATTCTCAAATTCGATATAATTTTTGTAGATGTCGAAGAAAATAAAACGGATGATGGTCAATTGTATGTGACTGATAAAAGTAACTTTCCTTGGGAATTAACACTTACGCAAAAGCGATTTCTAATTGATAACGGACCTTGTCAGCCACCTGGACCTTATCCACGCGATGCAATTTCTAGAAGCTTCTCCGATTTTTATTATACAAAAACAACAAAATCAGGACTGAACACTCGAAGACTGTGGCTTTGTTACTCCCAACGTTTAAATTATTGTTATTGTCAACCCTGTTGGTTATTTTCAAAAAAGAATCATTCTTTAATAACCGGCTTTAACGATTGGATCCATTTGCAGCGCACAATTGCCAGACATGAGGAAGATCCTGAACATAACACGTGTTGTGCATTATTTGATAAATGGCACTTAAATAAAACAATTAACTATAAACAAGAAGCACTACTCCGAACCCAAATTTCATTATGGTCACAAATTCTAGAACGTATAATTAAAGTTTCTTTAATGTTAGCTACCTGTAACATGCCTTTTAAAGGGCATGATGAAAACATTGATTCAAGTCAAAAATCCTGGTCTGTTTCAAGTCAAAATCCTGGTCTGTTTCTTTCTGTAATTAAATTAATTTCTAATTATGGTCCTGTTTTGAAAGAACTATTAGAAAGTAAAACTAAAAATTCTATTACATATCTAAGTCCTGATATACAAAATGAAATAATAGATATGCTAGGCAATGCTACTAAGCCTCAAATTATAGAACGAGTAAAATCAGCACCCTTTTTTTCTATTATAACTGATACAACGCAGGACATTTCAAAAATTGATCAGTTAAGTCAAGTGGTTCGCTACGTTTTAATCATTTACGAAAATTCTATACCTGTTAGAGTATCAATTGAGGAATCATTTTTGGGATTTATTGCTGTTGTTGACCAAACCGCAGCAGTTCTAACTAACCAAATAATTGATGCAATAAGCAGCAATGGCCTTTCAATCAAACAACTTCGTGGGCAAAGCTATAATGGAGCAGCCAATATGAGTGGCATTTATAATGGAGTTCAAGCAAAAATCTTGCAAAAAGCTCCTAACGCCCCATATGTGCATTGTGCGACACACAATTTAAACTTGGTTCTCAACGATTCTGTGAAAAATGTTAACAAAATCAGAAACTTTTATGATGTACTATGTACTTAGTAGAACAAATTTATGTGTTTTTTGGCCATAGCATCAAAAGGTGGGCTTTACTTTTGTCTATAAGTGATAATCCTTGCCGCATTACTCTAAAAAAATTAACACCAACACGTTGGTCTTCCAGACATGATGCGTTGTTAGATTTGCGTTTTCAATATACGGATATACTTAAAGATCTATCTAAATTAATATTAACATCAGAAACTTCAACTGAAATTACTGAAGCCAAATCTTTAAAAAGTAAATTAGAGAAATTTGAGACTGTTTTTCTGATTGTATTACAATCAAAGTTATTGCTTACAATTGACACTGTATCTAAATCATTACAAAATAAACAACAAAATATTGAAAAAGCAACAAAATTATTTGATGATGCGTTTGAAAATGTCAAAACAATGAGACATCAGTTTAATGAGATAAAAGTTGAAGCAGTTGATTTAGCAAAGAAATGGGGTGTTAAAACCGAATTTGAAAATAAAGGCATATCACGGCCGAAGCGGTATTTCAACGAATATTATAACCACTATTTCGACGAATATTATAACCACTATAGATTTGAAACCAATAAAGGTGTGTTTGGAATTAATATTTTTAATAAAACTTTAGATATACAGTGAAATCTCCCATAAGCGGACACGCACGGTGCCAACGTTTTTGTCCGGTTATTAGAGGCGTCCGCTTAAGGGAAAAATCCATTTTTATGTTTAAAAAGTTGTATTATGCAAAGGTATGCGCGCTAACAATACAGACAAGAATATAAAATAATTGAAACAAAGTTATGTAATAGTTTTTTAAAAATCTAAAATACTCATTTGACGTAAGTGTTTTTCTGACTGTTTATTATACTTTCCGCATATATTTCTAAATATTTTGACAGTTTGAATACTTTAAAGTCATTACTCTCTTTAGCAAAGCATTTAAAAATTTTCACTGTTAATGCTTCCGTGTGGGTCTTGATTACAGTCTCACAAATTTCTAAGTCCCCATCATTTTCTAATTCTGCCAACTGCACATCAACGGCAGCTGATTCAACTGAAATTTCGGTTACATCATCGTCTTCGATTATTTCCTTGGCAATGTTTATAAATTCGTCAAGGTCGACGTCTTCGATTTCTGGGATATTCCTATACATTTCAGCCATTACTGATAAGGGTAAATCTTCCTCTGGTTCGAATTGATTACAGTGGCGTAACTTGATACCCACAGACTCCGCGGTCGCGGGGGGCCCGAGCGTAGTTTTCTTATTCTTTCATTCCATAAAAGCAAGCAGGAAAATTGCTATTTTTATTTTCATCATAATAGGCTGCCGACGCAAAAGGAGAAGTAGTTTTGAATTGCAGGCCTCTAAAATCAAGCGACATGGATTGTTTTGTAATAATATCGCGCATAGGGTAATGAAAGTGTCGAATTTCCTGCAGTCGTAACGCTGATTTCAGTTGACTTAATACCGCCCGTATTGCAAAAGAATTCTATAATTTAACAACATGATCATTAAATGTTGAATTTATGGATTGTAATAACGCCTCACGACATTAGCTGGGCCTGCATTTTGAAGTGTCCGTACAAGAGAGATTCACAGTCTAAAAATTGTCGATAAATGGTGTCCGTGTCCGTTTAAGAGAGTGTCCGTTTAATAGAGAAAATTTTATTAGTAAAGTTAATGCAAGCAAGTTGGTTCCCAACAAAATGTCCGTGTAAGAGAGGTGTCCGCTTATTAGAGGTGTCCGGTAAGGGAGATTTCACTGTAGTCATAAATCAATGAATAATAAATCAAGTGGTATTAAAGATGTATATAAAAACTTTCAAGTGTTATTGCCAGCAACATTGCAAAATACATCTGATGACGAATTATTTGAAATGAGCATCATTCTCGTTTTTTCGTAATCTATAGCCTCTTTTACCTTTCGGTGTAGAGGACCATTCACATATTGTATCAAAAATATAGTGACGATATATCAGAGAATTTTTCCACTCAACTATTACAATTTCGGACATGTTTTCGTGAAGAATTAAGTACTATACATTCAATTGCAGATTTAACTAATTTTATATTAATTCAAAATGTTTCTTCTTGTAGTAGTTACTCAGAAATTTTAAATGCATGTTTGCTATTTTTGACAATTCTTGTTAGTGTAGCCACTGCAGAATGCTCTTTTTCTAAACTCAAGTTAATAAAAACATATTTAAGAAATAGTATGAACCAAAGCAGACTATCATCGCTATCGATGCTTTCAATAGAAAATGAAACAGCTAATAAATTAAACGTCGCGGAGTACTGTTATGTTATATTTATATGCTTAAAGCTTGATTTATTACATATAAAATATATATTTTGTACAAAACATTACATTTTACATTTTGTTCATTTAATGTTGAATATATATACAATTTGTAGTGTTTTGTAAACTTTGTAAAAAAGGCCCGGATATTATTCGGAACCCAGGCCCGGCATAGTGTAGCTACGCCACTGAAACGGTCAATAAGTTACCTACTTGCCTCATCTAATAATGTTGGTTACTGACTCACTAACTGACTAACTAAACGTTTTATCAGTAACTAGCTTTTACCCGCGACTTCGTTCGCGCGAGGTTCGTTATTTGTGTATTAAATAATGACTAATTATTTTCTGTCATCCCATCCCATCCCATCCCATCCTATCCCCGTCCCCGTCCCTTTCTCCGTCCCCGTCTCCGTACCGTCCCGTTCCGTCCCGTCTCGTCACGTCCCGCCTCTCCCCTTCCATCCCATTCCTTCCCTCCCCTTCCCTTTCCGTCCCGTCCCGTGTCGTTTCTTTTCGTCCCGTCCCTTCCTTTTCCGTCCAGTCCCTTCCTGTTCAGTCCCTTCCCGTCCAGTCCCGTACCTTCCCGTCCCGTCCCTTCCCTTCCCCTTCCATCCCATTCCTTCCCTTTCCTTTCCGTATCATCCCGTTCCGCCCAGCCCCGCCCCGTCTCGAGCCTTCCCGTCCTGTCCCGTCCCGCCCCTTTCCCTCCCGTCCAGTCCCGTCCCTTCCCGTCCCGTCCCGCCCCTCCCCTTCCATCCCACCCCCTCCCCTTCCATCCCATCCTTTTCCTTCCCTTTCCGTCCCGTCCGTCCCGCCCCGTCCCGACCCGTCCCGCCCCGCCCCGTCCCGCTTTGCCCCGTCCCGTCCCGTCCCGTTCCGTCCCTTCCCTTCCCGTCCAGTCCCGTCCCGCTCAGTCCCGTCCCGTCCAGTCCGTCCCGTTCCGTCCAGTCTAGTCCCGTCCCGTCCCGTTTCTTCCCTTATGTCATGTTCACCGTCTTGGACTTAAAAATAAATGTAATTTTCGCAATCAACGTCCCAAAAAACCTCAATAACGACACCCATATCGATTTTTAGGCTTACTTACCCCATTTCACCCCCTAAGGGGTTGATTTTCGAAAAATCACGAAATACGTGTTTGATTATTTGTTTTTAGGAGTACTCCTACGAAGTTTCAAGTCGAAACGTCTATTTAATATTATTTCTCCATACAAAATTGGAACCCCTATTTTACCCCTTTAGGGGTTGAATTTCGAAATATCCTTCCTCATTCCTTGTATACATCATAAAGGGAACCTCTGTGCAAAATTTCAGCTTTCTAGGTCCAAGGGTTTGGGCTGGGCGTTGATGAGTGAGTGAGTCAGTGAGTCAGTCAGGACTTTTAGAAATATATATAAGATTATGCAGTTTTTGTTGGTTTATAGTTCTTGTGCCCTGTGCCATTAAATTTGAATATTATTCCATGGGCAACTCAGTTTTGGAGATGTTTTCGAAAAAAATACAAATGAAAAAGTTGTTCCTTTCGATGAGATTTCTGTGTGGTTAAATTTATTATGTGGACTTTCATAACACCCTGTATACATTTCTAATGTGTAAGTTTGACACCTGTATAATTGTAAATCTGACTCCCGGTTTTTAGGCTTTGTAAAGAGAAATGAGTAGGTCCTTTGCACCCGACCTAGTCATATATCTAATACTTACTATATTGCTAGCGGCTATGAGTGGGAAACTCACCGATGAAGTGAGACACTTAACCAACTCCTTCATGTATACGGTGAGCTGTGCGCAAGCGCGGCGGCGTCGTCCGTCCAATGGGGAAGTGGTCAAGTTTAAAATTTGCTTCTAAAGGCGGAGTTCGAATTCTCACGCATGCGCACGAGACGCGTTATACTCTAAGTGAGACTATGTCGGCGCCGTAATGTTTTCTGAAGTTTCCAGGCCCTACCAGCAATATATGTGTATTATATACAGGGTGTTCATTAAGTAAGTAGACAAACTTCAGAAGGCGATTGCTTGATCAATTCTAAGATAAAAAGTTCATACAAACATGGGGCCTAAACGGCTGCGTTTTCAAAATACAGGGTGTTGAAGTTTTTGAACAAAAAAAATTTGTTTTCAAACATTTTGAAAAGAGCAGGAGGTATGCTAATGAAACTTGGTGTTTATGCTAGTATTTCATAAAGTGGCATTGTTCGGTCAAAATAAATTAAATTTATTTCCACCAGTGGCGTGCATTGAAGTCACCTCAGTTACCTTATTTTAGAAAAATCGGGTACGCCACTGTTTTTTAGGCGAAAGTTTTGAAGCTATTGTAAGATTGTTTGTCATTAAATAATATTTTTTTAAACTTCTTTAAGCTGTATTTTGAAAACGAAGCCGTTTAGATTCCATTAAAGTCCAACGAACGAAATTGCTGTTACAGAAGTTTCCGTTTTTCTAGAAAAAGGTTAATTCTATCACAAAAATAAAAAAATACTTCTTTTGTAGAGTTTCAATGGATGAAGCTAAAAAACTTGTCGTATTGACTAAAAACCAGTGGCGTACCAGATTTTTCTAAAATAAGGTAACTGAGGTGGCCCCAATGCACGCCACTGGTGGAAATAAATTAAATTTATTTTGACCAAACAATTCCACTTTATGAAATACTATCATACACCCAATTTTATTAGAATACCTCTAGGCGTTTTCTAGATTAAAAAAAAAAAAGATTTTTTTGTTTAAACTTCAACACCCTGTATCTTGAAAAGGAAGCCGTTAAGGCCCCATGTTTATATGAACTTTTTATATTAGAATTGATCAAGGAATCACCCCTTAAAGTTTGTCTACGTACTTAATTAACACCCTGTATATGGACCTAGTGTTGCCAGTTGTCTGATTTTCAACCGAAGAGTTTGATTTTTGAGGTATCTGTCCGGTCTAGAAAAACTAGGAAAACCGGACAGAAGCTTTATTATGTTCCTATTACTTTGTAATTTTCATGCAATATGATTAAAATAAATTTGTAATAAAATTCCTCTCGGGTTTTTTCTTTCGTTGTATCTGGCAACTTTGCGCGGCCTCAAGTAGATCAATTATACAAGGAAAACGAATGAATTTATATGGCGTCGGGCGTCGTTGTAATTTCCAACGTATTGGTTACCATCTGTATTACAATTGTCGATATTAGGCATTTCCGAATATTACACCGTGAGATTTTTACAATTTAGCAATCATTAGTCAGGTGATGTCGACAGAGAAGTAAATATTTTCATAACATACCGGCTAGATAATACGATAATAGCAAATACCTATATAGGCCACATAACCTTAAATATGCGGACTGTGCGTTTACTAGCGTAATTAGTTTGTCACAAACTTGATAATCAGGTGCACTACATGCATCTGGTAGATTCCGGCCAGTTTTCAAGCCCGCTACGTCAAAATATCAACCGCTTTTATTTTTGACCGGGTTCGGTGTGTGTGCGTAAGTATATTGGTATAATATTTGTAAATGTTTATATTTCAGTAAGCAATTGAAATAGTTATTTGCACTTATAAGCATATACAGTAGATTTTGCTGTACCCAGTGATCGTTTGAAACCCGATTGTAGGGAGGGTTGCAATAGCACGAGGTCAGCGAACAACTTTCCAAGTGCATTGTACACATAATTTTTTTCTAAGAGTTTAATTAAATAACTTTGAAAACTGTATGGTACATAATTTAGTACTTCAAAAATAATCCAAAACAAGGAGCCTGCAATCGAATTGCTATGAATGAGCTTGTTTTGTCAAAAATTAGTAATCGTCAGTTTGACAATGCGTTTTAAGGATGAAGAGAAAGCGTTTTACTTTCTTTCCATCATACCAACGACCCTTACATAAACAAAATGTAACATTTTCTAAGCCTCCAAATGTTGTAAAAAAGCCAGCTTTCCATTAATGAATAGGAAAACGCATTTGTAATACGAATATTCTCTTCTTTCAGAACCACATCAAAACTGCTAGTGTAGCATTGGACACAATCTCGACAAGGTGACCTGTCTACTTCCACAGATTTACGTAATTGGCTTCAGGTAAGCTGATATTGTCACGTAAATATGGGAAATGATCGTTAACAGTCTTAAAACACTTTACTCGCTCAAAAATATATTAGAAACGTGCACTAACTTTTATGTCAAATTGGATTTTCTAATGTTTCGAAACTATTTAACTGAGATTTTTGAAATAACTGGTTAAATACTTGGAATATTGTCGTACATATCCAAACAAACAATAGCATGGGACTATTATTTTATCTTAGTTTCTATGGAGATAATTGATTTCAGTTCAATGAAAATCCAGATTTTGATATTTCTTGACCAATAAAAAAAATAGCTGATTTATTTCTTTCTATTTTAAACAAATGTAATTTTTGTTTTCTGTTATTATGGAAATCACATAGCGTGTAACTAGATTCACCAAAAAAATTATTTGAAAAATTGGTTTTGTGCATTGAATAGTCCCTCGAATATCTTACATACAGTGAATATTTCCAGATTATTTTTTCCTGTTAATCACTCGTGCTTTCTGCAAAATCATTCCTGAGCTCGAAAATTCGTAATATTCAGTGCACTACAGATATTAAGATGTTAATTAACTTGTTTTTTTAACTATTGGATAATTATTACTGAGTTTGATTAGTTATTGATTCGATGCGGCATATATTTATGCCTTCGTATTTCCTCATTTGAAAATGATTTGTACTTCTTAGCTTAGAGTGTCTTAATTTTTTATAAAAAGAAATATAACAACTTATAATAATAAACTCTTTAAATATATATTATAGTTACAATTTATTTGAAACAGTAACATGTTTCTATCTTGTGTTTTGTATCTGTTAGGTTTCTAAAAAATATTAAAGTAAAGAGTGTTTGTCTATGTAGTGTATCTTTGATCTGAATAAGGTTTACTACTGTTTCGACAGCGCACCAACAATTGAAATTAAAAACTTGTATCGATTTAGAATATCTAAAATTACCAAATACAATTTTAAACATAGTAACTCTTTATTTGATTATTTGTTATTATTATTTTGAATGTATAGGGTTTTCCAATAGCGACGTCAGAACTTTAAAAACTAATTGTAGTCATCTTGGATTGGTTGAGCCTTCAATTTTTTGATAGTTGTGTTGAGTCAACTTTGACAATTCATCAGGGAACGTTAAATCTTTTTATTAACTATCTGAATTTAGTGCAAGGCTGACAACCTTGCGCTAACGTTATGTCACTGAAACGTCCAACGGACGCCCTATTATCCTTTGAGGACCGAATAGGAACGAAGAAGAAGAACTATCTGAATTTCTAGACAATTTTTCTATTAGAGGAACACCTCTGTTATGCGGATATTCCTTTTTAACCCCATCCGTGTCTGCTTACAAGAGATTTCTGTGTATATGGGAGGATTTTGCATAAAGAACACCATTTCGAGGAAGAATTACGAATAGAAAAGAACCATTTAACACAGCAGTAATTATAAAATAATACTACGCATGTTAAAGCAGACACTCTTAATATTGGGAAATTTTTTTATGTACAGGGGGTACTAATTGAGAGTTTTTAATAATCATGCTTCTATTAAACGAACACTCCCGTAAATGGACACGTGCACCCATTTTTAATGTTTTCATCTACGTAATGTCGCTTGTGTGGACACTGGTGATTTAGTTATAGGGATCAATTAAGTAAAGAACACTCTTCATATTAATATATTAAAAATAGGTGATTCAGAGTTTAAGGCGTCAATTTCAAAGATGTGATACTCAAGAATGCCAAGTAAACGATATTTATCTAAAACATTTTAGTAGCCCTTTGTAGTAGTGGTCAGGGTTTAATTTGGTTTTTGCATTGTTGATTTGGTAGTGAGGTGACTCTTAAAAAACTGATTTTAACTTTAAAAAGTAAATATTCTTAATGCTTATGACCGCAAAAAATGTAGTGTAGAAAAACATTTTAAAATAGGTAAAACATAAGCGGTGGATATCGTAAAACAGAAAAATTAACTAAGACAAAAGTGGGAAGCTGGTGATAATATTGATCAAAAATGAGTTTTAAAAGCAGAAGGACTTAATGTGGATAACATGTGTTTTTTAAAGACAGAAAATAATAACATTCTAGTGTTCAGACCCTTAATTAGAAGTAAGGCGAAAGAAATAGCCAAGCATGTGGGGTTTGTAAATTTTAATCCATGGAGCAAATTTACAATTTTGAAAATTTCAATACCTATCACAATAAACATGTGGTTAGTGATGTAAGCTTGAAAAGTTCCATGAAAAGTTTCAGTGAAAAGTTTCAAATTTTATGAAACTTTTCAAATTTATAAGTTTCACATGTTTCAAAAATTTCCAAAAGTTTCTTATAAGTTTCAAATCGGTATTACAGATTGCTAGTGAAGTCAAAACAAAGCAACCTAAAATACATGAAATTGATGATGATGAAGAAGAAGAACTTAGATTTACAGATTCAGAAGAATCGATTGCTTCTCTATCTCAAGATGAGGAATTAATGAAAGACTATACATTAAATATGGCAGAAGTTAGTAGTGACAACTGATGACTATGGTGACACTGAATTAGAAAATAATGAATAAAAATAGGTTTAAATAGTAAATACTAATTTTACTTATATATGTTATTTCTAAAAACTGTGTCTTGTAATTTCATAATTTGTAACCCCTTTTAAGTAAAATTAATGTTCTGTTTAAATATTATATATTGGTATTACTGTATTAGATACTTTAAAATGCTGATAGCTACATAAATGTACAGGAATCCTAAAAGTTTCACAAGTTTCAAGGTTTTCATGAAACTTTTCAAAATTATAAGTTTCATGAAACTTAACATCACTACATGTGGTAGAGATCAGTTTATTGTTTATATGCATTTTGAAACAAATTTCTGTGGGCGAATACTAGGGATGTCGGCGGGTACCCGGGTACCCGGGCCCACCGGGTATATTTTCAGGACCCGGGTACCCGACTAGTAAATTATGTAATGTCCAGAAAGTCAGCCCTTTTCGGAGAAGCTAATAAAAACTTAAAAACAATAGGACTAAGCTCTAGAAAAAACAACAATGCAGCAATAACATACCACATAATGTTGCTTCTTGTTTCATATAAGGCAATAAATCCGTTCCACGGAAATATTTCAACCCCTCAATAGTACCATTAAATCGCGTCAGTATGGGTTGAAGTAATATAAACATCCTCTGTGTGATGTTGATGCTGCTACCAATTTCGGATAAAATAATAAGGCAAAATGTAAAATTTGCGGGTACCCGAGGGTACCCGGGTACTGTTTTCGGGTACCCGGGTTTGATTTTAGACCGGGTACGACATCCCTAGCGAATACCTCCATTAAGCGGATAATTTTTTTGAAACTGTGAGTTTTTAGTGTGAAAACTTGTAAGAGTACAGAATTACTTTTTGTATTGCGTGAACACATAGCAAAAAAATCTGGAATGTTCACTGCAATGTTTAGATATAGGGATTACAGTTCTATGGTATAGATTCAACGCGCGTGTGCTAGTAAGAATTCTAATATTTTGTAAAATGATGGAAGTATGATCTTATAACAGCAAAGGCAATGCTTGTGTGATTTATCCCCATAGCAAGTTGATTTACATCTTTGGTCTTGCATTGAAATTTCGGAAAATTATTTCTCATAACTTTTCTACATAACCAAAGGAAACTTTCTACCAAATTTCAAGGTCTTGGTACCAGGGATTACGGCTTTGCGTTGATGAGCCAGTGCTGTCTTTTAGATATAATTAAATATTGATTATAGCAGGATGCTACCTGCTTTAACCACTTGGAGGTGTAATTTTACAAAATCTTTTTCACCTCGCTTTATTCTAAAATGGACTCACAGCAAAAAAAAATCAGTAAGTGTAACCCCTTACTTATTTTCACTTCCACCCCCATTTTACCACTTTAGGGATGAAATTGTTCAAAACTCTTAAAACACTTTCTAAAGATTTTTAAAAGACACCTTTGTGCCAAAAAAGGATGTTTCAACTCAACAAATACAGGAGATACAGAGGTTTCTATGATTCACCCCCGAATTTGGATTCGCACATGTAGGGATTGATTAGTGCAAAATCTGGAAATACGTTTTTTTGGAATTTCTATGGGTAACTTTTGCAAGCAAAAACTAAGTCGATACCACATTAGACCTAAGAGATTTGTGTAAACGCGTTATACCATCTTTGATTCCTTTTAGGAGTGGTATTTCGGAAAATCCTTACTTGCACTTCCCTATGCAACGAAAGGAACTTTTGCAAAATTTCACGTTCCTGATACCAGAGATTACGACTCTGCATTGTTGAGTCCGTGCTTTTATATACATAGAATATAGCAGGATATTAATTTCCACCCCTTGGAGGTGGAGTTTTGAAAAATCCTTTTTACCCTACTTGAAAAATATTTCTCCTAAAAAGCGCCGTGCATCTAAAACGTAAATAGTGTACAAATATATTACTTTTCGATTAATAATAAAAAATCTAAACGAATATGATCATTTTCTACTGTTTTTTCCAATTATACATTTTTATTTTTCACCTAAAAAAAAATTTAATTTTAAAATTAACCCTTAACTGGTAACGTGCCGTCTGTGAGACTGCAAGCAAATTTTAAGTTTTTCCAAACGTTAAAGAAAAAAGTTGTTTTATGACTTTGAGGTTGTTCAGTTAGCAAAAATTAATACATTCTAAAAAATCCTATTAAAATCTTACTTATTTCAGAAAATAGCACTTTTTGAATTTTGACAATTTTAAAAAGCGCCATTTTCTAAGTAAAAAAACCCTCGATATATCTGATACTGGCTAATTAGATTTTCAGACATGCACAAATAAAAAAATAATGTTTCCCATTTGATGCCGCCATTTTGGCGGTTACTGTACGTATATACAGTGGAAATTAAATAACGCATAAATTCGGTAACTTCGTTAATGTTTATTTTTAGGAAAAAAATCTCAAAGGGGTGTAGCATATGCTGAAGTTATTTCCAAATTTTTATATCATTTGTTTTAAATGTTAAGACGTCGTCAATATTCTTTTAAAACGACAACCTATGTATTTTTTTTATTTATTTCGGTAGCAAATTCTAATCAGTATAAAATTTTGAATTAAATTATCTTAAAGATCAAATAAACTACTTACTCAAAAATGAATAGAGATATTGCTTTACTATGCATTTTTAACAAACAAAAGCTAATTTTAATACATGTATAACAAAAACTAGATAATACATGTAAAAATTAACAAGTTCAATACATTTAGAACATCTCTAATCATTAAAAACTAGCATAGCAAAAAAATTGTTGGACGAACTGCATAATACAGCAATATCCCTATTCATTTGTGAATGGTTTAGTAAGTATAGTAACTTGGGCTTAAAACCAAAATCGATGATTGTACATTCATTTGTTATGTTGGAATTGTAAAAGTCAAAAGTAATCACTGTTAAGTTTTTTGTTTCAAACCCAGATAACTAGAATTATGTTTGTTTTCTTTTTTTTTTGTTTCACTAAAGTCTTCTACCATTCCCCTTGGAAGCTTTTTCGCATTACTTCAGGGGGTTGCTGGCACTACCCAGGTAACTAGAATTACTCTGTTAATTTCATCCATCTTTACTATATGAACTTTAAGCCAGATTGAAACTTACTACCGAAATAAATGGAAAAAAATATAGGTTATGTAAAAAACATATTGATTCCGTCATAGAACTTACAAATGCTATAAAAATCTGAAAATCACTTTAAAATACGCGCTGCAATTTAAATCGATACACGTCTTCCGAGATTTTTTGCCAAAAACAAAGATCAACCGAGTTACAGAGTTTATCTGCTACTTAAGGTATTCAGAAATGGTAGTTGTTTTTCACTTTCCATTTCATATGTGAATTTCATGCTAAGAATTTAGAATTTAATCGATTCAAGAAATCATTAATACTATGTACATTTAGATAAATCAAAAACTGCAACGTCATCCACATACTTGAACCAAATCCTTGGAAAATAGTCTGTATTATTATTAAAATTTCAAAGACATAAAAATATTGGCAACAAAAGGGGAAAGGTTGTTTCCCATTGCTGTTTCTTTGTGTGGTTCATAGAATTTTCCATCTATTTGAAAGCAATTCTGGGACACGCAATGGATAGTTAATATAACAAACTCGTCAATTTTATTTGAATCCAAATTATTTTCTGTACATCTGACTGGTACACTTGGAAACAAAGAACACACAGCAAATGAAACTGGAATCCCGCTTTCACTAAGTTCCAAATCTTTAAATTTATTTATAATCCGACAAGTTATCAACCGAAAAATTGTTTTGAGGTTCTGGCGAGAAACAATAGTTCTCACCGTTTTATATGGTTATGTATCTTAGGTAAACAATACATTTTTGGTATTTTTGGATTAGAAAGAATCAGATTTTATCTAAGACTTGGAGTAATAAGTGTGGGGCAGAATTTCACCACATCCTGTGTTTTAACACCGAACTTAAGACCATCAAAAACATTGCTTTGTACAATGGTTTCTCTTCTAAAATTATCAACATATTGATTGAAACACAAAACAAAATCGCACATTCGAAGTTTCACAATTCTGGTCAGGTTTAGAAGTCAAGGACCCAACGAAAAATGCATTTATTCCGTTGCACCCGACTGTAAAGTACCTAGAAAATTTTTTTAAAGATTCAGGCTATAAAACTGTTTATAGTCCAAACAACAAAATTGGAAATTTATTAGGGAATCCAAAAGACAAACTTAAGACTTTAAAAAAATCTGGAATTTACCAAATTAAATGTTCTCATTGTGATCCTAAATATATTGGGCAAACATGTCGTAATTTTGGGACTAGGTTTAAAGAGTATATAGCTCATTTTAAACTCAACAGATTCAAAATATCTATTATTGCCCAACATATTTACGAAACGGGTCATATTATTGCGGAAACTGACCTAAAAATTGTAAAGGCGTTAACTTAACAAAGCAGCTAAATTCTTTTGAAAGTTTAACCATTTTTAAGGATCAAGATAATACAATTCTGAACAAAGACGGAGGTCTCGTCCCCCACTTTGATCGTTACGCTCTGTTGAAGTTGACATCTGATTGGTCACATAGGACACACCCTCCAAATCAGATAATATAAATAGCGCTGATTCTCACTGGGGGCTTGGTGAAAAGCATATCTTCAGGAGGAGTTCACCTCTGCCAACTTTACTGTTGTAATTTGGTGGAGATATGTTCAGAAGTTTATTCCAGCCAAGTTTGTTGGGTTAGTCTCTCTCTGCAAGGCTTCAGAAGATGACAGCTTAGCTGTCGAAATACGTATTTAACAGTAGTTACTTGTGTAGTTATGGAATTGTGTCAGAAACATGTGTAGTTTCTTTTTGCATCCCTGCTCAATGCATGCTTGTTATTATGTATAGAAAAGTTTAAAATTACAGTACACTTTCTGTAACCGGTATCCTTAGCTCAGTGGTTAAGCATTCTGGCTACTGATCTAAGGGTCGAGAGTTGTAGATGAGAACCTCTATAGAATGCCATCATTCGGAAGTGATGTAAAGCCGTTGGTCCCATGTTACTACGATGTGTAGCATGTAAAGGATCCTCGCTAGGGTTGGAACTCCTTAGTCTCGGCAAAATTCTAGGTAGGACTAAGGTACCTGGTACTCTGCATGCCTAGACCTTGTCCACGAGGTTGGCAAAAAGGGCTTATGAAGGCCTACTTGCTTGACATCAGTCTCCCTACAACAAATACTAACTATTACACTTTCTGTAAGTAAGTGTTGACAATATTCATGAGATCGTGTTAGTGAAACGAGCCGCTAACAACAGATTAAGCCATACAGTGTATTAAACGAAGACTCACACTAACCGCTATCTGCATGCTTTACTCATCATCATCCCCAACAAACGAGATCATTGTTCAAGACTCTTATTCATCGGGACAATGCTATTTGTGATGAGGACAGTAAACCACAAGAACTGAGACATGTGGAAGAAGCTTTACACAGGAATTGCTACAGTCGACGAGACATCAGGGAAGCGTGCCAGTACACCATAAAACTAAAAGAACCTAAACCTAAACCTATTAATTATGACTGCTTTCCTTTCATCGTCGGAGTAACCGACAGAATAAGAAAGGTCTTAGATAAGAAAAACATTGGGGTCCGCTATGGTCCGCTAAGGTCGAACAATTGATTTCCTCCAACAAAGATTCTTTGCCCAGACTATAGACAGAAGACGTTTACCAGCTCCAATGTACTTTTGGTAAATCTTACATCGAACAAATGGGAAGAAGCATCCAATGTCGAATAAAAGAACATCAGAGCCACACACAACTTGGAAACACACAAAAATCAGCCATCGCAGAACACTTATTAGGACCAGGGGACCACGTAAACATACTAGCCAGGACTAAAAAATACTTCCCTTGTGTTATTCGGGAATTCCTAGAAATTATTAAAAATCCAAACAATTTCAATCAAGAAGAAGGCTATCGTCTTAGTAACACATGGAAGGTAGCTCTGCAAAACCAGTCCATCCATAAACAAGTTTCACGTGAGCAACCAAACGGAAAAACGACAAGTCCCAGTAATACACAAGATCTACATGTGCAGCCAACCGTAACGACTTGTCGGTATATAACCAGGAGCAAAAGGCACCAACATCAGTCTTTAGAAAAACTTCTGAAGAAGCTGACAGCATGAGCAGAGAAACGTCAAGTTCAAATCGATGACCACGGCATAACCCGGAAGAACTTACCATTATGTACAACGGCCGTGAAAGCCTACATTCGAGGCATATACCTGTTTAAAATTACTTTATCTGCACAGAAAGTAGACATTACACAAAAAAGTAAAGCACTACTTTGTGACGCACTAATCTTAAGTCATTTTAATTATTGTTCTCAAATATACGGACTTTGCCTTTCTATGGAAGCTTTTGGAAGAATTCAACTGGTTCAAACTTTTTGTATGCATCTTACACAGTGTGTCCAAGATAAGGAGGGCCAGTATGGGGATCTCGTTAATTGTAAGAGATACAAATTTGAGCAAGGGCTAACAAAGTGACGCTTAGAAATCCTTGATATGATTTTTCGTTTTTGAAAAAACCGGAATTTTACGATTTTCTATTTTATATTTTTTTTAGTGTTAATATTAAAGTTAGAGCGAAACTGACAAAACTTCTTTTTATGGGCTCAAAGATTACGTTATCAATTTTTTTATCCGACATGTCGTCTTCGACTAACCATCAACTTCATTTTTCTAAATACGGTCCTGATTTTCTGATGCCAAATTTGTCTCTTTTTATTCTAAATTCAACCATGTGCCACATATTATGGTTTAATTACGTTTGGAGTCTTTGGAGACCACCATCAAGAAATTTTTGGATACGGACCTGTGTCCTAGAGCATTCCATACGTTGTTTTAGCTTTTGTAATTTAAAAAAGAAGTAATGAGCCACACTGGATGTTTTTAATCCTTAAAGATCACGTTTATTGTTGGAATACAAATAATTGTCAATAGTCGGTAATTAATTTATTGTATATTTTTCTTACTTATAAACAACTAGCTGTTATCCGCGACTTCGTACGCGCGAAGTTCGTTATTTGTGTATTAAATAATGACTAATTATTTCCTGTCATCCCATCCCATCCCATCCCAGGTCCCGTCCCATTCCCCGTTCCCGTCCCTTTTCTCCTCCCCTCCCATCAAATCCTTTCCCGTCCAGTCCCGTCCCGTCCCCTCCTTTTCCATCCCGTCCCGTCCCCCCCGTCACCCCTCTCATCCCATCCCATCCCTTCCCCCCTCTCATCCCATCCCATCCTTTCCCGTCCCGTCCCGCCCCGTTCCCTCCCCTCCCCACCCATCCCATCCCATCCCTCTCCGTCTAGTCCCGTCCCGTCCGTTCCCTTCCCTTCCCTTCCCGTCCCGTCATATCCTATTTTCACCTTCAGGGGACAAATTTCCAAAAACTTTGAATGACTTAGTTCAAAATTTGATCTTGCAAAATTCCAACCTCAATCCTTTCTTAGCGGATGCCTATTCGCTATTAGAAATCTGCTTGCCAAATTTCAAATGCCATTTTCGCAATCAACGTCCCAAAAAACCTCAATAACGACACCCATATCGATTTTTAGGCTTATTTACTTCATTTCACCCCCTAAGGGGTTGATTTTCGGAAAATCACGAAATATGTGTTTGCTTATTTGTTTTTAGGAGTACTCCTACGAAGTTTCAAGTGGAAATGTCTATTTAATATTATTTTTCCATGCAAAATGTGAACCCCCATTTTACCCCTTTAGAGGTTGAATTTCGAAATATCCTTTCTTATTCCTTGAATACATAATAAAGGGAACCTCTGTGCAAAATTTCAGCTTTCTGCGTCCAAGGGTTTGGTCTGGGCGTTGATGAGTGAGTGAATGAGTCAGGACTTTTAGAAATATATATAAGATAATTAAAATTAGAAATAAAAAACATTCAGTGAGGCTCATTATTTCTTTCGTTAAATTACAAACCCTGAAACAACGTATGAAATGCTCTAGGACACAGGTCCGTATACAATAATTTCTTGATGATGGTCAAAAAAGGCTCGAAACGTAATTAAACCATAATGTGTGGTACGTTGTTGAATTCAGAATAAAAAGGGCTTAACAAATTTGGCATCAGAAGATCAGGACCGTATCTAAAAAAATGAAGTTGAAGATAGTTTGTTGAAGACAAAACGTCGGATAAAAAATTTTATAACGTAATTATTAAGTCCACTAGAAGTTGCTATAAAGAAATTCAATTAGTTTTGCTCTAACTTTAATATTAACAGGACAAACAAATAAAATTGAAAATCAAAATATTCGGTTTTTTAAGATAATTCAAAAACGAAAAATCATATCAAGGATTTCTAAGCGTCATTTTGTTAGTTCTTTAATTGCGGAACTTTCTTTTTATTTAACCAAATTTGTATCTCTCACAATTAACGAGATCCCCATACTGGCCCTCCTTATCTTGGACATGCTGTATATGGAATCAGAAAATTTGATCATGTTTTACACAAGTTGGCAGAGTTATCATGGCTTAATATGAAAAACAGAAGATTGTTGGGTGTTGCTTGTCTCTATCACAGAAAAATTACCGGAAAGTGTCCTCCTTATTTATGTCGAATAAAATAAAAATTTAAGTTTTGGATTCAAAGGTGACAGTTTATTCATCAAACGGCGCCCTATGATGGATCATTTTCTTATAATATTTTTAAAATGTATACCTCTATTCCTCTTTAAAAAAAAAGGTATTCGGTAAAATTGTTCAAAAATAAATTTTGAAATGTTTTGTGAATTTGCAAATAGTTCAGCTCATTATTGCACATACGAAATACTAGATCTCGATTAAAATATATAAGAAGAAAAGAGACGTAATGAATTTTCCTATCTTTTTTGCATGTGTTTGTTTAAATACAATAAATGTAATTATTATTATTATTATTAATATTATACAGAAGAAAAGCCAATTTGATAACACAATGTATTTAGCTTTAAACACATAAAAACAATTAAGAAAACAGAAAGTCGACTTTCATTCTGATGATGCAAGCTGCAAGGTCTTGCGAAACGTTAGTGAATATGGATGCACAAACAGCAAAACGGCCAAATCTGCCTAAGTATCCTCGTTCTCAAGATACTCAAACAACACGAGCCACCAAAGAGCATGGCCATCGAGCGGGTTTTTGCTCGACTTCACAAGGTGCAAGGCACATTAAGCCAGAAAATGCTGGGTGTTCATATATAAATACTACGCGGTCTAAGCCGAAATTCTATGCTAAGAAGAATGACTTCTTAGAGTCGTCTTCTAACCGTCTGATCGGAAATTGTTACACCGGTGACACTTCGGAGTAGATTTTGTAACTCAAGAGCAGTAGCAGTTCGTCGGCGAAGACAAGAATTCACAATATACAGGTCGTCCCGAGGGTTAGTTTTTCTTTTACGGCCTTGTCCAGTTCTCCTGGAATATCTACCCGTTTCTCGGTACCCATGCCATCCTCTGCAGATAACAGATGGAGGTGATTGGAGATAGTTTGCTACATACCGCATATATCGACCATCTTCAAGCAAAGCAACAGCCCTCGCGACTTCAATGTCACTTAAATAACGCATTTTGAACTCAGAAACAGTGAAAAAGTTAAAACTGACGTATCCTGTGTCCAATGACTAATTTGATGAGCTTCGGATGTTTGCTTTGTGGTCAAAAACCACTTTGTTTTGAGACTTTCTCTACATTTTGGCGTCTACGAAGAAAACGAGCAAACAAATAACCGTAATTATTTTTGCACTTTGTCAATACAAGTCTAGAGAATAGTATAACGAGAAAATATCCTGCTTCCGTTATTTGCTGGAAAACTTATACGCGTTCAAAAAAGTGTTCCCCTAATTCTTTTGAGCAGTGTATTTTTAATAAATACAATTGCCTCAATTTCAAGTATTATAAATTTTATTGTGTATGTCCTAATTAAATTCAACTGTAACCCAGAGATTAAGAGTAACAATTCAAGTGTTACAAGTGCATGCTCAAGCTGTGGACAGAAATGTAAGATTTAGAACCAAATTATAATAAAACCCTGAGAACAATAACAAATTTAAATAAAATTAAAGGCATTAAGACCACAACAGTACATATAAATTTTGTCGTGAGGTAATTAGGGTTAACAATAGTCTAAAGCTACTTTGTTTTTTACTCATGTATGAGTTTATTTTCTGATAATTTATTATTCATTATTATTAAAACCACATTACAATATTTCCCTATTTGGTTTTAGAAATTTACAAAGTGGCTGCTTTAAACTGACTGCTGTGACATAAATCAATTATACAGGGTGTCCCCGAAAGGTCTGTGCAAAATAATAACACATGCTCCTGAGGCCAAAATTGGACGATTTAACTCAACTTACCTCTATTCAAAGTTGCTTCGTTTAGCCGCTAGAGGGATACAAATTTCCTGAAAAGAAATAGTTTTTTCGAGAAAACTTTTTAACGCTTCTCGCGATTGGAATCAAATTTGGTTTGTGAATTTGTACTAAAAGAAAGCATTATTTGACATGCTATTTTCTCTTCTGCGTGTTTTGTAAGTGGTCAAAAAATGGTCATCCACATCTTAAGAATTGAACTGGATTCTCCTCATCATTTCAACATCGTTTCTTAGAGTGTCTACTGCATTTTGGATGCGTTGCCACAATTCCTGCACCATATTAACGGGACTAGAGTATACCATAGAAAATCAGAGCACCCTATAAAAAGTAGTCCAACGGCGTTATATCGGGAGATCATGGTGGCCAGCTTACAGGAGCATTATTTCCTCTAGCGATCCATCTATTAGGATATATTTGATTTAGATGGTTGTGGACATTTAAAGAGAAATGCAGAGGTGCGCCGTCGTGCATGAACCCCGTCTTGACGAAGAATCAAGAGCAAATCCTCCAGTAACTGTGACAAAGTATTTTCAAGGTGTTCATAGTAAATCTCACCATTTAATCGATTTGGTAAAATGATGAGACCATTAATTAAGTTGTCGTTGATTCCAGCCCACACATTAATTTTGAATTCGTGCTGATAATGTGCTACCAAAGTTGCATGGGGATATTCATCAGTGTAAACATGTTTGTTGTGGAGATTTATAAAGCCTTTTTTCGTGAAACAAGCCTAGTCCGTGAATAAAAATCTTTTCGTAAAATTTGCGTTGTGAGGAAATAATGCTTTTGTAAACGGCCACTACGATCTCCCGACAACGCCGTTGGACTACTTTTTATGGGGTGCTCTGAAATCCATGGTATACCCTAGTCCCGTAAATACAGTGCAGGAATTGTGGCAACGCATCCAAAATGCAGTAGACACTCTAAAAAATGATGTCGAAATGATGAGTCCAGTTAAATTTTTTACGACGTGTTAATCTTTGCATTCATGCAGAAGGCGATATATTTAAACATTTGTTGTGAATATTTTTCGTTGATTTAGATTAAAATTTCTAGTTCATGTTGAGGGTTATTATTTTTTCTTCCTAAACTATGAGAAATGACGAAATGGAGCAAGAGACAAGAAATGTAGGTAACATATGTGTCTATCGGCAAAAAAAGTTTCAAAAGTATTCATCTAATAAAAAAAAAAGTATGAGCTTCTTAAAATGTGGATGACCATTTTTTGACCACTTACAAAACACGTAAAAGAGCAAATAACATGTTTCTTTCAGTACAAATCCACATACCAAATTTGGTCCCAATCGCGAGAGGCGTTATAAAATTTTCTCGAAAAACCGATTGTTTTTTAGGGAATTTGTGTCCCTCTAGCGGCTAAACGAAGCAACTTTGAATAGAGGTAAGTTGGGTTAAATTGTCCTATTTTGGCCTCAAGAATATGTGTTATTATTTTGTACAGACCTTTCGGGGACACCGTTAGATTGGTAGTTGTAGTGATTTAGTTTTTAGTGCAACAATATTTATACACAACAGGGCCAGAACATATTGTTTACCATGACCTAAAATACAACTTTACGCCCGGCAGGCTGTATAGTGGAAAAGACACTTAGTGGGCTGTAAAGTAGAAGCCCAGTCATGATAACTGACAATGAAGGTAATGTTGAAATATATGATTTGCGACCTTCATTATAAGGATAGCAATACATTTATTTGTTAATATTAAAAATACAACGTGATATGTTGTAAAACGAAATACCTACAACAGAAAGTGGCTGTGAAGGTTTCTTCCTCATGCAAAATATTCAAAACATGTGACACATCACCTAATAGTTTTCTAGTTGCAAGATTTAGTGTGTAGGTATTCTTAAAAATGTATTTAGAATAAACCATTTTAGTAGTGAATTTGGATGCAATTGTGTCTAAACCATTGTGCGTGCTTCAGGCCCCCAGAAAGTTTATAACCTTCGACGAATAAAGGCTTTCTGCTATGCGTTGGCCCTCAAACTTGGTCATAAGGCGTAAACTTTCTCTTTCCGTCCTGTATACATAAATAACTATTCTCTTTAGAATATTAGTTTTAAAATAACTTCAGTTTTCTTTACAGAGCAGTATATATGAGGAGTGTTCAAATATAAATTATAATTTAATATTTATTCAAAAGCAAACACAAGGAGTCTAATGTATATCATGTCATTATTCTACTCAGTTTCCCTCTCTTTTAATAAACTGGTGCCATCTTTCCAGAAGTTTCTGTATTCCACGAGAAAAAATTCTTTTGGCTGCAGTCGTACCCATTCGCGAATAATTTCGATGACTTCTTCATTACAATGAGGTATTTTTCTCCTAGAAACTCTTTTAAGGGTCCAAACAAATAAGAAACTGATACAGCAAGGTCCTAAATGTATGGTAAATAGGACAGCATGTCCAATTCAATTTTTGAATCGTAGTTAGCATGTGAATAGCGAAATGGGGTCGAGCATTATCCTGTGAGACGCAGACAGAGAACTCGCTTTTTTTCCAGTTACCCCTACTGATATTTAATGGCAAAAGGAATATCCTTCACTGTAAATCAACAATCGTTGAAATAAGTGCATTTTACTCTGTCAGCATTCTCTTCTGTTGTCAATATTTAAACACTTATGTCTGATAGTGGTTGCGCATCAAACTGTCTTTTAACTCTTACACAAATTTCTTATCGTTTGATATCTTCGTTGATAAGAAATTTACTACTAATGTAGTTGTTCCACGCTTGAATGCACTCTCACTTCACTCATGCTTGCCAATTGAACGAAAATGAATTGTGACAACTTAACGACTGAATGAAGTTAGGACTTGTTCCAGAGCATTAATTAATGTATACAACTTCTTTGCATGTCTTAGTCTTTTGGCACGCGCAATTCAAATTATAATTCATATTTTGTACGCTCCTCATAATAGTTATTTATGTTTTAAGGGCATTATCAATAAATTATGCGAAATGCTTTACATTTTTTGAGGATTATAATCTTGACTAGTGATTCACCCGCACTACGTTTCGGTTCGCTAAATTAAGAGAGATTCATTAATATAAATTTTAAAAAAATGGATGCATCGGCCGGGAATCGAACCCGGGCCGCCCGCGTGATAGGCGAGCACTCTACCTCAGGTCCACTGTAGGCCACGTCGACAGGCTCCGCTACTTAGAGGACTTAATTAAATTAAAACTTTTTCGTACTTCTTTTGTAAATAAAAACTGGCCTACGATCTAAGTCGAAAAATTTGCAAAATTTTAAGCCATCATACAACTTAATTGGGCCAGTATCTTCGGAGGAGATAGCGAACAAACATACAAAAAGGGCAACGATTTTATGTTATAAGATTATGTACTTGGTACATATAACGTTTCATTTTGTTTTGGTTTTTGAAAAGGACAAAGTTCTAGGATTCAGTATTTTGGGCACAGGCGTCATTGTTGTGCCGGCAGTGTAAAATTTTGTTTTACTATGGATACTGTGTTGATTGTTGGTGTTGCTATATTGTTTGTTGTATTGCTTAGCAACGTTATAGGCCTTTCATGGGCCAATAAACAAGCTTATGGTTCTAAAATAAAATAAATGTAGTTATTTATAATTTGCTAATTCTAATAATACCTACTTGTTCCAGGTGTTGCAATTTCAAAACTTCCTATAATCGTATATTACTGAGCGAAGAAGTATTACTGCTCAAGCCCACAGTAAACTACCTATGATGACCACTAATCAAGGAACAGCAGATAATAATTTTTCTAGTTCAACAGCAACTTCACTGCATAAATTAAGAGACTTAGATGCTAATGAAGATATTAAATGTGGGCTTGAAATTGAAGATCAAAATTATATGACTCAAAATGCAACAGCACTGAGTTTGGTTATACCTATGAAGCCTCATACAGGCGAAAAACCTTATTCTTGTTCTGTTTGTGGATATAAAACTGCCTACAAAAGTCTTTTACTCAGACATATAAAATCTCATACAGGCGAAAAACCTTATTCATGTTCTGTTTGTCAATTTAAATCTGTGGAGAAAAGTAATTTAGTCAGACATATGAGGACTCATACAGGCGAAAAACCTTATTCTTGTTCTGTTTGTGGATATAAAACTGCTCACAAACATCATTTACTCGCACATATAAAAACTCACACAGGCGAAAAACCTTATTCTTGTTCTGTTTGTGAATATAAATCTACCGAAAAAAATACTTTAGTCAAACATATGAGGACTCATACAGGCGAAAAACCTTATTCCTGTTTGGTTTGTGGATATAAAACTGCCCACAAAAGTTTTTTAATCACACATATAAAAACCCATACAGGCGAAAAACCTTATTCTTGTTTTGTTTGTGAATATAAATGTACCCAAAAGAATAGTTTGGTCAGACATATGAGGACTCATACAGGCGAAAAACCTTTTTCTTGTTCTGTTTGTGAATTAAAATATGTGGAGAAAAATAGTTTGGTCAGACATATGAAGACTCATACAGGCGAAAAACCTTATTTTTGTTCTGTTTGTGGATATAAAACTGCCCACAAACATCATTTGCTCGCACATATAAAAACTCACACAGGCGAAAAACCTTATTCTTGTTCTGTTTGTGAATATAAATCTACCGAAAAAAATACTTTAGTCAAACATATGAGGACTCATACAGGCGAAAAACCTTATTCTTGTTCTGTTTGTGAATTTAAATCTGTGAAGAAAAATAGTTTGGTCAGACATATGAAGACTCATACCGGCGAAAAACCTTATTCCTGTTCTGTTTGTGGATATAAAACTGCCCACAAAAATTATTTAGTGTTGCATATGAGGAATCATACAGGCGAAAAACCTTATTTTTGTTTTGTTTGTGAATTTAAATCTGTGGAGAAAAATAGTTTGGTCAGACATATGAAGACTCATACCAGCGAAAAACCTTATTCCTGTTCTGTTTGTGGATATAAAACTGCCCACAAACATCGTTTAACCGAACATGTAAAAACTCATGCAGGAGAAAAACCTTATTCTTGTCCGGCTTGTGAATTTAAATCTGTGAAGAGAAATAGTTTGGTCAGACATATGAGGACTCATACAGGCGAAAAACCTTATTCCTGTTCTGTTTGTGGATATAAAACTGCCCACAAACATCATTTAGTCACACATATAAAAACTCATACAGGCGAAAAACCTTATTCTTGTGTTGTTTGTGAATATAAATGTACCCAAAAGAATAGTTTGGTCAGACATATGAGGACTCATACAGGCGAAAAACCTTATTCTTGTTCTGTTTGTGAATTTAAATGTGCCCACAAAAATTATTTAGTGTCGCATATGAGGACTCATACAGGCGAAAAATCCTAACCTTATGGCTGTTCTGTTTGTGGGTATAAAACTGTTGACAAAAATCATTTAGTCAGACATATGAAGAGTCATACAGGGGAAAAACCTTATTCTTGTTGTTTGTGAATATAAAGCTTTCTATAAAAATAATTTGGCCATACAAATAAATTCTCATACATTCAAAGACCCTATTCTTGTTCTGTTTGTGAATATAAATGTGCTAGGAAAAGTAATTTAGTCAAACATATAAGAACTCATACAGGCGAAAAACCTTATTCTTGTTCTGTTTGTGGATATAAAACTGCCTACAGAAGTCTTTTAGTCACACATATAAAAACTCATACAGGCGAAAAACCTTATTTGTTTGTCAACTTAAATCTGTGGAGAAAAGTAATTTAGTCAGACATTTGAGGACTCATACAGGCGAAAAACCTTATTCTTGTTCTGTTTGTGGATATAAAACGGCCCACAAACATCATTTACTCGCACAAATAAAAACTCATACAGGAGAAAAACCTTATTCTTGTTAAGTTTGTGAATTTCAATCCGTCTGGAAAAATAATTTAGTCGAACATATGAAGACTCATACAGGCAGAAACCCCATTCTTGTTCAGTTTGTGAATATAAATGTGTTAGGAAAAATACTTTCGTCAAACATATAAGGACTTATACAGGCGAAAAACCTTATTCTTGTTCTGTTTGTGGATATAAAACGGCCCACAAACATCATTTACTCGCACATATAAAAACTCATACAGGAGAAAAACCTTTTTCTTGTTCTGTTTGTGGATATAAAACGGCCCACAAACATCATTTACTCGCACATATAAAAACTCATACAGGAGAAAAACCTTTTTCTTGTTCAGTTTGTGAATTTCAATCCGTCTGGAAAAATAATTTAGTCGGAACATATGAAGACTCATACAGGCAGAAACCTTATTCTTGTTCTGTTTGTGAATATAAATGTGTTAGGAAAAATACTTTCGTCAAACATATTAGGACTTATACAGGCGAAAAACCCTATTCTTGTTCTGTTTGTGGATATAAAACGGCCCACAAACATCATTTACTCGCACATATAAAAACTCATACAGGAGAAAAACCTTATTCTTGTTCTGTTTGTGGATATAAAACTGCCCACAAACATTGTTTAACCGTACATGTAAAAACTCATACAGGAGAAAAACCTTATTCTTGTCCAGTTTGTGAATTTAAATCTGTGAAGAAAAATGGTTTGGTCAGACATATGAGGACTCATACAGGCGAAAAACCTTATTCTTGTTCTGTTTGCGGATATAAAACTGCCCACAAACATCATTTAGTCGCACATAAAAATTCATACTGGAGAAAAACCTTATTGCTATTCTGTTTGTGGATATAAAACTGCCCACAAACATCATTTAGTCACACATAAAAATTCATACTGGAGTAAAACCTTATTCTTGTTCAGTTTGTGAATTTCAATCTGTCCGGAAAACTAGTTTTGTCGCACATATGAGGACTCATACAGGCGAAAAACCTTATCGCTGTTCTGTTTGTGGGTATAAAACTGTTAACAAAAATCATTTAGTCAGACATAAGAAGAGTCATACAGGGGAAAAACCTTATTCTTGTTGTTTGTGAATATAAAGCTTTCTATAAAAACAATTTGGACATACAAATAAATTCTCATACATGCAAAGACCTTATTCCTGTTCTGTTTGTGGATATACAGGGTGAGTTTTTTTCATTATCACTATAGGGATCTCGGAAACCGTGAAAGATAGAAGGTTGGTTAAATGGAGAAAGAATTGCAGTTTTATGAGCTTATTCGAGATGTGCTTTTGTTTCTTTGAAAAAATGCAAGGCCTACTAGATACAAGCAAAATATTAAAATTACTTAATTTCTTAAAGTCCGTCTAGCACCGTTATTATTGAAAATAGAAAAAAAATAATAAGAATAAAAGTTTTAGCTATTTTTACGGTGTTTATTTTACACTTATTAGTTTTCTTCTAGCTTTCATAGTTTTTGAGTTATAACATTAAGTTATATTTTTTTAAATAGCAATCATAGTTGGCTTAGACATTTCTAAAAAGAGCTCACTTTTCCGCTTAAAATGAAATAAGGTTTGTTATACCTATTTTGACAAATAATTCTTTTATAATAATTTTCGTAATAAGAAAATGACGAAAACGAAAACTATGAAAGCTAGAAGGAAATTAATAAGTGTAAGATAAACACCCTAAAAATAGCTAAAACTTTTATTCTTCTTATTTTTTCTATTTTCAATAATAACGGCGCTAGACAGGCTTTAAAAGATTAAGTAATTTTAATATTTTGCTTATATCTAGTAGGCCTTGGATTTTTAAAAAGAAACAAAAGCACACTTTGAATAAGCTCATAAAACTGCAATTCTTTCTCCATTTAGCAAACGAGATATGCTTTATTAGAAATGTCTAAGCCAACTATGATTGCTATTTAAAAAAATTTAACTTAATGTTATAACTCAAAAACTATGAAAGCTAGAAGAAAACTAATAGGTGTAAGATAAACACCGTAAAAATAGCTAAAACTTTTATTCTTATTATTTTTTTTCTATTTTCAATAATAACGGCGCTAGACCGACTAAGAAATTAAGTTATTTTAATATTTTGCTTGTATCTAGTAGGCCTTGGATTTTTAAAAAGAAACAAAAGCACATCTCGAATAAGCTCATAAAACTGCAATTCTTTCTCCATTTAACCAACCTTCTATCTTTCACGGTTTCCGAGATACCTATAGTGATAATGAATAAAAACTCACCCTGTATATATCGTGGATGCACCATCATAAATTTTGTGTGCTTTACGGACTGGGATATTTTGTCTTATTAATTGCAACCTAGGATTAAGTTCACTTAAATGGAATTTGTGTTTTGTGAATTCTTAGTATTGTTATGACTTGCTGCAAACATTATATCATGTAATTTAGTCAAATAAAGGTATTATTATTATTAGTAGCTTTTCTTATTTTCTCATCAGTTGATGGTACAATTTTCTTTTCCACGAGCTAGTGCCAAGCTAGAAAAGAAGTGCTATTGCGTGTTATGAAGGAAAGACCGGACTATGTTACATGTTTTTAGAATAACTGATTTTTGTATTTGGTGATGTATGAAAGCATATTATTCTTGTTGTCTCATATGTGAGGACTCATACAGACAAAAAACCCTTGATTTATAAACAGCAGCAAAACGTAATTTAACTAAATATATGAAGACGCATGCTTTCGAAAAACCGTAGTGTTGTTTTGTTTATTAATATAAATTCGACAACTTATAATAAAGTGATTGAAGAAAGATTCTCGCGACCAATGATCTTTGACGAGGCGGTGCAGACAGGAAAGCTGTGACAGTGGCGTTTCGTAGTAGTTACGAACAAAGTAACATATTTTAAGGGAAGATAAACGGTCGGCCTTACCTTTTGGCGAAAGTAATATTTGTTATTTTCCCGGCTGGTAACTATCGGCCTAGTTGGGCTAGCTCGCTGCGAGGGTCGCAGGGTTTCAGCTATGCTGAAAGAGAATTTAAAAAAATAGGAGAGGGCGCCAGGTCCTCGACGTAGATCTAATCCTTGTGCTGGACCTTCACAAGGTAAGGACAATTTCCAGCAGAACAAAAATAATCAAATCAACGACCAATGAAAATATCACAGCTTTATTAACAAACAGTCAGGTGGGTACTATAGTGCGAATACTAGTACAAAATGCATATTAATTTCAGGCAAGCAACAAGATACAAATATAAATACGTTGCAACAAATATAAATATATGTAACAATACGGTAGGTACATGCAAAAACAATTCGAAAAAAAATTTTAGCACAACAGAGCGTGAATGCCTCACTGTCCTTTTTGCTATTGAAAAACTTAGACCATATATTGAGGGAACTAAGTTCACGGTAGTAACTGATCATTATAGCTTAAAATGGCTTAATAGTATTAAAGACCCTGTTGGTCGTATCGCTCGATGGGCAGTTCGCCTTCAACAATATGATTTTGACATTATTCATCGAAAAGGTAAAGAACATGTTGTGTCTGACACTTTGTCTCGTGCTGTTCCTGTTATTGATGCTATTAACGTTAGTTTGGTCCTGCTGGTATGTGTCGATTTGTTATTAACAATCCTCGAAAATTTCCCCATTGGAGAGTTAGTGACGGTCAATTGTATAAATATGTTCGAACCGATTATCCAGACTTGGCAGATGATGAAGATCATTGGAAACTGGTTGTTCCAAAGACTCAACGCCAAGAAGTTATCAAACAAAATCACGATATTCCAACCGCTGGTCATACGGGTGTTAATAAAACTTTTCATCGTATTGCACAAAGATACTACTGGCCTAAACTACGTTATGATGTGGCTGCTTATGTTCGCCGTTGCGAAACGTGTCAACGAATTAAACCAGAACAGAGAGCCCCTGCAGGGTATATGGGTGGACATTCATTAATTTCGAAGCCTTGGGAACTAATCTGTTGTGATATTGTAGGTCCTTTACCTCGTTCAGTACGAGGGTACGCGTATATATTCGTAGTGGCTGAAGACCTCGGATTCCAAGAGCTTCTCTACGATTTTGTCGGCTAAAGCATCCAATTCTTTATTAGCCAAAGCACTGGCTCTGGTGGTACTCATCGTGAACGGAGATTAGTTACGATTATTTCAACACAATAACACAAATTTACACCGCAGCAAGCCAACACGTCCAGCTCAGTCCAGCGCCATCGACTGTGATATGATTTTAGGATCCCAAAGAAGCGAAGACCCCGAATAAAAATCGTTGGAATGTCAACGGAACTTAATTCAAATGCTATTGCAAATAATATAAAACTACAAAATCATTTCATGGCAGAAGCAGATCTTAGCATTGTCCATGTTGCGAAAGTAAGAAACAGAGGGTATTGTAGTTATTTTGCCTATGCAGAAATTGATGCAGAATCTTACAGAAAAATATTGCAGGAAGGAAAAGTAAATATAGGTTGGGACCGATGCTGTAACTGTCACTAGATGTTATAAATGTAACGGTTATAATCACAAAGCCAGGGAATGTCGTAAAGAAGTTGCATGTCCGAGATGTGCTGGAAATCATGAATTAAAGAATTGCACAGCAAATGATGACGAAAAGAAATGCATCAACTGTAAAGACGCCGTGGATAGATTGAAATTAAGATTGGATATTTATCATGAAGCATGGGATGCCAACTGTCCCGTATTTAAAAGAAAATATGAATTAGAAACCAGTAAAACTGATTTTTTATAAAAAAGAGGAACTGATTGAAAACTAACAATAAAGTCTTATATTTAAATACACAAAGTATGTTAGCTCATATGGAACAATTGGAGGTATTAATCGATAACTACAACCCGTTACTTATATTTCTAACCGAAACATGTGTAACAAACGAAATAAATGCAAGTGAAACGGAGTTTAAAGGGTATTCTACCATCCGATGCGACTCGAGCAGCAAACATACCGGCGGCACAGCAATAATTATAAAGGATGGTATAAAATGGTCCAAGGTTTCCCACAGGGTTTTGGAAAGGAATACATGGATACAAAGTATTAAAATCACGAGTGGATTGCCTAGTGCAATCTACTCTGTTCTTTACCATTCTCCAAACTCAAGTAATAATGATTTTATAGAATTCTTGGACTCATGGCATGAAAACACAATAAATGGACGAGATTTGTGTGTTTTGGTAGGAGATTTTAACATTGATATGAAAAGGGACACGACATATAGCAGAAAACTAAAAAACTTCATAAACTCTGTAGGAATGAAACAAATTGTAAAAGGTTACACAAGAATCACGAAATGTTCTAAAACACAAATTGACCTAGTTATAACCAATTTGTTAAATGCTGATGTTGATATTGTAAACGGTATCGCCGACCATGAAATGTTAGTGTTAGATTTCAAAACAAGGTCGAGTGCAAATGACCGCAAACTGCAAACCATTACAGTATTCGACAAAAATGCATACGAAAGTACAAAATTGCAAGAAGATCTGGAACAATACAAGTAGAACCAAATAAATACATTCAGTGTCAACTACAGAGCAGATATTTTAGTGAAACGTCTACAAAATGCTGTCAGCAAATTTATTCGTACTAAAACAATAAAAATTAATTCAAATAATTCGTGGTTTACAAAGGAATTAAAGAATCTTCAATATCAAAGAAATTCGTTATACAATAGGGCTAAAATAACCGGAAACCCATTGGATTGGAGCGATTATAAACAGACTAAAAATTATTATAATAGGCTCATAAAATTACGAAAAAACGAAGTTTATCAGAAACAGATAGATGAGTGTAGAGGAGATTCCAAAACTATGTGGAAAAAATTAAAAGATTTGATCAAAACAGACAGCAAAAACGTTCCAGACTCTATCGAGTTTACAGACGGTATAAAGACGAATTCTCCTGATATCGCTCAAAGTTTCATCAAATACTTTATAGATAGTATAACAGAAATCCATGCAAGTCTTGATAACACTAGTGGTAACGTAGATTTGTGTAATATAGGTCAAAATTGTTCGAGTGTCTTCACATTTCAGCAAATAGATATGGCAAAACTTAATACAGTGATTTCAAGTATGAAGAATAAAAGAAGCACAGATGGAATTACACTCGAAATTATTAAAGATGCTATTCCAGTTATTGGCAATACATTATTAGAAATAATAAATGACTCTTTTCAAACAGGAGTGTTCCCTACAATATGGAAAACAGCACTAATAACACCTATTCCAAAAATTGCTGGTACCAAAAAGTGTTCTGAGTTTCGACCAATAAATATGCTCCCGACATTAGAAAAAATACTAGAACAAATAGCTAAAGAGCAACTACAAAAGTACCTCGAAAAACAAAATTTATTAATAGAAACACAATCTGGTTTTAGAAAAAATCATTCATGCGAAACAGCTTTAAATATGGTGCTGGCTAACTGGAAAGAGGAGATCGAGAAGGACAAAAAAATAGTTTCTGTGTTCCTGGACTTAAAGCGTACATTTGAGACAATAGATAGAGATATACTTCTATCTAAAATGGAAAAATATAGAATTACGGGCAGGGCAAATAATTGGTTTAGGGACTATCTCTCCGGACGATATCAAGTAACTATCTATGATGGAGTCAAATCGGAAGCAAGAGAAAATAAATTAGGTGTACCACAAGGATCAAAACTGGGACCACTTATTTTTATTTTATATATAAACGACATGGACACAATTGTCGAAAGGTGTAAATTAAACCTTTTTGCAGATGACACCCTAATTACAGTGAGTGATAGTGATGTTAACAGTGCGGTATGTAAAATGAATTCTGAACTAATAAAATTGTCAAAGTGGTTAAAAAGTAACAGACTAAAGCTGAATACGATGAAAACAAAGGCCATGATTATTACAAACAGGCCTTTAACGGAGCCAGTAGATGATGTGGCGATAGACGGTGCGAATATAGAATACGTTGCCGAAATGAAATATCTGGGGGTAGTTATTGATCATAGATTAAAATTTAGGAATCATATAGATTTTATTGTTAAAAAGGCGGCTAAAAAGATTGGGTTTTTTGGTAGAATTAGTAGTAAATTAAATGTATGGTCTAGAATTTTAGTTTATAAATGTATAATTGCTCCGCATTTCGAATACTGTTCCACTGTGCTATTTTTAGTGACGGAAGGAGACCTGCTAGGGGTGCAAAAGTTACAAAATAGAGCGATGAGAATAATATTGCGTTGTCATAGGCGGACCAGAATTGCCAGTATGCTAGAAATGTTGCAGTGGGTTAGTGTTAAACAAAGGATACATTTCAATACGTTGGTTTTTATTTTTAAGCTGGTAAGAAATATGTTACCTAGTTATATGAGTAATCATGTAGTTTATAATAAAGATGTTCATAATTATAGAACTAGAATAGTAGACAATTTCCGACTTCCAGCAAATACAAAGAGTTTCACACAAAATAGCTTCTATTATAAAGGATTTAAAATGTATAATGACCTCCCAAACGAGGCTAACGATTAACTAATGTGAAAAAATTTAAAAAAATTTTCTCGGAATATGTTAAAAACTTGTCTCAAATATAGCAGTAAGGTTGAATTAAAAGATGGGGACGTACACTAAATAAGTTTTAAGTTGTATAAAATTAGGCGTTTATTATGTATATAAACATCTTTTTTATGATGAAATAAACTTACTGACTTACTTACTTACCTGCACGCTCTGATCTCTCACGTCTCCCTTGCACCAATATTTACACTGTAGAGGCGCTATCTGAAACAAAGCATGCACAGGTCGAATAGGAATAATACGTCCCTTAATTAAATAAGCGGAAACAGCCGGAAGAAGTAGAAGACCAACCCACTGTAGACGAAGAACAACCACCCTCGACATTACCAGAAGTCCGCGAAGCCATTAAGAAACTGAACAATAACAAAGCCCCCGGATGTGACAACATACCATCCGAACTAATTAAGTACGGCGGAGAACATCTGACCATATATCTACAAAAGTTAATAGCCGAAGTATGGAACAGCGAGCGGATGCCAGAGGAATGGAACATTGGTGTTATATGTCCACTACATAAAAAGGGAAACCAGCTGGACTGCTCAAACTATAGAGCTAGAACACTCCTAAATACAGCCTACAAAATTCTGTCCAACATTATACACAGCAGAATCCTGAAACACTCCGAACAAATAATAGGCAACTACCAATGTGGATTTCGGAATGGCAAGTCAACGAATGACCAAATTTTTTTCACTTAAACAAATCATTGAAAAGACGTCGGAATACAATATAGAAACGTATTACATATTCATAGATTTTAAAGCCGCTTACGATAGTATAAAAAGAGACGTACTGTACAATGCTATGGAAGAACTCGGAATCCTGCAAAAACTAATAAAACTAACAAAACTCACTATGAAACAAGTACTGTGCTCAGTAAAAATACAAAATGAGACATCCCAACAATTTGAAACATACAAAGGAGTGAGGCAAGGCGACTCACTTGCGTGTCTCCTGTTTAACATTGCCCTAGAGAAAGCCATACGAGACTCAGATATCGAAACGACAGTATCAATATTCACGAAATCCACGCAAGTACTAGCGTATGCCGACGACATTGACATTATAAGTCGAACAGCCAGAACAAATAATGAAGCTTTTGTTCAAATAGAAAGAGCGGCAAAAGAAATGGGGCTAGAGGTTAATGAAGAAAAAACAAAGTACATGGTAGTAGCTCGCACGGAAGAACGAAGAAATAGAATGAGGCAAAATGTGACAATAGGGGAGTACAATATAGAAGTAGTGAGAGACTTCTTATACTTAGGGTCACAAATAAACAATGAAAGAAAAAATGAAGAGGAAGTCAAAAGAAGAATTCTGCTCGCAAACAGGTGCTTCTATGGACTAAAAAAGCAACTGAAAAGCCACAGTCTTACAAGAAAATCTAAAAGCATCATATACAAGACCCTAATACGACCCGTACTAACCTACGCCTCAGAAAGGTGGACACTAACCAAGTCAGAAGAAGCACTTCTAGGAGTATTCGAAAGACAAGTCTTACGAACTATATATGGCCCCGTGATGGAAAATGAAATATGGCGAAGGAGATTTAACCAAGAACTGTATGAACTATATGATGACGTAGACATAATCAAGATAATCAAAGTTGGGAGACTCAGATGGGCAGGCCACGTTGTTAGAAGAGAGAACGCAAACCCGACCAAACGCATCTTACTAACAAAACCAGAAGGTAAAAGAACTGCTGGAAGACCTAAACTCAGATGGTTGGATGCGGTGGAAAAGGACCTGAAGAGCATGGGAATACGAAACTGGCAAGCCGTAGCCCAAGATAGAGACAGGTGGAAACAACTACTTGAAGAGGCCAAGACCCAAGCCGGGTTGTAGAGCCTGTTAAGACTCCCGATTTTCGTTAAGAACCTATGTGTAATTCCGCATTCTGCTCCCGCATATTGCAGCATAATTTAAGCCATCGGGCATCTTTTCCAAATTCTCTAACTGTTTGGCACATATGTAGGCCAGACCCCGACATCTGTCGCATAAAGTATCTTAATTAAGGCATTTGCTTCAATATTGAGGCGGACGCTGTAACGCATGATCATAGCATCAAAACCCTGCTAAGTGACTTAATAAATCGCTGGTAGATGGAGTTTGCATTCAGTCCTCAAGTTAAAAGGCGAGGCCTTGGATATCAGATTACAGCGCCGGCGAGACGAGGTAGTGCACGGGGGAAGCCCCGCGTTTGGTTGCACGTTACGTTTTGGGTGATGCAATTCAGCACTTCGAACAATAGATCCTTTATGTACCCGAGTAAGTTGCCCAACTATGGAAAGTTTTACGCATGACGCAATCATCGAATTTACGCTGCGTCCAGCGCGTTCCCTCCCGGAGAGTCCAATTTAAGCTTCGCTATCGCACGGATGTGCAAGTTAACTTAAAAACAAAGAAAAACCCCTTTAGTTCTCAGGGGCGCGTTGTACCCTCGGACTTGTGGCAGTTATAAGTGCTTTTCATCCCTTAAAGTTCTAAGTACCGGTATGTACAATTCTTCACCCAGGTTGGCGGATTCGTAACAGGAACGAATACAAAGCATCAATATACAGGGTGAGGAGTTGTGAGTTATCGTTTGGCTCCACCCTGCTACTTCTTCGAAGGATCTTGCCGCCACAATTCCCCGAGTAAGCTGGTCAACCGTCCCTATCTGTTTATCAACTCCTGCCGCATCTAAGCTGCTATCGCAACCCTCTTCTGTAAGCATCGCCAGAGCGTTGAATCTCCAGGTCGAAATCTTCCGGCATCAGCACTTCAACAACACAGTTGCTTGGAGCCCTAGCAGTAAATCAAGGTATTGTACTAGTAATTAAATAAAACAGTGAATTGCGTATTATACAGTGACGTGCGAAGTTTTGGGAACTCTCAATCTATCGTATATGCTATTTGTGGGCCGTGTGCTAATCGCCCGAGCCCTAGTTATCGTCAAGTAATGTAAATAGAAGCCTTCAGCCCTTATTGTTTTGCATTGTTTACTAACCCCAATTTGTAGCATTTGCTACCTGCACACTTGCCTTCGGGCCTGTAACTAGTATGGTAATAGATTACCCATTTTTAATTTACGTATTGTTTTTCATTTCAATTATTTGTGCATTTTTGTGACTGACAAGAATTGAGTTTCTTGTTGCGTTGTGTAAGTATTCCTTTGTACAGGGCCTAAGCAACTGGAGAAAGGACACCGAAAAGGTAGGTGTAAAAGCCAGTGCCGTGGGAGTGCCCCCTTGGAGTGCAACGCAACGCTACGGCGATTGGTTTTCGACTTTTGACCGGTCGTCAGTTAATTATCAATCTTAACATCTTTCAAATGTCGTGGCGCCCTATAACTTTGTCTTAATAACCCGATATCGACACCCCGTCGTGGCATTTCGCCCCAAGACGCACCCTAAACTTGTGAACCCTCCCACGCGATTGAGTTCTGGCCGGAGCATTTGAGCTGTGGGGGTACGTGCAAGGGGCGGACACTGCTACGAGCATCCCATGGGGTCTTAATGAGCAATTTATCGTGTAACAAGCCATTGATAATGATGAATTAAATATGCTTCTATTGGTCGATAACTACATCTGGGCAGCAAATCGTGCCGCCAAGCTTATGTTATTTCTTACGCTAAGCACCAGCTGATGGACGCGCTATGCTAATAAACAACACACTATGGGTGGCCGGCCGTACAGTTTGGAAATACGCACTCCGGAAAAGGGCGCGTTAGTTTGCGATAACAGACGCCGACCTGCAAAGGCAACGGGAGCAGTGTAGCTAGCAGCAAAGCGACAGGTAACATGTTTAAATGGTTGTAATTGCAAATACCTTAGTCCGTAGACGGTCTATGAGAGTTGCGTGCAATCAGTTGGTAGAAGGCGACAGTCTGTGGCAGCTAAATCGCCGAAACACGGCATCTGGGGTAAACGGGCTGGAATCCGCCAAGATGGCGGCGTTAGGACGCTCTCCTGAGAGCACACTTACGGCGGCAAAGAGGCCTACTTCGTCCTGCCTAGAAAGATCCTCGAAAACAGCTAGTTGAAAAGGGAAAGCCCCCTTTCTCACAAACGCAGGACTGGCCCCGTGAAGCCCATCACACACCCACGCTTTGACGTAAAGACTTGCCACTCGCATAATCACACGCGACCTCTTAAAGGCGAAACAGTTTATGGCATATTCGCTGAAACAGCACGGGAAATAGGAAGGCTTTCACAGCAACTGTACTAACAAACAACGGCAATTTACATAACATTCGCTGAAACAGCACGAGACGGGAAAAACAGGCTGGCGTCCCCGCAAATGGCGGGAGCGCCGCGAAACGGCACACTCTGCGACTTCTTCGATCAACGGCCTGTCATCCACTGCCTTGAAGCAGCGTTACGACGCCAGAAGTGGCGTGAATCAAATTGGCGTTACCACGTGACTCTCGACAGCCAATGGCGATGCGACCAATAAAACAAACACGTTCCGGTGACAAAGAGAGCGCGAGGCCTCGCAGTCACACGCGTTCAAAAGGGTGTTCCAAAAGATCCAAGCGCGTCTACATACACGGTGAACGGAATCAAATGCGCGGGAAATGAGAGTGCGCTTGTAACTAAAAGTTGAAAATTGGTTTTGAATAGAGACAATCTGCCCTAAAGGCGTGAAATATAATTAAATGGCTACAGAGGGCAAAATGGCTTAACACTCCCCTTACTTGAAAGAGAGTTCCCCGAAGTTTCTTACAAAACAACAAGACATTTTGCTACAGCGTGACAAGAACTCAAACGAAAACGCAACAACGAAAAACAAACAAAACATTCGATACGATAGAGTTCACCCCCAAAGGGATTACGCACACTGGCCTCCAGATGGGGTGCAAAGGTGGGAAGAGAGAAGAGGAAAAAGAAAGCCTGGATACGCCAGTAGAAATACGGAAACTTAAGTCAAAATCGGGTAAAATAGGTCTTCCACCTGTGGGCACTTCCGACCAACCGTTCCAATAGAACACAGGGGGGGGGGGGTATAAAAATGGAAGTCCAACATCCCACCCGAGGGTTACCTGAAGAGGGCACGTTGCGCGTCACGAGATCGGCGCATTGTGTGGATCCCACAACTGGTATGAGTACCCAAGAGAAGAGGATGAACAACTAACAAGGGAAAATGGTTGCGACAGAAGCTGTCAAAAATAGTCATAATCAGTAGCAGTTAAGAAAACTCAGTCCACCGAAACCCTCAATCGATGCCGATGCCGGAGCCAAGTCGACTATTAAACCGCAACGTGCGAGCTCGAAAATGACTCCAACACCGAACACCAAAAGAAAATCCGGAAGAACCAAGTCTCCAAGGTTGTAGGCGTTCGATGACGCATGCCCAATAAATCCTTTTCAGATCTCCATGCGGCCCAAAGGGACTACCTTACTACGACAGGCTCCGCACGAAACAACATGACCAGAAACACGCTCTCTTTATGTAATCCCACACAGGTGGTTGAAAATGGCGACGGCCAACGGTACGGTAAAAGAGCGCTAGGCCAAGAAAACAACAGGGCATCACTACAAAAAAAAAGTCAAAGACCTTTAGATACTCAAAATCTTTCCACTCAAGAAACCTCATGCGGACAGCCGTGCACTGCCGCCACACAAAGCTCAGAAGTTTCAACGAAACTGTTCACAAAGAACACGATACTTGACAACATGAAGTCATCAGACAAAAAGGGTACGATAAGCGACAACAAAACGTCAACAAATACGAACCATTCCGACCAGCGGTAAAAGCTCGTTAAATGCCAACGGAAAGTGTACAAAACACTACTATAACTGTTAGGGGTGTCCACGAAGAAGTCAGTAAACGAAGTTGGGCGGTACATGATAATAATGAGTATGAGATAAAAGTCCACCGAAAATAACTACGCCAAACCACCTAAGAAGATGGCTTGAGGGACGTAATAACCGCACGAGCGAATCTCCCCAAGCACACCAACAACAATCCACAATTTGAAATTTTGTTAACAGCTGTTAAATTATATTAGGCATTAGGAGATATTCAGCTACTTTAAAAAAAACAGGAACAATTACTGTGATTAAGTTATCAATTTCCCTAGTTGTTATTGAACCAAGGAGAATGATAACATACAGCAATAGTCAATTACATAAATAGTAAAACTTTTATTCTAAAAAACATATTTTAATAGGAAATAATATAACGTTTCGCAGTATTAATTTTTCTGCTTCATCAGACATATGGTTTAATAATATTAAATATAATAAAAACATGTTCAATGATTTTCTGTAAGTAGAAAAACGCAAGAATTAGATTGGTGAAAGAGATATTCCAGTCTCACTTTTTTACCTGAAAATATTTTCATATGCATCTTGTAGTAGTTTATGAAAAATGTACATTTAAGTGTTTTAATTTAAACTGTTTTCTGTAAAGAAAAGTGCTTACATTAGTAAAAATCTATAATGCTTGCAAGTGTGAAGTATACTTACTTATTTAGTATGTTAATACAATATGGCAAGAGTAACTTCTCTCAGTTATTAAAAATAAAAATGTTTGTAGGTATGTGTCGTATACTGTTTATGTGATACATAAAAACGTGCTATTGTGTTGATCCTTGATGTTGTGTACGTTTCTAAAAAGGGGGTTATTAATGGTTGATATTCAAGTTAAGATTTATATTATGGATTTTTTTTAGTTTAGCATTACCTTTTTTATTATATTTTTCTTCTTTGATATAATTGGCTGGGTAAGCAATTATAATTTCATTGCATACGATGAGGGTATGAAGTTCCAAAGTGTTTTAATTTGGGGTTAGATTTAGTAATAATTTATAATCTGTGAAAGAGGAGAATTAAAAACAGTTATAGGTTACCCAACCCTTGGATTGAAAATTTAACAAATACAAATATCCCAGCCAATGTCCAAGAAATACTCAACTATGGACCAAAATTTAACATTTTTGATCCTAAAAATATTCCTTACGAACAAATTATTATCAACATTGAAAACAGTTTAATTAACTTAGAAGAAAAAAAACAAAACTCAACACGAGCTAATATCTGCAATATATTAACCAACTTCAAAAATTGTCCAAATAAAAATAAAATATCCAATGTTGATCAACAACAATTTAATAAAAACATTCTAATGAACCTCAAAGATACAAAAAAACATCTCAAAAACAATCCTGATTTAATTATAACAAAGGCCGATAAAACACAAAAAACAGTAATTCTAACAAATAAAATGTACAATGACAAAATGGAAGAACTTCTAAATGATGAAACCACGTACAAAATAGAAAAAAAAGACCCAACTAAACAAATTCAAATTCAAAACAATAAAATCATTAAAAATTGGTTAACAAATCATTTCATTGACCAAAATACATATAATAAACTCATTTCACATAATGGTACACCTCCTCTAATATACGGCTTACCTAAATTACACAAAACCAACATACCGCTCAGACCAATCATTGCTTCTTACATGAGTCCTACTTATAAACTCTCAAAATTTTTAAGTACAATTCTTTCAAATTTAACAAATAAAAATAAATAGTGTCACTGACTCTTGGTCATTCAAAAAATTCATAGATAACCAAAAATTACCAAATAACTATAAACTAATTTCACTAGACGTAGTATCACTTTACACCAACATCCCAACAAACCTAGCCATAGAAACAGTTAATAAATACTGGCACAAATTAGAAACCTTCACTGATATACCAAAAAATGAATTCCTACAAGCACTAAATTTCATCCTAAACAATAATTATTTCTCTTTTAATAAAAACATTTATACACAAAAATATGGCGTACCAATGGGATCACCTATATCTAGCACTATCGCAGAATTAGTACTTATGGACATCGAAAACAACTTAATCAAAAACAACAAAGACATCAAATTTTATCAACGTTACGTAGATGATATCATAATGGGTATAAACAATACAAAAATTAACGAAATCTTTCAGACTTTTAACAATATACATCCCCGTTTAAAATTCACTATAGAAAAAGAAAACAAATCAAACTCTATCAATTTTTTAGACCTCACCCTAACTAGGGAGAGAAATGGCAATATTGACACCAACTGGTATAGAAAACCTACCAAAACAAATAGATATTTAAATTTTTTCTCAAACACCACTACAAAATACAAAAAAAGCATGATATCAGGACTCGTTGATCGAGCAATCCTCCTTTCAAATAAAAAACATCACAATGACAACATCAATATAATAACCAATATTCTATTACAAAATAATTATCCAAAACATTTTATCAGTAAAAACATCAGGACTAGAATGTGTATTTAAAAAAAAACAGAATAGCCTAAACAATTCAATAACATTACAACCCAACTTTCTAAATAATGAATTCAACAATAACCAATTTGAACCTAAAAAATTCACTACAATTCCTTACATTCCATACTTATCAGAAAAAATTGAAAAAGAATTTAAAAAAAAAATATTCAAACAGCCTTTAAAAATCATAACACATTACAAAAACATTGTTTCAAAAATTTAAAAGATAAAACAAACACTAACCAAAAATCACACCTAGTATACAAGGTCAAATGCAACAATTGTCCCGCCACTTATATATGCCAAACTAAACAGTATGTGGAAAAACGTATGAATCAACATGGACAATCAATTAAAACAAAATTAACCCGTCCCAATAAACCAAACACAGTCCTATCCGATCACGCTATTGACAACTTACATAGTTTTGACTTAAAAAATGCCAAAATACTTCATACAAAAACAAATTTAAAAAAAAGACTCTTACTCGAATGCATCTAAATAAAAAAATCACCCACCGCAATAAATTACAAAACTGACTCAGAAATCCTAAATAATACTTACGACAACTTACTAATCAACAAATAATATTTTTATCATTATACTTTTTCAATATTTATTCTTATGAATTCAAAGTTAAATTTTTAAAATAAACACATTTAGTGATTTACTACATTACTTTTTAACCAAATTTTAAAATTTAAAAATCTTTTCTCAATTATTATTTGACATACCAAATCTCTCAAGTAGTTTCACACTAAAATTCGCCTAACCATCTTGGTGACCAGCAAGATGGAGGCATCAATGGACGCGGATTTTCGATGTTCCACCTAATTTTCACAAATTGTAAGTTTTCCCATTATTTAACTGTTTTATTTTAACATTAATTCTATTATTAGATCTACCAAAACGTTTTACCAATACAGCTTTCCTCCTCATTCATGCCTTTATCCAGAAACAACTTTTAAAAAACACATGGTCACCTGTACATGCATACCGTATTAAATCAAGAACCACGATCCTCAACAATTTCACACAGGTAAAATAAAAACACCTTAAAAATTAATAAAGCATAATACACATACTAGTGTTGTTTTACAGATAAAAATTGTTTATTAACCTCAAACTAAAACGCACTTGATTTTCATCGTAAACAAAAAATTTTACAAATGCATACCAAGTGAATATAATAGGAGAGAAAAATTAAAACAAAAAGGTAACTCTTTACTAATTAGCTATAATATATAACCTATAACTGTTTTTAATTCTCCTCTTTCACAGATTATAAATTATTACTAAATCTAACCCCAAATTAAAACACTTTGGAACTTCATACCCTCATCGTATGCAATGAAATTATAATTGCTTACCCAGCCAATTATATCAAAGAAGAAAAATATAATAAAAAAGGTAATGCTAAACTAAAAAAAAAATCCATAATATAAATCTTAACTTGAATATCAACCATTAATAACCCCCTTTTTAGAAACGTACACAACATCAAGGATCAACACAATAGCACGTTTTTATGTATCACATAAACAGTATACGACACATACCTACAAACATTTTTATTTTTAATAACTGAGAGAAGTTACTCTTGCCATATTGTATTAACATACTAAATAAGTAAGTATACTTCACTCTTGCAAGCATTATAGATTTTTACTAATGTAAGCACTTTTCTTTACAGAAAACAGTTTAAATTAAAACACTTAAATGTACATTTTTCATAAACTACTACAAGATGCATATGAAAATATTTTCAGGTAAAAAAGTGAGACTGGAATATCTCTTTCACCAATCTAATTCTTGCGTTTTTCTACTTACAGAAAATCATTGAACACATTTTTATTATATTTAATATTATTAAACCATATGTCTGATGAAGCAGAAAAATTAATACTGCGAAACGTTACATTATTTCCTATTAAAATATGTAAAATTGGTTATCATCAACGTCAAAATCGATAAACCTCGCTAACGTGAACGTCAGTTCGGTACAACAAAAGTGTCAACTTAGCCCAAGGCTAAACAATGTAAACGACAGGGAATCGAAACTCCCACTAAGCCTTCGAAAAGACTTAAAAAACAAGGTCGGTACCTTTACTCAACGACATCTGGTACTAAATCCGACTGATACGGGATAAAAATCTGCAGTGAATGCAACGAAACATCTCGGTAGTATGAACTGGCTAAGAAAAACAAGAAGGAACGGTAAAAATGACGAAAAGGATACTTAAAATAGGAAAAGACACAGAGACACAAAAATAAAACACGAAAAGGCGATAAAAGACAAGAAAACACAAAAATACAAATAGAAAATAAGAAAAGTCAAGAAAAAACATATAGAAAACAAGAAAAGAAACGTAAAGACAAATGACAACTAAGAAAAAACAGACTCGGCCAAGAAAACAAATGAAAATAAACTAAAAACAAGAGAAGACATATAGAAAATAAAAGAAAACAGGAAAATACAAATAGAAAACAAGAAAAGAAGCTCGGTAAGATATTCTACTAAGAAAAAAAACGGGTTTACCAGTCCATACTACTTCGAAAAGACGAAAAAAAAATTTGCGACGTCTATGTAAATGATACGACAAGACTACAATGCCTAAGATGCCCCAGAGGCGGGCGCCAAAAGGCGACCGACTTAACAGGTTTAACGGGAACAAACAAAAAAACAAAGCGAGGCCAAGCAAAGCAGGGCCAGCACAGTCGGAAAGGGCAGCAAAGCCAACAAAAGCCTAAAGCCCCACGAATTGGGCGTCAAAAGCTTGTTACGGTCTTAAACTGACTTTAGGACACCGCACCGGCTCATATAACAACGAAACGGCCGGCGCGTGCCATAATGGACAAAATCGGGACGAAAGTTCTCCTAGGCCGCTACCCATGCCGCAACAAGATAGGCCGGCTAAGGCATCAGTAGAGCTGGGCGCATCCTTAACGAGATTACCTAAGGGCAACGGCCAGAGGGTCGGCAAGTAACGGTAAAATAAAGAGGGCGCCACCAAGCCTGTCTTAACCCGAATAACCGGGCTTGGGCGGTTAAACGGGAGCGAAGTATTCAAGATACTCCGCCGATAAGAATTCTCATGAGCTGCAAGCCCAAATAACAATTTCGTGATCGCAAATACTGGAATGGTAATATTGGGACCCTTTGGGCCGCGACTGCGCAACCACCGGACCTACCTGCACGCTCTGATCTCTCACGTCTCGCCTTACACCAATATTTACACTGTAGAGGCGCTATCTGAAACAAAGCATGCACAGGTCGAATAGGAATAATATGTCCCTTAATTAAATATGCGTCTATTGGTCGATAACTACATCTGGGCAGCAAATCGTGCCGCCAAGCTTATGTTATTTCTTACGCTAAGCACCAGCTGATGGACGCGCTATGCTAATAAACAACACACTATGGGTGGCCGGCCGCAGTGGGCTTGACACTTTACATATTAGAGTACAGTTTGGAAATACGCACTCCGGAAAAGGGCGCGTTAGTTCGCGATAACAGACGCCGACCTGCAAAGGCAACGGGAGCAGTGTAGCTAGCAGCAAAGCACGACGCCGCACAAATGCGCGACGAATTAATTGAAGGCCTAACTCGTTAGGCAGCGGGGCAGCGTGACTGCAATATTTGACCAGGAAGAGGGGCTAACATAGCCTCACTAAAGTATGCGAATTTGGAATAGGTGCCAGCCCCTGCTACGTCGCCCACACAGTCGTTGGCTTCGGTTAACACCTGATAAGCAAAGCACAAAGCCCTCGCAAACATAAACAAAGGGCTCGAACAGATTAGGGCGCGCCAGGCTCCGCACGCCTAGGCGTTGATTCCATTTATGTATTAATCGGTACAATATAGCGAAGCGTGCGCACATAAAATTACTGAATTAAAAGTTCGCACAAACGTAACACCAAAACATAGGCGCAGAGTTCTTTAGCTATTTAGGCGATGAAACGCGAAACTCGCTCAAATGAAATTACTAGCAGGCTACCAAAGTAGCATCTTGAAGCATGGTGGCCTCAAGCCGGCACTAAAAGCCGCGACAAGCAAGCAAAGGGCATGCATCCGCCCACACAAAGTTGAGCACAAAAGCAACACCGCTCGCACAAGCGACAGTTAACATGTTTAAATGGTTGTAATTACAAATACCTTAGTCCGTAGACGGTCTATGAGAGTTGCGTGCAATCAGTTGGTAGAAGGCGACAGTCTGTGGCAGCTAAATTGCCGAAACACGGCATCTGGGGTAAACGGGCTGGAATCCGCCAAGATGGCGGCGTTAGGACGCTCTCCTGAGAGCACACTTACGGCGGCAAAGAGGCCTACTTCGTCCTGCCTAGAAAGATCCTCGAAAACAGCGAGTTGAAAAGGGAAAGCCCCCTTTCTCACAAACGCAGGACTGGCCCCGTGAAGCCCATCACACACCCACGCTTTGAAGTAAAGACTTGCCACTCGCATAATCACACGCGACCTCTTAAAGGCGAAACAGTTTATGGCATATTCGCTGAAACAGCAAGGGAAATAGGAAGGCTTTCACAGCAACGGTACTAACAAACAACGGCAATTTATATAACATTCGCTGAAACAGCACGAGACGGGAAAAACAGGCTGGCGTCCCCGCAAATGGCGGGAACGCCGCGAAACGGCACACTCTGCGACTTCTTTGATCAACGGCCTGTCATCCACTGCCTTGAAGCAGCGTTACGACGCCGGAAGTGGCGTGAACCAAATTGGCGTTACCACGTGACTCTCGACAGCCAATGGCGATGCGACCAATAAAACAAACACGTTCCGGTGACAAAGAGAGCGCGAGGCCTCGCAGTCACACTCGTTCAAAAGGGTGTTCCAAAAGATCCAAGCGCGTCTACATACACGGTGAACGGAATCAAATGCGCGGGAAATGAGAGTGCGCTTGTAACTAAAAGTTGAAAATTGGTTTTGAATAGAGACAATCTGCCCTAAAGGCGTGAAATATAATTAAATGGCTACAGAGGGCAAAATGGCTTAACAAAGGGAGGAGTTGTTACGTTTCATTTGCGCCGCCTTCCAATTTCGCATTATGTAGTATTCATTCCGCTTTGTTACGCATCCTTCCACTCTGATGTCTGTGACTGCGCTGTATGTATTTTCCGCGTTGGGCCACACCCATTTAGCCTCGCGGAGATCATTTTTGAGTACTGACATTTGTTTCGAAACTCCCTTTCCGATCTCGCTTGCGGAACGGATAACATGCCGTGGTAACAGTTAGAATTTCGGAGGTTTAATTTTGGGCTGCCGTTTTATCAATGATGTGTATGTGAGCCTTCACTGCTGAAGTGGATTTATTCCTCGATCTTCGATGTAAGGGGAACTTGACTCCCACGCCGTTGGCGGAATCTTCATGCTGCCACGTGTTTCGCAAATTCACCTAGAAATCTTTCCGGGGTGAGTAAGAGTTCGCTTCGAACTATTCTGTCGGTCTTATTATGCTATCGTGGATTCCTTCCTTCTTTATAGCAACTCGTGCCGGAGAGCTGATTTGAGGCTTTGGCTACGGCTGTCTTTCGCTTGCACATGTGGACGTTTTATGCGTTGGGCTTTTGTGGATCTCCGGACCCGATTTGACCCCTGTTTGAGCGCAGGAGAGGATCCTATATGGAGGCTTACTTTAAAATTTGATTTGTCCCAGTATCGCACGGTGAAGTCCCCCCTGAGCCTGCACTGCGAAAATTGTAAGATTGGAGCTGTAAGCTTTGCCTGCCTTAATCTATTTTTTCTACTCCTGTAACTAAAATGCCATTTAACATACTAACATACACGTCGCTAAGTGACCTTTTAATCATGGCTTCATAACCTATGACTAAAGAGCCTCTTAGTCATGACCTGAAGTTGGCAACGATGTTTTAGTCATGGGGTGAAGTTAGGTTCAAACAGTATTTGCTTTATTAGTCACAGCCAAAACTAAAATCAAGTTAGTTTTCAACCGTCACTTTGACGTTTGTCAAGCATAAGTTAACCTAATATAATAAATGTCAAAATTTTAATGAAATAACATGATGTTATATTCTCTAAATTTGTGGTCGTAGAAAAAGTATAGTATGCAACTCGTTTTATAAACTTATTAGTCACTCTTTTATTAAACACTCGCTCCGCTGCCCTTCGCTCGTGATTAATAAAACTCGTGACTAAAATGACGTTTATAAAACTTGATACATAATATACTATTAATGTGTGCGTTACGGCTATTGTTTTGTTGGCGTTTTAAGAACTGTGAGTATTATTCGTAAGAGTTGCCAAGTCTAATCTAATTAGTCGTAGCAATGAATATTGTGGCCACCTACGATTCTGATGGTGGATGTATTTGTGATATTTATATATACTGTGATTATATTTCATGAATTATATTGTGATATTAGCATTCTGGCTTTATTTGTTACTGTAACCTATATTTGAGTTGAACTCCTCTTTCAGATTTATTGTGCTACCTGAGTTTACGTATTCTAGTTTGAATGCCTGGATACACTTGCCGTTATTTGATTAAAAAATCCGTTGGCACCCGTTTTGTTTATTTAAAGAACTGGTCGGCCAGCAATTGTATCCAAGTAGTCACATTATGTATTGATTTTGAGAGATTAGCCAACGGAGACCCTATTTACGATAAACTCTCTATAAAAAATATGTTTTGATTTAAATCAATTTCGATGATGGCCATGGTATTAAAAGCGGAAAAATACCTGTATTTTGCATCTTTTGACACTATTGTGTTTGGAACGATCAGTATTTGAGATATGGCGTTATTAACATTTTGTTTAAAATGGAAACATTATTTTGTAGTGCATTATGTAACTATTGTTAAGGTGATCAGTTGCACTCTGTGTGCCCAATTTAGAGTCCCCTGAACCCAAAAAACCTGTTTTTGTTCATTGGTCTGTCTGTGAACAGAATATCCCAAAAACGAAAAGAGGTATGGCGTTGAAACTTCATATATAAGTTTTGTGTACTATCTAAATGCGACAGCAAGCTTTTGAAGAAAATCGCATAACCGGAAGTATGCTGTTTACTCTTGTAATTTTTCTGTTTTTTTTTCGATTTTTTCAAAACGGCTCTAACGATTTTTTACAAAAATTATATTTTGATTACATTTTTAAGGTGTATTGATGTGAGATATGTGATTTTCCAGTTGAATACCTCTAAAATGGGTTTCTTTTTTTTCTATTTTTTACTAACTCCTATTTTAAATAGAATACCCGGTATATTATTACATTTTTGAATTCAGCTTGAAATTTTAGAAAAAATTTGTCTCTTGAACTAACGCTCTATTTTGTACCGTTTTTGTAGAATTTATAATTTTTCGAAAATATTTGACATATCCTTAAAAATTAAAAATAAAATTGTTGGCTAATTATAAGATCACTGTAAAAAGAAGTTGTGTGCGTGTATCACCCCATATTTTTTCATATGAAATGCAATCTAGGGAAAGCATTTCCACTAGATTGAATTGTGTTGATATAGTCTCTTCATCTGACATCTGCACTGTCCGATTGGCATTCTGTTGGTGGTAAAAAAATTCCTGTTGCTCTTAAGTTTATTAACTTGGCTACACTGCACTTGTGATTTTTAAACTTTTTTCAAAAATTTTGTTTCACACAAATGTCATATTTCATGTAGGATTACATGATAAAACTTAAACGACTAAAATGGAGGGTACATGTACAAAGGCTTTGTTAACTGCTCGCGAAAAACAAGCTGTTATAAATTACTACAATGAACAAAAATGTTTTTTCCATATTTAACTAAAACTGAAATTGGAAGAAGAGCTGCCAATATTTTAGATTACCGAATCTCAGGTTCGTACTATTATTGGTAACTAGCTGTTACCCGCGACTTCGTTTGCGCGAGGTTCGTTATTTGTGTATTAATAATAATAGTTTATTGTCTTAATGACCAAATACATGTTTGGCGTAGACGCGTCGAAACTAATACTAACACATTAAAAAAAAACGAAATTACATACAAAAACTACTGGAACAGTTCGCCTATACCGTAATAACATTTTTCTGTTAAGTGATTGCGCAACTTTTGCTTAAATTCATTAACATTACTACTTTTGATAATGAAATCCGGCAGCGAGTTGAAAATTTTAATGCAGGTGTATTTGGGTGATCGCTCATAACTAGCCGTGCGATGCTGTGGGATCATTAGCATCGAATTGCTTCTGGTAGGGTATTGGTGGAAGTCTTTGTTTTTTATAAACATGCTATAGTTGTGGAATACATACTGCGCAGATTTATATATCAGAACGCAGGGAAAGGTCAATATAGCTTTATCCACAAAAGTTCGTCGGCATGACGTTCTGGGTGTCAGGTTGTAGATTAGACGCACAATGCGTTTTTGCAATATAAAAACGCGCTTAGCTGATTTTGACCTTCCCCACAATAACACATTGTATGCCATATGCGAGTAGACATGTGCGTAGTAAACAGATAATAATTGTTCGGAATTTAAGATTGATCTCAATTGAAGCAACAGGTAGAATGCAGAATTTAATCGTGAACAAACATAATCCACCTGCTTACTCCAACCGAGGTCACTATCTAAGTAACTACCGTAAAGTGGGGTTACTTTGCTAACAGGAGGTAACTTTGCTCAAGAGGCAGGAAAGTTGGTAATACATAATTTTTTCAAAGTTGGTAGCAATTAGGACCCGAGAGTGAGCTTGAACTGGTTTCCACTCAGCCAGTCTACTGCGTAAAGTGGCGCGAGTTAGTTGCAGCATCTCCTGTAGGCTCCGAGACACATGTAAGTAAACGGCGGGATTTTATGATATTTTCATAACCTTGCAACTAAGGTCTGTGGAGTAACAATGATGAATTCTACGACATTGTGGTTGCTTTTCTCCAAGAGAGCAATCTTTTTTGTTGACTATGTAGTTTTTTCAGACAGGTTTAACAATATTGGCTTTTTTTATGAATTTTAATTCAAAACGATGTACATTTCACTTAAGATTTGGGGTTACTTTGCTCAAGCATTAAATTAAATGTTTATCAGGATTTAATTGCAATATAGACATATCTAATGCCACTTTTTCAGGAAAAAAATGGTAAGATGCTACAAGAGAGCTTTGAGTAATCGCTGCTATCGCAACTATACAGATGAGCAGCTTCGTGCCGCAGTACGTGCCGTGAAATTTAGGGGCTTGTCCACTCACGCTGCAGCCGATGTCTTCGGGATCCCGCAACGAACAATATACAACAAAGTTAAAAACTTACACCAACAGGACGTTGGGGGTCCAACGGCGTTAACCCTTGCCGAGGAGAGGCACTTTGTAGACTTGCTAATAGTGGCTGCGGAATATGGATCTCCCCTCACCCTTTTGGACCTTAGAGTCATCGTAAAGAACTATCTTAATGCTTCCGGCAAGACCGTCTCAAAATTTGATGATAACATGCCAGGAAAAGAGTGGCGCTTCTTGTTTCTAAAGCGCCATAGAAGACTGTTGTCGCAGAGATCATGCCAAAATATTAAGGTGTCTAGAGCAATGACCACAGAAGAAGCTATCGATGATTATATTCAACGATTAACCAGAAACCTGGAAGGTGTTCCTCGAGACAATATACTAAACTACGATGAAACCAATCTTACCGATGATCCCGGGCGATCAAAATGCATCTTCAAACGGGGAACCAAGTATCCCGAAAGGATCATGAATTACACAAAATCATCCATTTCAGTTATGTTCGCTGGAACAGCTGCGGGTGAGCTTTTTCCCCCTTATGTAGTCTATAAGGCCGAAAGGTTGTATGACCAATGGTGCATTGGAGGACCCCCAAACACACGATATAATCGAACCAAATCCGGTTGGTTTGATGCTGCAACATTCTCCGACTGGTTTGAGAAAATGGTTATACCATGGGCGAAAAAGCTGGAGGGTCCAAAGGTTTTAATCGGCGACAATTTATCCAGTCATTTAAGTGTAGACATTTTACGACATTGCCAAAGACTGGGAATAAAATTCATATTCTTACCCCCCAATACTACCCACATCACACAACCACTTGACGTGGGATTCTTCCGCTCACTAAAAGGGAATTGGCGAGCTTTACTGACAGAATATAAAACTAAAAATCCTAAAGAGAGCGCTGTTAATAAGACTAGCTTTCCAGCTTTACTCAAAAGACTATTGGAAAGAATCGATCACAAAAACAAATCGATATTAAGAAATGCTTTCAAAGCAGCTGGAATCTATCCAGTGGATGGAACACAACTCACCAAGAAATTACCGAAAACAAAAGTCGAAAACCTTATGAACTCGACAGGAAGACAAATTGATGAAGCAGTCTTACACTATTTAGAACAGAAGAGAGGCAGTTTGTCTGGACCTTTGCAAAAGAAAAAGAAGAAAATGCTTCAAGTTCCTCCTGGAGAATCCATATCACATGAAGACTTGCTTGATACCAACGAGGCCGGCCTTAGCAATGTTAAACAGTCTCATTCAAAAAAGAAACGAACATCAGAAACACCAGAGCTTGACTCCCATGAAGAAGGTTTGCCAACACGACAACATGAAAGTGACGAAGACGAAGGAGATATTGTAGCTTATGAGGAAATTGGGGATGAGGAAGTTGCAAGTGACGATGAATATGATGAATCGCAGATGGAAAAATATGGAATTCCAGCTCCTTCAATAAGTGTCGGTGATTTTATAGTGGTGCAGTTTGCTACTAAAAAGACCCTGAAGCACTTCATAGGGTTAGTGCTGGAAACAAAGCCTGACGTTTACGAAATCAAATTTCTAAGAAAGAGGAGATCAAACCTGTTTGTGTTTCCCGATGTTGAGGACATATCTGCCGTCATTGAGACTGACATAAAAAAAGTGCTGACGCCTCCAAAAATCGTTCGCGGTATTCACGAGTTTCAGGATGACCTAAGTATTTTCAATTTGTAAGAATTTGTGACCCCTACCTGATTTACTTGTGTGCCATACATCTTAGGCTGTGCTAGAATAAGAGTTTTTTTTTGTTCTTCGGAGATTCCAGATCTGTTTTTTTAAGAATGCTGCTATTTTAAGTTTTATGCCTAGGTAGGTTTTTGTAAGTCTGAAAAGGTCACCTCTGCATTTATTTTTTTTTCCAAGTTTTTTCTTTCCAGTTTAAAATTTTCATGAAAAAAGGGTGTTGTTTATTTTTTCATTAGATAGGTACTTACCAAAGTGAATATTTATTTTTAGAATTTTATATTTTGTTTTTCTAAGCCAAAGAAAGTTTTGGATTATTTTTTTTTATATTTTATTACATGTTCACAGTATTTTTATACAATTTATATAATAAATAAATAAAAGTTTCTGAAAATGTATCATGCCTTTTTATAATACCCCTAAAAAAGGTTAATATTCGTTCAAACTAGGACTTCATATATATCAATTTGTTGGAAACGACTTTCTTGAGCAAAGTAAGCCATCACCAAAGCGATATATGCTAACGTAACGATTTTATTAGCGATGGCAAAGTTGCCCCATTTGTGAGGTGAGTTTGCTCAGTCATTAAATTAAAAAAATATGTGGTGTCACTAAAAAAGGCTACACTACTGCATGAAATCGATAGAGTAAATGTAATTACACCACATAGTTCTTTCCCCAATTTTTAGACCTAACAGCTACAAATTGAAGTTGAAAAAACTGCAAAATCTAAGCAAAGTAACCCCACTTTACGGTACCTAAAAATTTTACATGATAAGTATTGTAAGATGCTAACATACCCCGGGCCCTTCCGAACAATACGCAGACTGTTTTGTTGTTGTTTAAAATCAGTCTGTTGGTGTTACACCAGGTGTCAACATCTTTTTGTACGGTATTTATGTTATTCTTAAGATCATCCAAATTATTGCTAGTAACAATTACAGAAGTGTCATCCGCATAAATTATTGCATGACCAGACTTAATATACAATGACAAGTCATTTATAAATATTAAAAAAATTAAAGGTCCAATGATGGAACCCTGCACGACTCTTAAATTCACATTTCGTGCCTGTGTATATTGGCCTTCCATTTTTACTTTTAATCTACGATTACTTAAGAAAGATAGCAGCCATGTTAAGACTGGGCCCCTTATGCCCAGATTATATAATTTCGTGCTCAACACGTCACTATTAATCGTGTCAAAGGCACGGGTAAAGTCAAAAAATAAGGCCGCCACAAACTTATTGCAATCAACATCAGTATAGATGCGGTCTAAAAAACGGCAACATGCTGATTCAGTAGATCGTCCTTCCCGAAAGCCGTGCTGAGCGTCAGCGATGAGATTATATTTATCGAGAAATGCTGTTAGCCTTGTGCACACTATCTTTTCGATTATTTTTGAAAACACACTGAGAACCGATATCGGTCGGTAGTTGCTTAAATGTTGGGGATTACCCTTTTTAAACACAGGAATCACCTTTGCCAGTTTTAGAACATCCGGAAACACGCCACTTGTTACCGATAAGTTGACAAAAAACACCAAAGGGGCAGAAATTGCGTCAAATACGTATTTAATTAGCTTTATCGGGAGTTCATCTATTCCTGGAGAGGAATTATTGTTTAGTTTTAAAATAGTAGTCTTTACCTCCTCTTCAGTTACAGGGTAAAAGTACATTGTGTGGACTACGCTGGTAAGATGCTGTAGATGTTTGGGGTTGGGGCGGATTTACCCCAAAATGCTCCAGAACTTGCTTTTCTGCGATTGTAGAAAAATATTCAGCAAATGTGTTGGCTACTGCTGTAGTATCATGCATGAGAACACCACCGTCGGTCATTATTGAGATTTTTTTAGTGGCTTTATGAGCGTTATCGTTTTTGCTGTTTACAATTTTCCACAACAGTTTGGGTTTATTTACTGCAGAATTTATTAGATTTGCATAATAATTCTTCTTGGCATTTCTTATAATGCGCCTGTACTGTTTTTTCTTTTCTAGATAACACAATCTTGCAGTGTCAGTGTTTATCATACGCATTGTAACAAAACAGTTTTTTAGTTCCTCTCCTAGCCTTATGATTTCATTATTTACCCAGGGAACGCATTTAGATTTATACGCTTTGTATTCGCGTCTCATCAGTGGGCATGCAGTATTTACACACCATAAAAACGATTCTAGAAAATCATTGCAGAACCGATTGGCATCACCATACAGCATATCGTCCCACTCGATTTCACTTAGTAAGCTTTTCAGTAAATTAAGGTCGAACTTCTCTGGTATAGTTTGGTATAGCTTTTGTGGTTGACAGTAATTTGTGGTGTATATTTATTTTTATGATGCAAGCTAAGTGATCGGACACATTTGGATTAAATAATGAAAATGTAAACATATTTTGAGGGAAAGATGCTACTAAGTAATCGATAGCCGATTCAGATTTTATGTTGTTTCTGTTTATGAATATTCGCGTGGGTTCAATATTTTTGTTCGCCAAGCGGAATGATTGGAAAATATCCGATAATATTTGGGAGTTAAGTGATTTGGATAGGGAGTCAATATTTAGATCGCCCCCGAGTATAACGTAATCACTACACTGGTTGGCAATATTCAATATCTGGTTTAAATTATTAAAGAACACTTCGAGATTACCTGACGGTGTTCTATATACGGATACGACACATATTTTTTTATTGTTAATTGAAATTATAACCGATGAACATTCGATGTGCATTTCTACACTTTGACTATTAATTGTTGGGCAACATTTAAAATCATATTTTGATTCGACTAATATCATAACACCTCCATGTTCATGGTTAGTTCGGGTGTTATATGACCCAACACGGTAGCCATCAAACTGTATGTACTTAACGCTCTCATTAGAAAGCCATGTTTCATTTAAACACATAATTGTCGGTTTATGCGAAGCAAGTATTACTTCAATGTCATTAATTTTGTTTCTAAGAGATTGTACATTTAGGTGAACAATTTTGATGTGCTCCGAGCGAGTTTGGTCAGATTTTTTTATAGGTTTTGCTGTGCTTTCACTCGATGGCGAAAAAGTTTATTTAGTTTGGTTCCCTTAGGCCAAATAGCTGGATCTAAGACTGCATCAACATACACTGGGTCTAAACAGATTTTAAATGACGCATACAGTTGTGGATGTTTTGATTGCAGTTTATCACAAGATGTTACTAATACATTTGGGGCAAGGTGGTCGATTACTTGCTTTTCAGTTGTTTCAGGTAGCAACTTTGAAACGTGTAATGTTGCGGGCGCGACAACGGCTTTTAATTTAGAGTTCGCAGAGTTTTCGTCTAGGGTTCCTATAATGGGTTGACGTCTTCGTTTAGTAGGCCTGCGGGATGTAACAGTAGTCCAGTCCTGCTTTTCTTCATCATTGTTTAAAAAGATTATATCGTTACAAGCTTTTTTCGTTTCTGCTATTAAAATTCCATCTGCTACGTCATTAAATAATGACTAATTATTTTCTGTCATCCCATCCCATCCTGTCCCCGTCCCCGTCCCCGTCCCTTTCTCCGTCCCCGTCTCCGTACTATCCCGTCCCGTCCCGTCCCGTCTCGTCCCCTTCCATCCCATCCGTTCTCTTTCCTTTCCGTCCCGTCCCGTTCCGTCCCGCCCCGTCCCGTCCCCTTCGATCCCATCCCATCCCTTTCCGTCCCGTCCAGTTCCGTCCCGTCTCGTCCCGTCCCGTCTCTTCCCGTCCAGTCCAGTCCCGTCCAGTCAAGTCTCGTCCAGTCCAGTCCCGTCCCGTCCCTTCCGTTCCCTTATGTCATGTCCACCGTCTTGGAATAAAAATAAATGCAATTTTTGCAATCAACGTTCTAAAAAACCTCAATAACGACACCCATATCGTATTTTAGGCTTATTTACTTCCCCATTTCACCCCCTAAGGGGTTGATTTTCGGAAAACCACGAAATATGTGTTTCCTTATTTGTTTTCAGGAGTACTCCTACGAAGTTTCAACTCGAAATGTCTATTTAATATTATTTCTCCATACAAAATTGGAACCCCCATTTTACCCCTTTAGGGGTTGAATTTCGAAATATCCTTCCTTATTCCTTGTATAGGGAACATCTGTGCAAAATTTCAGCTTTCTAGGTCCAAGGGTTTGGGCTGGGCGTTGATGAGCGAGTGAGTCAGGACTTCCAGTTTTAAGATAATCTCTGAAACTTCTTTGTGGCGTGAATTCATAATTCATATTCTTATATGGGTATTTCGCCACTCTGCAAATTAAAATATTAAATAACGAAAATATTAACAACGAACGTTTCGAGGGACAATCTGCCCTCGTTAACAACGAATAACAATTAAAACTAACAATAAACTTATCTTTTTCACAGGAAGGAAAAACGACCAACCTCCAATGAATTTTTTGACATTGACGTTTGTTGATATCTGTACCTACTTGATCTCATCTTTAAGAATATAATACTCTAACTATACCATATATTCCAGGCATATCTGACAAAATTAGACGAATTGGAAATAGATTCAATGTTAGGACGGTATTCAAAACGATGAATACTTTGCGGTCAGTTCTTACAAAAACTAAACCGTTCAACGAAGAACAACATTCAAGGAATTGTATATATAGTATTCCCTGTGAATGCGGGAAATATTATATCGGTGAAACATCCAGGCCTTTAGCAGTTAGTGTTAAAGAACATAAAAATATGTTGAAAACGTATCAATTCAATAAGTCTAAGCTGGCAGAACATGCTTGGGATGAAAACCATAAAATACAATGGGACAACACAAAGATCTTGTCTAAAGAATCGATGTCAACTAGGCGAAAAATTAAGGAAACGGCATATATTTTACTTAACGAAGAAAAATGCGTGTCGTCTTTCTCAATATTTTTAGACAATAGTTGGCTATCGATTCTTAAAGATGAGATCAAGTAGGTACAGATATCAACAAACGTCAATGTCAAAAAATTCATTGGAGGTTGGTCGTTTTTCCTTCCAGTGAAAAAGATAAGTTTATTGTTAGTTTTAATTGTTATTCGTTGATAACGAGGGCAGATTGTCCCTCGAAACGTTCGTTGTTAATATTTTCGTTATTTAATATTTTAATTTGCAGAGTGGCGAAATACCCATATAAGAATATGAATTACTTCCAGTTTTATATATATCTAGATTATGAAAAGGGTTTGCCAACAACGAGTTTGAATAAAGGTGGTGCTAAAACGCAAAATCAAAATCAGCATTTTACAATAAAAGATTTATACAACTACGCTGTGAATCACTTGGAATATACTGAATGTAAGACAACTTTATATAAAATTATCAAATCCATGGGATTTCGCTATAAAAAAATGCGACAATAAAAAATATTATGTGAAAGCTCACATGTTCAAGTGGCGAGTGAAATTTTTACGGAAATACATTGAGTATATGCAGGCATCTGAAGAAATTGTATTTGTTTTCATTGATGAAACCTGGATATACTAAAACGGTTCACAGATTCGAACTTGGACACATGATGATGACGAAAAAGCTCATCCAAAACGCATTAAAAGTGAAGGACGACGATTTACCGTGTTGCATGCAGGATGCAAATACGGTTTTTTAGAAGGTTGTAGCTTGCTTCTGGATACAAAAATAGAACATCGTGATTTCCATCATACAATGAATGGAACAATACAGTATTGAGTTTTTATCTTACTAGTGATACCACCACTCGCTGTTGTAAGTGTCATTAATAACCATTTTTTCTATTTTTTAAAAGATTAGTATTTTAGGATAAAACAAACCGTGTTACGATATACGTAACGTTATCTACTTACTACATTACTCGAGAATTTTAAAGAACTCGCTCCTGACATTGCTCGTTTATTCAAACTATTCTCTCGTAAAGTAAAAAGCTTAATAACGTTACTTGCATCGTAAATTACTATTGTAAGTCCGGTCTCCGTAAGGCAGTATATGTCAAACTGATGATAGCCCGTGCGGTAATTTTCTCCTGAGCCCCCTGCAATTTTGATATACATAGAAAAATGCATTCAAATATGTTTGTTATAAAACAAAGACAATGAGCGATACTTAAATTAAATTTACAACTTATCCTTAGAAGAAGAAAAATTATTTGTTTACAAATAAATCTATTTTATCGCATTTCCTACTACATTTCTTCATTCAAAATCATTAAGAAATGTGGTACTTTTATCATTAGCAACACTTTTCTGTCTAACAAGGACGATTCGTTTTACGTTTGGCAATACTGAAGTGTATTGTTGGTGACACTGTAAGTCTATGTCAAATTTGAGGTTAGTAGGTTAGGTTTGGCGTCAGTTTTGACACAGATTGACGCAAAACCTAACCTGCTAACCTCGAATTTGACATAGACTTACAGTGTCACCAACAACACACTGCCAAACGGATAACATCAACTGGAGCTGCGTATTATGTTTTAGTAAGTACCTACATAGGAATGAGTTATGCTCATCTTGGTATATACAGTGAAATCTCTCTTAACGGAATAAATTAAGAAGATTTTTTCCAAACTACACATGAAATTTTGACGGTGCGTCATCTAGTGACTAGTATCCAAAGTTTTGTGACGGTAACACGTACGTCCCTAGAATATAGGTAACTGTAAGCAGTGCCACTGCTTCGGAATAGTGCAACGACTGCTCTTTTAAAAAGACGCGCGAGCCTTTTAAAATTATTTTCAAGTAAATCGGTAATTTACTGAACAAAATAGCCCGTTCGAGGTTATAAATGCTAGTTTCAATCTTGCAACATTTTTTGTCAATGTTTTACGAAATGTTAAAAAATAAAAATTGTATTTAATGCATATTTGATTTAATTTATTCACCCAACAATACAATAAGGTTTTATCAGTTGCTGAGCACTGGCTAGGGAAATCTAGGGATTTTTGATGCTGATATCTAGAAACAAAATAAAATTTCATCTGGCAACGCTGTTTTCCAACCTTAATCCTCAGTTATGTGTTTGAATTTCTGAAGTGAAAGAAGTTGTCTGCGAAAACGATTTTTTCTACTCATGACATTGAAATCAGGCATTTTGACATTGATTCCGGTGGTTGAAATCGCATTTCAACCACTAGAGATTGAAATGTTCCGACTACCGAGATTTCAAACTGTTTGACATGCAATTGTTGACAAGAGAAATGTCACTTTTTGTTAATTTTTTTTTAAAGTGCATTAATTTGTTAAAATTCGTAGAAAAAATAGTATATGCAACTCGTGGCTGATAAAATTTCAACCACTTGTCCCATAATATACTATTATTTATCCAGGGCAAAGTGTTCGTTGTTTATAGCTGCATTTGATTAAAAGTAGGTAGCATTTCTTCAACACAGGCTGCAGTTGATAGGTGTGTACTAAAGCTACTTTTTACAGTCGTGTCATAATGTATGGTATTGTGTACCTACATAGTTTTTATTTAAAAATGGATGTATTTTTATGTCGTTCTATATTCAAATAAAGATTTTAAAAAATTGAAGATTAAAGCATTTCTATGAAGAGGACACCTCCATTAAGCGGACAAAAAACGTGGCACCACGGTGTCTGCTTATGAGAGATTTCACTGTATATATATATATTGTTATGATACATGATATGGACAGAGATCATAATAAAGGAATGTTGAAAATTGAACGAATAAATTTGGACAGTTACAGAAATTGAGTCTTAATAGATATAAAATTTTAACATTAATTGATGAAAATCAACTCTGGTTGCATTATTCATTGGGATTCATAAAATACTGGTAGACTGATTTGAATGCATTGAAATTAATAATTAAGGAAATTAAATTCAAACTAAGGTTACATCGACAATTGTGTTTGTTAAGAAAATGATGTATTGTTATTATTATTTAAATTAATTAAATAGTGTGCATAAATAATCGTTACTAGTAGATAAAAAAAATTTGTTTATAAAAACAGTTACCAAATAAGTACTCATAAATGCAGATGTAATAAAATTTATGGAAAATTAAATATTGAGGTTCGACAACGTCAACCGTGCCGATCGGACGTTGTGTGAGATAGTGAAGCGAATTTAGCAACAACTATTACTAAAATTATAAGTGTTTGTTAACCGTAAACTATAACGAGATAAACGCATAACTTGACCGAATAGGTCAGGTACGTGACCGCCAGCCGCTATCTACGCGCTATCGAGTAGATAGCGGACAATCCCACATGCGTTTTAACCAGTGCAATTCAACATATAACTGTAAGTAGAAATATTTTGAAAAATGCCAGAATTGCCACCAGTACAGATAAAGCCACCAACATTAATTTACAAAGAAGCTAATGCCACCACAATGGACATTGATAGTAATGACCCTAGCATAGGTAATTCTAAAAAACGCGGCCTTTCTTCGCCAGATGATGACATTAACAAACGTTACATGTTTAATAACGAAACCCTGCTCTCCGAAAATCGATTTTATAAGCTGCAGAATACCCCAGAAAATTCTCAGACTAATTCTAGTGAGTCTCCGCTCCAAAATAAAGAAACGACCACAATTGAAACATCAAAAGTTCCACCAATATTTCTCCCAAATGGCACGCATCATCAGAATATAATTAAGGATATCAAAGAAGTTATAAAAAAGGCCGACTTTACCACAACCTACAGAGGCACTCAACTAAAGATTAATTTAAGCAGCCCAGATGACTACAGAGCACTTACTAAATTTTATGATCAAAATAAAGTAAACTATTATACATATCAACTACCAGAAAATGCAAATATGTCAGTAGTAATGAGAAATGTTCCAGTCTCTATCACCAAGGAGGAAATATATGCTGAGTTGCTTCAACTGAAGTATCCGGTGATTAAGGTAACCAGGTTACAAAATACAAAGAAAATACCTATACCCATTATTGCAATCGAACTTAAAAAAACTGAAGGAGCCAAATAAATACTCAATTTAAACAGATTATTACAATGCGTGGTTGCTGTGGAACCGCGGCGTAGAAGTAACGAAACACCACAATGCACCAACTGTCAAAGAGTGGGGCATACAAAGAACTACTGCCATCTCCCACCTCGATGCGTCAAATGTAAAGAACGCCATCATTACAGCAACTGCCAAAAATCTAAGGAAGCCAAACCAGGTTGTGTTAACTGCGGGGGCGAGCATACGGCAAACTATGGCGGATGCCCTTATATTAAATCTTTTAGCAAAAACACCTCCCAACGTTACCAATCAGCACAGAACTTTCCTAGCATCAAACCAACCAATCCTAACGCATCCATAACTGGAAATGTTACCGCAAATCGCACATACGCCGAAACCGTGATCAATAACACAAATGACTCTCCTCAAACAACAAACCTTAATCCTATTATTACAAACATTATCCACACTATTTTACAACTATTAACACCATACATTGATCAAATAAAAACCGCAATAATGTCAATAATCCCAATGTTGTTCAATGGCGGGAAATAATCAAAAATATCTACAAAAGTTAACACTAGCCAACTGGAATGCAGATGGACTAAAAAACAAAAGGTCAACATTTATATCATTTATTGCAAGACATAATATAGACATTATTAGTGTCACAGAAACACATTTTACCCCAAACGAAAATTTCATGATACCTGGATACCGGATCTTCAGAAAAGACAGAGAAACAGGAATAGGCTGGGGCGGTGCGGCAATAATAGCTAAAAATAACCTTTTAGTTACAATACATGACTTGCACGATGTCAACAACATAGAAGCGATAGCAATTAAAATGAAAACAACAGACAATACCATAATAAAAATAATATCAGGATATAAACCACCAAATAAAAAACTTCAAAAAATAGAACTGCAAAACATATTTACAGGCACAGAGCCCACTGTTCTAATTGGTGACCTTAACTGCAAAAACAGCAACTGGGGATGCAGGAAAACAAACCCTAATGGCTCCAAACTTGAGAATCTTGCATCAGAATTAGCAATTCAAATTGCAGCACCCACAGATTATACCTATTATCCCTATCGAGTAGACCATTCTCCTGACATTTTGGACATAGTTCTCCACAAAAACCTAACCACACCCATCAACCAACTGGTCGTAACTGAACTCGATTCAGACCATCTCCCAGTAATTATTACATTAGGCTGCACAATCCAACAATACCCTAAAATTCCCAAACTAATAAATGGCCCAATAAACTGGAACATATTCCAAGCATTCATTAAAACATCTCTGATATGTCCAGTTAATCTAACATCACCGGATGACATTGATAATGCAATTGAAAGATTTAATGAAAAGGTAACACAAGCAGTTTGCAATGCCACCACCTCCAACCGATCGCGTAAATACTTTCATTACTTAACCCCCCCAATTGAAATATTCAACCTAATCAAGGAAAAACACAGAACAAGAAGACTATGGCAAAGAACACGGGATCCAGCAACCAAAGCCAGACTAAATCAGTTAATAAGAATAGTCAAAGAACAATTGGATAATCACAAAATTCAATCTTACAACTACTATATTGAAAATTTAGATCCAGGGGACCCGAACATGTGGAGAGTTACCAAGAAAATTCTTCGGCAACCTCAAACAATACCAACGATTCGAGTAAACGGTCAAGCATATACCGAAGATCAGGAGAAAAGCGAAGTGTTCGCCATACATTTGGAGCAAGTGTTCACCACCACCTTTGAGCAAAACAACGTGGGCCATATTGAACAAGTACAACGTGAAGTTAACACCAATGACAACAACAATATTACACCAATAGATCCAGCCTCTCCAGCGGAAGTCAAAGAATATATCAAAAAGTTGAAAACCAATAAAGCCCCTGGAAAAGACAAGATACCTAACATCGTGCTAAAAAACCTTCCCCCTAAAGCAGTAGCCTATCTAACGGCAATTTTTAACGCTTGTTTACGAATAACATACTTTCCAAAAGCATGGAAACTAGCGCACGTCCTGATGTTTCCTAAACCCAAGAAGAACCACAATGATCCAACAGCATACAGACCAATAAGTTTACTATCGACTGTATCTAAGCTTCTAGAGCGAGTCATTCACAGACGCTTGATTAAATTTCTGGACGATCGCAATGCTATACCTCCAATGCAATTTGGATTTAGAAACTGGCATTCCACTAACCACCAGGTTCTAAGACTTGTTGAAATTATTGAACGAGGGTTTGAATACAAAATGCATACGCTAATCGCATTTGTCGATGTTGCACAAGCCTTCGACCGAGTATGGACGGACGGGCTAATATATAAACTGCTAAAAATGAACGTTCCCTCATACTTACTGCAAACTATAAAGTCATTTCTTAGCAACAGAAGCTTCCAGGTAAGGATTGGATCGTACTTGTCCACCCCACGACAAATTAAATCAGGAGTTCCTCAAGGCTCAATTCTGGGACCAATCCTATTTAACACCTTTATGTCAGATATCCCAACCATCCCTAATAATGACCTTGCGATGTATGCTGATGATACAGCAATAATAGCGCAAAATACCGACATATATCAAGCAGAAGAAACTCTCCAAGTAGGCATAAATAAACTAACAGAGTGGTTTAAACGCTGGTGCATTACTATAAACGCTAACAAATGTGAATGCAAAATTTTCACGCTCCGCAGACCCACGGATCCACCCAATATAACAATTGATAACACCCCAATTCCATGGAACCCTAAGGATAGCGCTGTTAAATATCTTGGCATGTATCTGGATCGGAGATTAACATGGAGCCTCCACATTAACAAGAAGCTGACAGAATCATACGCAAGACTCAGCATGCTGTATACAATCCTAAATAAGAGATCTTCACTTAAGACTAAATGTGGAATACTTATATACACTGCAATCATCCGTCCGATATTTACCTACGGCTGCTGCATTTGGAGTACAACATCAAAAACAAACCTGCGCAAACTACAGGTTTTGCAAAATAAAGTGCTCCGTATTATCACGAATGCTGAATGGTTCGTTAGAAACACACAACTTCACAGGGAGTTGGGCATCCCAACAATACAAGATTTCATAAATAACAGATCCAGGAAATTCTACGACAACATCAACCAATGTAGTGGTGCAACACACTATGGACTAGGTGCTAAATCAATTCATAAAAGACTGAAGCGGAAGTTACCAATAGACCTACTAGTAAGTGATAGTGACAGTGAATAAATTTTCGTTCAGCGAGCATGAACAATAAACAATACTGACATACAGTGTTTAAATTTAGTGAAAGGTGCACTTAGCACCACTAGTGCAATCTACAGTGACAACCCCCAATTAACTGTACCATGAATAGCAACTATTGCTGAGCTGGTAGAAGACATTTAAAAAAAATAATAATCTTTTTGTGTGACGAGTGCGTTCGTAAATTCAAGTTCCCGTCGTTGCGCACCTAGCTTAAAATTTGTTGTGTCACTTAATGACCATAGTTCTTGCTACTGTCAAATTCATGATTTATTTTGATGCCATTATTGTCGATGGACTTTTCGCTAAATAATTTCAACTGGTTACTAACCATTTCTTTTTTTTTGTTTTTGTACTTGTTCAATTATTTCAATTCAAGAGATTGCATTTAATTAAGTACTTTGGGCATTATTATTTTATGTATCAACGTTTGCATGCGTATTAATGATGTGATTTCTTTATGTAAGGGATACAGGGGAGGTTTGAAGAAATTGGTCTAAAGGTAAGTCCGTTGATGCTCCCGCTGGACATCGAGCACTGCAGATACCTCTTTTTTAGCCCCGTTTATGTTTTCCCCTTTTTCATAGGCAGGTTTTTAACAATAGGGGTGGCGCTATCAATTTTAAAATCTCTACCTCATCTGCCGGACCGATGCCCTAATTCTAAGGTCGTAAAGAACCCACTCCTTCTCGCTGAGCATCCCTAATAGCCGGACCCTTGTGTTGCAGCCCATTGTAACGAGAATTTGGGGCAACGGATTTGTGTAATTTTCCCGATTTTGTCGTAAAGTAGTCTGCAGGTAGTAACTAACTGACGGTTGTGTCGTAATGTCGCATTTATGCTGTAACAAACTTCTACCTACAATTGCTCAAATTCAGGAAAATTGTAACATTAATTTGATTAACTTGAAAAAATGTTTTTGGATATAGTGCAATACCACTTCCAAAAGTTCCACAATCCAATAAGTTATAACCGGATATTTCCAGTGTATTGGTGGGAACCTTTGAATCCAAGAAAGTTTCCGTGATAGAAACTATATCATATTCATTTTCTAGAATATGTTCACGCAAAACAAAAAAATTATCAGTCACCGATTGAGCGTTAACATGTGCAACAGTCAAATGATTCATCTTCAACTTAGAAACTAAACAATTTTATAATTTACACAAAATTAATTTTCAGCAACGTAATTTACGAATGCCTCACATGTCCTCCACATAAGTTACCGATTTTACCAAACACAGATGAGTAAACAAAAATAGCTTATTGTTCAAATTTACTTATAGCCTCTCCCAAATCTTTAATGTTTCGAACACGCACCTTTTTTATTGCTTATGTTGATAATAATACCATCCTGCGATCAGACACTCTTGTGTCCAAAGTGCTGGCATGCATTTATTAACAACTCAGACCGAGTTTTTGAAAGATATTTTCGTATAACAATACTGGAACCTTTTAACTTCTTTTTTTCTGAGCTCAAAAAAGAATAACTCGTGAACTTGACTATGGCCGCCTTGAATGTTCTTGCTTATTGTCTGACTGCCCCCACACGATGACATCGGTAGTAGGTAAGTTATGAGAGTTCTGGGGCGGCCCGCCCCCTTTTCCCCCTCCCACCAGTGCCGGCCTCGCCCTCCGGTGTGTGGTTGGTTGTGTCGTGGGTCGACCTCCTGTTTGTGTGTGGTTATGGTTGGTTGGTTGTGCGGCCAGTTTGGTAATGAGGTGTGGTTATCGAGCAAGATGACGTCGGGATGGATTGGGATTGGTGGGATTGAGCGATTGGTTGTTTGTCGTCGGCGGCCATTGGTCTGGTTGTGCGATTGGTCGTCGGCCATTATGGAATGGGCGACATTCGAATGCACTGCAGGTTGTTGCTCCATATGCCAGATGCATATCCGCCAATTCTTGATTGGTGAAGTCCATAAAAACGGATGAATTATTACAAACTTGCTGTACGTTATCGTTGACATTTGAGGAATTGAAACACATTTTGTTTTTAAGTTGTCTTAACGTGTCATAGAGTCCCAGTGCCCCAGGGAGACATTTCCCGACATGGATTCCTATACTCAAATGTCTTCTACTGTCTACCGTCGTACTGAATACCCCCTAGTAGTTTGATCTCATAGTTCCGAAACACCCTGTATGCATTTTAACAAAACCCATAGCCACGACGAGTCAGTGCCTCTACTAAATTATACATTGTTTTTCAATCGACCTCAACCGGCGTGGAGTGCTGCAACATCAACACTACTTCTTCAGTCACTGTCGACACCTCAGGCTGCACAGAAGAAGAATAATAGCATTGCAGCAGTACCTGGGGCAGAAGCTCGAGAAATCGAATGTTCAGATAATAAAGTGGAGTTGGATTATCTGCAGTTTCAAGCCACATCATTGGAAAACTACTTGACACGTCTTGGAATTGACTATAATTTTACTGCAGCAAAGTACGAAGAGTGTAAAGTCGAGCGAAAAAAATTGGAGAATAAGTTCAATTTTACAACAGATACTTGGAATTCGTCCAAAAGATTTTGCGAAGTGTAACACAGTTCAAGTATCATCACTAATAACTGCCGCAGCAGCCTCAATACAATGCCGATTACTGCAGAAGAACTGAATAGCCTATCTATAGATATTATACAAAAATATTTTGCTAAGGACGTAGGAAGGCTTTTTGCAAAATTGGATAGCCGGATACGAGCAAGATTATGGATGTATGAATATTGTTGGCTGCATTTTCCGCTAGAGGGTGACGTATTGGAGGGACCGCCGCAGCAAATATTTCAGTGTGCTTCGTGTTATCTATGCGATAGGTCTGAGTAAAAATTGAACACCTATAACCAATTGCCGCCAGTAGTTAACATCGACATGTCGGCGACGCAGCGGGTAATGTACCTACCTCGTTCTCGCTGCTATAAATAAAAATTTTTTGCTTGTCCATCGACCGACGTGGTATGTGGACCAAGCGCTCGTATGCGTAAAAATTTTCCAATAGTGGAAACATAGGAAGCAACTGCACACTGGACGCTGAATGGATTCCTGTGCAGATGAAATTTATAAAAGTCGTACCTATATATGTATTTAGCGGAGATTTGCTAAAACATTGCCGCCAGCAAGGTGCAACGCCAAATAAGACTTTTTTTTTTATAAAGTTCGATATACATCGGCTTCTTTTAATGCTACATATTTTGAGAGCGGTTGGAATCCGCTAATATGTATAGCAGACGTATTTGGAGTGCTAAACGCATTTCTAATTTTGCTGGTTCCGATTCAAGTCACGCTGATGTGCTCCTACTTTGCATATAGACAATTGAAAAGATTTGGATATTTTTTGTGAGGAAGTGCCGACGACGACGACAAGTTTCGACAGGAAAATAACTCGCTGCAGAAGTGTCAATGAACTTTATGTTTTGCAAGTTTCGCATGCAAGTTCCATAGAGCTGTGATGATTTTTGTGTTTGATTGTTTGATAGTTTCGGTTCTGCGCATGTGCGGTTATTATCCTTTATCTAATAGACTTGTCTGTCCGTCCGTCCGTCCGTCCGGGACGCTGTTTCAGCAGCCAAACCGTAAGAGATAGAGAAAAAAGTTATGAAAGTTATATGTTTGGAATGGTCATGTCAGCTCAGGAACCGAATTTCAGTCACGTGACACTTCCGGTTTTCGATAAATCACAAAAAAGACCGTTTTTCAAATAGAACGCGTATTAAATAAAAATGTTTCAGCAGCCAAACGGAGCTGCGACCCTCTGCGCCTTAAAACGCTGATCGGTTAGGCAACCACTTTGACACCTTCCAGGTCTGGGTACAGTTTTTATTTAATACGCGTTCTATTTGAAAACGGTCTTTTTTGTTTTTTTAAATGAGACATTTGTCTCACTGGGTTGCTAGTAAGTAATAATTTGTTGAACGCTAAAATTCTCTGGAGTAAGAATGTCAATTTCTATGGTTGGCGTCGAGGTCGCAGCAGCAGCAGCAGCCAATCATGCTATTGACTCTGGCTCCATATTTAAAGAAGGTTAATGTTATGGTAGGTTATTTGAATATCTCGCTAATAATTTAATTTTATTTCAAGATAAGGCTAGACAGCTTGCTAGCACGTTCAGCTTCAATGGGAGGTTCAGACAATGTCGCAACAACAACAACAGCAATGGCGGCGGCGCCAATAAATTACAAACTAGTATGAGGGTGAATCCTATTGAAATTATATCTAAAAACTTACAGTGCCTTTATATAGACAGTGGCAACAATACAACTATAAGCCACACCCCCGCCGCCATATTTAGAAAAATTGCTAACGGGTGCTCATTTAAATCCGTAATCAGAGTCGACTGTGATACGTGTTTTAAGTTTGGCATTACTGAACACATTAGAGATTTGCAGGTTAAGATCAATCTGTGTCAAATAACAAACAAAACGTAATCTACTAACCTCGAATTTGACATAGACTGACAATACACTTCAGTAACGAGTGACTCTTCGCAGGAAAACTTTTCGCGGTCGTGAGGATCCATGACGTCATTGACAGTGACGTCGTAGAATCCGCCGCGCCCCTCAGCCACTCGTCGTATCTGTGAGAGTTGAGACTGTTGACGGTGTGACCATACATAACCTCAATTTACTCTGGCCGGTTTTTGTTGTCTTAATTGCTTATTTAACACAAAATGACGCCAATGTTTAAGTGCAGCCCTTGCAATAAATTATATGCTTCTAAAAAGGCACTCAGTAAACATGATAGACAAATTCATAAAATATTTAAAGAAGTGTGCTATGAATGTGAACAGTGCCAGACATTCTTTAGTTCAAACCGAAAACTAAAGAACCATAATTCTAAAGTACATCAACTTGTGTCTTATGAGTGCTATGACTGTGGCTCAACTTTTCCCAAAAAAGCAGAAATAATCAGCCATGTCAAAATTCACAAGAAATCACCTGAGAATAAAAACATTTTATGTCCAATTGATGAGTGTCAAGAGACTTTCAATAAATACACAAGTCTACACAGGCATCTAACAGAAAAGCATAACATAAGTGTAACACAAGAAAAATACGAATTCAAAACCGAAGCTGGTAAGATTTTTTTAACACCAAGTTTATAAATTGTGGTGTTTTGTGTTTTATGACAAAACATTTTGTGGGTTGTTAGCAAAAATGAGATAATTTATTTTTAATTGCTTTAATTTTAGAGTACAACAAATGGAAGAAAGAAAAAGAACAGGAATTAAAAGCAAATTATGTAAAGAATACAAGTAAAAAGTATTTAAAAGAAGGTATTCGTACCTATTATGAATGTCATCGTTCGTTGGCTCCACGTATAACAAAAAACCCGAAAAGGAATCCTAAGTCAATGGGTACAAACAAGATAGGCCGAGCGTGTCCATCTGTTCTTATCGTCACATGTAACTCTGAAAATATATCAGCTGTTTTATATCCCACGCACGTTGGTCATAATCAAGAATTAGGACGTTTAAGAATTGACGAAGCTGACAGAAATAAAATAGCAGGTGGGTAAGATAAAAAAAGTAATAAAACTTTGATAACTAACATTACTAACACTGTAAGTTCTTTCAGTCCCTTACATTCATTTTTTCTTTTAGGTAAATTATCACAAGGAGTCACGGTAGATAGAGTTTTAAATGACATTCGAGAGACTGTACCAAAAGGCCAAGTTGAAAGAATACATTTAGTGGAGAAGAAAGATATACATAACATCATGCGAGATTATTCGATAGCATACTCAACCAAAAGGCACCAAAATGATGCTGTTAGCGTTAAATTATGGGTTGAGGCCATGAAAAGCGTGGAAAAAAATCCAGTTTTGTATTATAAGGAACAGGGTTTACAAGAAGACGGCATGTTTGAAAAAAAATGATTTTGTTCTTATAATTATGACAGAATTTCAAGCAAATTCTTTAATTTTATTTGGCAATAACAAAATTTGTATTGACGGGACGCATGGTTTAAATCAGTACGGATTCCAGTTATTCACAATTATGGTAGTAGATGAATATGGCTGTGGGATCCCTGTTGCATTCTGTTTTTCGAATAGGTCTGATATGATAATATTTAATAAGTTTTTTCAATGCATTAAAGATAGAATTGGGTTAATCTCTACAAAAGACTTTATGTCAGATGATTATCCAGCATTTTATCTCTCGTGGGAATGTGTTATGGGTCAAGTACCCCAAAGATTATTATGTACCTGGCACATAAATAAAAACTGGATACAAAACTCTAACAAAATTAGAAATGAAGAAAAAAGATCATTAGTTTTAAAATCTCTAAGGGTTTTACAAAAAGAGTCAGATGAAAAAGAATTTATTAAACAACTAAAAACTTTTACTGATCAGTTAATGGCTGACCCTGATACCTTTCAATTTTTTCAATATTTTTCAAGGAATTACTTCAATCGAACAAACATGTGGGCATATTGTTATAGAAAATATGCAGGTATAAATACAAATATGTATCTGGAGTCTCTGCATAAAATAATAAAACATTTTTACCTTCAGGGTAAAAAATGTAAGCGTTTGGACAAAACCATTAATGCTTTAATGCAATTGATACGTGATAAAATGTTTGAAAGAGTGATAAAATTAGAAAAACATAAAATTAGTGAAAAAATAGAAAAATCAGGGGCAGTCATAAAAGAGGGGAAAGTATTCCAGAAAATTCTATGTATCAAAAAAAATGAAAATCAGTGGAATGTGGTTTCCACCAAAGATGCTGACCATAGTTATCTTGTTGAAAAAATATTAAATAACTGTACCGATCCTTGGGAGCTTAAATGCCAAAAATGTAATGTTTGTATACATTCTTTTAAATGTAGTTGTCCAGACAGTGTAATAAACCACAATATATGCAAACATATACATGCATGTTGCCTAAAATATCATTTGAATACATATTCTCCACCTCCAGTTGAAATGACCGCACCTTGCTATGATCTTCAGAATGATGTTATTTCATTTCAAAATTGTAGCAATAATAGAGATTCAATCGCCTCGAAATTAGAAGTTATTCTTGGTTTAAATAAAAAATGTAACTTATCGGATGGTGATGTAAGTCAAATCCACAAACACCTAGATAAGATTATCGACATATATAATGATCATGGCCAATTAGACTTTAAAGTCAAAGAAATTGTTAATATGAATAAAAAGATAGAACCACAAGTCAGATTGTTTTCATCTAAAAATAAAAAAAGGAGATTGGGTACAGCTAACCCTACACAAGATCCATTGCCAAATGAGTCAAAACTCATAAAACTTGCACTCTCGAATCCTAATGCTGAAGTACTTAATATTCATACAAGTTTTTACCACACCTACTAACAATAATTACTAGTATTTTTTATTACTTCTGTTATCCTTTATTTTATATTATATATAAGTATTATAAGGTGCATTTTACTGTATTAATTCATCCTACTTCAAGGTACAATACCTATGTATATATGTATAACTGACAATTATTATTGATTTACTTCCTATTTTATTGACTGCATTGTATTTTATTTTATTTATACTTTGTATTGTATTTTAGTTTTTAGTTATATTTTTTACTGTACTTTATTTATATTGTGTATTTGTTTATTTATTTATATTTAATACGTGTTATTTGCTGTATTTGCCATACGAAATATATATATATATGTGTGTAAGATAAGTTCCTATAGTGTGCAGCTAAATGTTTGGTATTAATAAATCTGAAATATATGAATTGACAACCTTGGAAACAAATGCATTTTTTGACACATGACTCTATATTACGTACAGTGTGTTCCACGATAAAGTAATCACCTTCTTATATAATTAGTTTCCAGATTTAATGTGTCTAATAAAAACTAAATTTAGAACTCATTTGTTAATTTTCAGAAGTAAAAAAATTCTAAGTCGCAGTGTTTCCGTAGTCGGAAGTATTATGGGAAATATGAGTAACGTTCAATCCATATCAAATAATCATACCAAAATATTTTTGGTTGCTTGACTATTTCGTACTTTTCTTTTTCTTTTATGTTATTCCCATATACAGGGTCCGGCAGAATGACGTATCCATTTTCAAAGTTAATTCATTTTATAATATAATGCGATATAAATACAAATCAAGTCGCCATGCTTTCGCAATAAATGGAAATTTAAGTTGTCAAAGTGTTTGCGAGAAATGTTAGTTTAGCTGTAAATATAGAACATTTTTACGTGGTTTGCGTTAAGTGTATATTATGTGCCAAGCCCACCAGGGATAACAACGCTCTAACTTCCACAAAATTTAAAGAAACTCAATTTTCAAAAATATATAAAATAAAGGAAACATTTATCAGTGTTATTACTCTAGCTATGGTGAGTGCTTTATAATACCTAATTGTAATTTAAAAAATCAACTTTGATATTTCACCCCTTCATTGAAGATTTAAGCTCTAAAAAGTGAAATTTGTTAAATTTTGATACCTGGTTTTAGAGGCCATTTTCACTTATTAGCCTTAAAGTAAGGCTTTTAACGTAAAGGACCAAACTTAAAGAGGAGAATTTGCTGAAGAAAATGGTTTTTGTTACAATATTTTAGCACAATCCAGTCCAAAGATATTTAAGTTAACTCTAATATAACACCTGTCTTGAACTGCCAGTGTATAAGAAAATAACATATAAAAAAATAAAAAATGGTAAAGCACCATCGTGGGATCACTGCAAATGGATTGAACCGTAAGTAGTTTTAAAATCTCTACCATGTAACTTCCATTCTTATATTATATTTACAAAAAATGTTAGTTTTTTGTAGGTTAGTATAAATAGGTAGTAAATATGTAGTACAATAATTCATTGCCAATAACGATGCACTAAAACTTACTCTATTAACTAAACGCATTTTAGAAGATTATTTAAATGTCTTCGGGGATTTTCGCGCGTATTTTTAAATAGAATGTATTTAGGGACGCTGGTAGGTCTGGGGTCTGGTCAATGACGTCCTGGATCCTGATGCATGCCAAAAGTTTTCCTGCGAAGAGTCAGTCGTCTTCAGTACTGCCAAACGTATA
>CALNHX010002080.1:0-67540 GCA_940337035.1 Agriotes lineatus | reverse complement strand
CGACATTTTTCAAAGTGTGTAAGGTAAAAACTTAATTAATAAATACAGTCATTATTATGCAATCCATATTTAGGGTTTAATTAATAAAAAAGACACAGAAAGCGAGCTCTTATGAAGGCAGAGTTCAAATGCATAAATATAAAGGAAGCTTGCAAGGTCGTTCACATATTTACGTTATCAAGCAATGCGCAAACATAGAAAATTCTGAAAATACAGGTGACATGAGCAGAGACGTACTAAGTTAAATTTGATTTACTTGAAACGTTAGTTTTAAATTTAATAACAATGGATATGAATGTAAAATATTACTGACTATTCAACACTATAACATATAAGCCAATCATATTGCAGACATTTGTTTTTTCAACTAATAACAGCAGTATATCAGTGAATATTGGGCACCATGCAAAATATTCACAAAACAATGTACGTACTCAAAAACTAAATAGCCTTGTTGAGAAATATCGCTTAGCAACGATGTTCTGTCCGATATCGCTAGGTTACGTAAAACAAAACACCAACAAACTGTGTGAACAGTTGGCTTGCATTAAAAATTTTAAAATGTTGTGTTTTGGAAGTATTCCGCTGAATTTAATTGAGGATGAATATTAATTGTTGGATTATTTTTCAACAAAGTTAATCGTTATGTATTAATATCGTTAAATAGTCGTCCCAAATACCACTCGAAGTCAATATATATTTTTTTTAATATTTTGCCATTTCCATAGAGATTATTGCAAATTTCACTCAACAAAATCACATTTAAATGTCACTCGGCTTCGGCTCGTGACATTTTTGATATGATTTTGTTTCGTGAAATTTAAACGCAATAATTTACATGAAAACGGCAAAACATTTGTCAAAAATATATCCACTACTTGTGGTATTACCCTTGACTATAAACTCATCATAAATTTGGTCAATAGCAATTAAGAATTTTACTTAGTTACAAGGTATAGATAAACGGATATACCCTTGACGACGTGGTATAATCACTTCGGTTGTTCGTTGGGTTCAACAAAGCAACAATAATGGATAATAATTTAAATATAGAGCCATGATGTAATAACTGTCTCAAATTCGAGGTTATCAGGTTAGGTTTTGCGTCAGTTTTGACACAAACAGTGCCACCAACATAAACAGTGCCAACCTAAGAAATAAAATAATTTATTATTATCGGTCTATTCATTATACCGGGTGGCCATAAACATCTGAGATCTCGGTAGCCATGGAATTAGCTAATTATAAATGTTGCTTAGTATTATCTTTCAATTATAATAAGTATTGGTATAAAATGTAATAAAATGCAAATAAGAGGAGAGGAATGTGCCCCGGATTCTGCAGTTTAGCCTACGACTCGATTATAAAAATCTCCTGTTCTAACTTCAATACTTATTGCAATGTGTAATAATTTTTTCACAGATAGGAATTTTAGTTGTGATGTCATTAATGACATTTAGTTTAGTTGGATTCATCACTTTAATAAAGCAGTGTTGATTCCAAAGGTAATGTGATATCAGATATTTATGGCCACCCGGTATAATCGTAACGAATACCACTCGAGCAATCGAAAATAATGATTATTTTTCACTCGTAACTCGACGCAATCCTTTTTCGCAGATTGCGTCTCGTTACTCGTAAAATAATCGATTATTTTCGATGCTCTTGTGATATTATAACTGAATAAAATAAAAACAACAAAATAGTCAAAAATGTATTAGATAACAACTATATAGACAATTTAACATACAAATACTTAATTTCTTATAATGGTCTTCCACCTAATATATATGGGCTACCCAAACTGCATAAGGATAATATACCCTTAAAACCTATTGTTGCTTCATATATGAGACCTACCTATAACTTATCCAAATATCTTTCATAAATCTTAACTAATACTACATCACTTAACAAATTTAGCATAAAAGACTCATGGAAATTTAAAGAGCACATTGACAACATAAAGCTAAAAAAAACCACAAACTTTTCTCACTGGATGTTGTTTCATTATATACCAATATACCGATTGATCTTGCTTTAAATACAATTAAAAACAACTGGAATCGAATTAAAAAATACACAAACATTCCTCTTACCGAGTTTTTACAAGCAGTTGAATTTGTTCTCAATACTACTTATTTTACTTACAATAATACAATTTAGTCCCAAACCTTTGGTTGTGCTATGGGTTCCCATATATCCTCCACTATCGCCAAAATTCTAAATCAAAACAACGATTTCTCTCTTTATTTAAGATACGTAGACGATATCATAATGGCTACAGATTCAGTTAATAAACAAAATTTCCTTAACCTTTTCAACAATGTACACCCAAGATTAAAATTTACACTTGAAAACGAAAATAATAATGCCTCCATAAACATTCTTGACCTAACTTTAATCAGAAACACTAATGGAAATATATTGTGACGTTTTTAACGTTCGGGCTATTTAAAAATTATACGACGCTTCTTGTATCAAACATTTATTTACAATGATTAATTAGTTAAATATACAAGAATTATGAACGCAGAATTACTTAAACTAACGAACTACAGATACTATTTCTAACAACGATACAATTATTTATTTGGCTATTTACGACTTAAACACTAACGATTTATATGGTATTTATCTGTTATTTATTTCACACACGGTTAATTTATATGGGAGCTCTACGCGTTTTGCTGCCGAATTCGAACTGAACTGAATTAGAACTCCGGCGGCCGTGTATTTATATTCGCGGAATAAATCCTTCGAGATCCATCTAGTTTTCGCTGGACCTTTCTCGGAACCGCATGACGCATTCGCGTGTTAGCCAGCAAGGTCGCTGACATCACTCGTCTGCAGCTGCCTTTAAGGGCGCTGACGTCACGCGTCTGCACCTGGGGTCCAAGGTTGCAAGGTCCTTACAATATTAACGAATTGGTTTCGAAAAAACATAAAGACAGATGGATATCTAAACTTTAACTCTGATACTTCAATTAAATACAAAAAAGTGTAATTAACAGCTTGGTCGAACGAGCCATCAAACTATCTTCACAACAATTTCATAAAAAACCTAGAAATCATTACTAAAATTTTAATATTAAATGAATATCCAATTTATTTTATTAAAAAACAAATTAAAAATCGAATCAATACATTTAACAATTACAATAAAATTAATCAATCAATAGACCTACAAACAAATTGTTTGGGTAAAGAATTTAATAATTCTAACATTTCAAACCAAAAAAATATATTTCCATTAATTATATTCCAAAACTTTCTGAAAAAATTGAAAAAGGACTAAATAAACACAATATCATAGCAACCACAATACATCAGGTAAAAAAATGTTCACAAACTTAAAGGACAGGATTGAAAATAATATGCAATCAAATCTGGTTTATCAAATTGACTGTAATAACTGCAACTCTTTGTACATAGAGCAAACAAAACAGCTATTAAAACATAAAATTAATCAACATAAATAATCCATTAAAATTAATAATTTATCCCCGTCTAATAAAAAAAACTGCACTGACAGACCACGCCAATAAATCGCTATATAAATTCAAATTTAATACACCTAAGATCTTACATAAGAGAGTAATTTAAAAAATGTCTATGCTTGGAAAGGATTGAAATACAAAAAAGCCCGAATGCTATTAATTATAGAGCTGAAATTGATAACCTCAGTTCTATATATCATAATTTGTTTAAATAACATTTTGTCTTAATTAAATTTAATATTTTACATTCATAATCATTGTTATTAAATTTAAAACTAACGTTTCAAGTAAATCAAATTTAACTTAGTACGTCTCTGCTGATGTCACCTGTTTTTCCGAATTTTCTACCTTTGCGCATTGCTTGATAACGTAAATATATGAACGACCTTGCAAGCTTCCTTTATCTTTATTCATTTGAACTCTGCCTTCATAAGAGCTGGCTTTCTGTGTCTTTTTTATTAATTAAATCCTAAATATGGATTGCATAATAATGACTATGTTTATTAAGTTTTTACCTTACACACTTTGAAAAATTACGTGAAAGAATTAAATAAATCATGTAAGTACACATGCATAAGGAAAAAATGTATTGTTCGCTAATCCTATTGTTTTTATTTGAGAATGTATTAAATAACTAATGTGTAACAATCCATTAATATTACTGATGAAGCCGTCAAAAATGGCGAAACGTCTATTTGTTTAAAATTTTATTTAAAACTTTAATTAAACAATATTTCACGACAATATGTCGTTTGTGTGACTAGTTTTCTCCTAAATTTATTCATCCAATTTTACCCAAGTCAAATTATAATTTTTTTAACTTATTAACAAGCTTCCTGTAGAACTACACATCCCAGGATACTAGTTTTGTGGTCCGGTCACAAAGCTAGACAACGAGTTGATCAAGGTATCAACCCTTTAGATTCATACTGCAAGACGCACGACATTGCCTATTCTCAAAGCAATAGTTTAAAAGAAAGCCACAAGGCCGATAAGATATTAGAAGAAGCAGCTTGGAATCGTTTCAAGGACGAGGACGCTAGCTTTGGAGAAAAGGCTGCTGCTTGGGCAGTAACAACGGCGATGAAATCAAAACAAAATTAAGCATAGGAATGAAGCAGATAGCTTTTGTTGGCGGTTTAATAACAAGAATTAGAAATGCAATTCGAGTCATCAACAAGGGAAAAGGGAAAGGTGTTAGCAAACGTCAACTAATTAAAGATTCCTTAATGGCAGCTAGAAGGATTGCTAAATCGATAGGAGGAAAGAAAAATATTAAACGGCCCCGAATAATACCAATTTCGGCAGTTACAAAAATAGAAGGAATTTACTTTTAATACCCATTTTCGCCGGTCTTTCGGCACTTGGAAGTCTTGCAATCGTAATAAAAATATGAAAATTATTGCGAAAACCAAGAAAGGTGAAACGCTCTATTTGAAGCCGTATAAGGTCGGCGGCGGAAGCGAAAGCAAAAACGTCAGAATCCAGGAGGCAGCGGCATCAACAAACGTCCTCGAAAAAACTAGATAACTTGCCTCGAAGAGCTTTAACCAACATTGATTTGCAAAAGTATGGAAAAGCCATCTGTTGAAACACAACACAAAATGATTGTTCTAATAAATGATCGTGGTTTGGTTAATGAATATGAACAAACACTTTAATTAAACGGATTTATTATCCCTTCTTAAACATGTGTCATACATTAAAAACTGTCGTTATTATTCCGTCAAAACATTGCTTAGTAACTAACTTTCCGCGGCAACTCTACTAATAATTATAATTTAACATCCTCCCACCTAGAGTTGACAAATTTCGAAAAACTTGTTACAAAAACAAAATTACAATATAAACATTTTGCTTTTTAATTTAAGTATCGTGCAGGGGGAATTATTTTTCTTCCTCTCCTGTTTACGGTTGGCAGGGATTCTGCTGCTTCCCCGTCGTACGCTGCCTCTTCATTTCCATCTTGCGCATCTGATTCTTCAACATCTATCTCAGTACGATTATTTCTAGTATGTTCACTAGATTCTTCTCCGTCTTGTGTATATGAATGGTCTTCGTAAATCTCTAGTCTGTAGACTCTTTGAACTGGTCTTAACAACTGACCCTTTTCAGTCTGCAACTTAACCACACGACATACCTTATCTTTTCCAGGTATAATTTCTAACACTTTGGCTAAAGGCCATTCTAACCGTTTTTGTATATCGTTACCAACCAAAACTATTTCTCCAACTTTCAGTTCTGCTGTCGCTTTGCGGTGTGTATTCTTCTCTATTAAAGCACCTAAATACTCAATGCGAAAACGTCTCCGTAAGTCTTCTTTTAACTTCAATAAATAGCGTAACCGGTTATTTAAATGTTCTCTGTCCGTTCGATCTAGATCGGCGGTTCCAACTTCCGTAACTTCCTGCAGAAACATGCTTGGTGTTAGTGGTGCAACTGTAGGATCGCTATCTGACATGTACGTTATTGGTCGATTATTAATTATCGATTCACATTCACATATTATAGTAGAAAGTTCTTCGTGTGTTACACAAGCTCTTCCTAATACTCGTTTCAATAAATCTTTTATGATTCGTACTAGACATTCCCAAAATCCGCCCCACCATGGTGCTGCCGGGGGATTGAATCTCCATTCAATTTTTCTTATGGTGGAGAAGGCTTCTATTTCTTGCCAGTTGATAGTTGACAACATATTTGCTGTTCCTACAAAATTTGTTGCATTGTCGCTATAGATTTTCGTGGGTCGACCTCTTCTTGCTATGAAACGTCGTAAAGCTTGTATAAATGCAGTAGTTGATAGACTCGACACTATCTCTAAATGTATTGCTCTGTAGACGGCACACGTATATAGACAAATCCACACTTTATTTTTTCCTTTTAAATACAATGGTCCGGCATAATCTACTCCGACTATTTCAAAAGTTTTAGCATCTCTAATTCTATCTATTGGTAATGGGCATGGAATAGTTTCTACGTGCTTTTCTGTAAATCTTTTACACGTCACACATTTCTTTATCACATTACTGATAGCTTTTCTGCCCTTTGTGATCCAATATTCTTCTCTTAAGTTGTTCAGCAATATTTGTACACCAGCATGCTTTAGTTTCTCATGTTTTTCTCTTATCAACATTTTCACTACTGGATGCTGATCAGGTAAGACGATTGGATACTTGAAGTTTTTGCTGTCTTCTCGTAAAGTTATTCTTGTAGTGACTCTGATGATACCCTCTTGATCGTAGAATGTGTTTAGAGAATTAATATCTTTCAAATCATTTCCGTACCATTCAGTTTGAATTAATTTCATCAGTTTTTTCTCAGCACGGTTTAATTCTTCTACTCTTAAACAACCTTTTCGTTCGTCTTTGTCCTTTTCTTTAAATCGCATCATCCAGCCTATCATATTTATTATTCTTTGAAAATCGGAAAAGTATTGATAGTACCATCCAGTATCGTTTTTATGTGTTTTCGCAACCATGTCCGTGGCTTCAATTATCTTTTTTTCAAGTGTTGTATCTGGCCATTCTTGTGGATTCTCATATAACCAGGAAGGACCCTCCCACCATCGCTCTTCGATAATTTGTTTTGTGGAACAGCCTCTGGACGGTAAATCTGCTGGATTTAAATCTCCTGGTATATGCTTCCAATCTTTTATTTTCGTTAACTCATGAATCTCTTTTATTCGGTTTTTTACAAACATTTCTTGTTTTCCATTTCCTTGGATCCAATTTAAAACCGTGGTTGAGTCACTCCAATATGTGACCGGTATCTCTCGATCACTTGTTAGACTCTTCAACACCTCCGCTGTTAAACGAACTCCCACCGTGGCAGCCATCAACTCGAGTCGAGGAATTGTTACCTTTTTTAATGGTGCAATTCTTGCTTTTGCTTGTATAAGCTGTACACATACCGTATCATGTTTCTCAGAACGTGCAAATACTGCACATGCATACGCTATTTTGCTCGCATCACAAAATGTGTGTATGTGTAAGCTGTAGTTTGCATTACCGAGAAGTGCCCATCTAGGTAATCTTACTTGTGATATTGCCCGAAGCTCTTTGTACCAATTTAGAAACTTCAATCGAATATCTTCACTTACTTCGCTGTCCCAATTCACATTCTTAACCCATAAGTCTTGCAGTAACAACTTAGGATATATCATTATCGGACAGAGTATACCAATTGGATCAAAGATTTTGTGTGAAATGGACAAAATAGTTCTTTTAGTTACAGATGTCAACTCTGTAGGCTTTCGGAAATCCATATTAAATTCAAAGGTATCGCTTGATTTATTCCATTTCAAACCGAGGACCATAGCCGCCTGACTTTTCTGGTTGTCGAACGAATATTCCCAACCTCGTAAATCGAATTGTCCACTACTCATTACCTCGCTGGCTTCTTCTATGAATTGTTTTAATTCGTTTTCGTTGCTGACACTGGTGACGCAGTTGTCTACATAAAAACATTCTTTTAATTTTAATACAATGTTCTCACTATAGTTTAGTTTCGGGTCATTCTCGAGATTCTTCAATCTGCTCAATATTTTATCTATATGGTAATTCATTACAGCATTTAACAAGAATGGGCTGCTTGATATCCCAAAAACTACACGACAATGTCTGTAAATTATGATCTGATCATCTTCATTCCACCATAAAAACTTTAAGAATTTACGATCTTCTTCATTGACGCTTAGTTGTAAGAATGCTCGCTTAATATCTGCGATCACGCCTATTCGGTTTAATCGAAATCGTAATAACACCGAATTGATAAGTTCTATTAAATTTGGACCTGTTTCAAGACAATCATTTAGTGACGATTCATTTTTTCTTTTAGCTGATGCATCAAATACAGGCCGGACTGGTGTGGTGCTGTTCTCCTTTATGACATGTCGGTGTGGCAAAAAATGTCCCGTCCCTAGATCACTGCTATCTATTTCTTCAATAATTCCATCGGTTAGCCATGTTTTTAGTATCTGGTCATAAACTTCATAATTACCGTCACTTTTCAATTTTTTTGTAAGAAAAAATAATCTTTTTTCGGCAATATCATAATTGGTTTTTAACTCATCTCTACTTGTAGATCATCTCTGCCGAAACGAGCTTTGAGTCCATCTACCGCTTTTCTGTAATTATCACCGGTCGGGGGAAAGCTGGCCACCAAATCTCTAGCTCGACTCCCTTCGATAGTAGCTTGTATGAGATATTGGAATTTGTCTTCCGGGGCTAATTCGTTGTCTTCATCAATTTTCCGGAACTGACTCCAAAATTGAAGCCATTCCTTTATCTCACCTCCATATTTTATTAACTCTATCTGGGGCAGTTTATATTTTCGACTGGCACCTTGCATTACATTAGCTTGGACTGGTGACTGTACACTGGCTACACCTACGGTTTGAAAATGTTTTGTAAACTTTAGTTGCAACGTAATGAATTTAGTTTGATACTCATCGGATTCACTTGACTCTTTTTCGAATTCGGAAGGCTTCCTTGTATCATCATCTAAAAGACGTTCTAAAATATTTTTGTCTAACGTCAACAGTTCATTGGCCTTTCTTTCTAACATCGTAATTTGTGCTTCTAAATATTCTATGTCTGGAGCTTCTGTTTCCATTGCAGCTTCTATTTGATTATACAACTTCGTAAAAGAACTTCTAAGAGCTGTTCTGGATTTTTTATCTTTCTCCATGACTTTTTGTTCACTTTTCCTAGCCTCTTTATGTTAACCACGACCTGCGGTGCTGTCACGGTCGCCAATTATGTTGAAACACAACACAAAATGATTGTTCTAATAAATGATCGTGGTTTGGTTAATGAATATGAACAAACACTTTAATTAAACGGATTTATTATCCCTTCTTAAACATGTGTCATACATTAAAAACTGTCGTTATTATTCCGTCAAAACATTGCTTAGTAACTAACTTTCCGCGGCAACTCTACTAATAATTATAATTTAACACCATCCCTAATAGTCTTCGTGGAGTATTTATGCGCAACTCATTGCCATCAAAGCCGCTGCTGCACAAACAGCGTGGCATCATCAATTTGGATGACAATAGAGGGCCAGGAACACATTGGGTGGCATATAAAAAAGACGGCAACCGGATTCTATACTACGACCCATTTGGAGATCTAAGACCTCCAGTGGAACTGTTGAAATATTTTCGAAGCTGTAAAATATTTTATAATTACGATCAAGAGCAGCAATATAATACATTCACCTGCGGTCATTTGTGTTTGAAGTTTTTGTATAAAAGAAGCGAATCGATTAATGTTTAATTAGTCATTCTTTATGATTCGAACGTTGAATATAGAAGGCAAGGGTAGTATTATCTCTACAGGAGATATATTTCCTCCAATAAAATTGGATTGAAATTATACATAGTCATTGGGTTTGGTTACTTATATACTTGCAATACTGTTCGTAACATTTTCCAGGGAAATAATAAGATTTATTACGATGCCAATAAGGAGATAACAATAGAAAGCGGCAGTTACGAGTTGGACGAAATAGCTGATTATATAAAATCAAAAATTAGCGTTAATCCCGATGAGGCGGAAGCAGCTTTTAAATTGAAAGCGAATAACAATACATTAAAGTGCGAAATTGAGTCTATATATGCATAGATTTCAGCAAATCGGGCAGTGTTGTTCGTATGCTAGGATTTGGTAGTAGAGTTTTGGCTGCAAATACGAAGCACACTTCCCACGAAGACGTAGATATAATTCGCAAGTAATCTAATTTCCAGTGAATGTTACCAAAATTAGTAATATAAGCTTTAGGTTTGTAGATTATCGCGGAAATTTAATAAACCTCTCCATCGATACATTCAGTAGTGTTCGATTGGAACTTATATGCGAGAAGGCGGTGGGAAAATGGGTGTAGATTTTATCTATAAAAGAAGATATTCATATAAACAACATTCCATTCAGAAACAGCATTGTTGTCAAAAAGACGCGTCAGTAGCAGCATCAGCAGGCTCATTGACAGATAGTGACGTGCATGTGCTCCAATCGCTGGGCTATACAGTATTATCAAAACAAAGCCGCAACTTTGCAAACTATAAAATTAGAAGCTAAAAAATAAGATTTAGTTCGCTCTGATTATAATGATAAGGATAAGTTGAGCATTTTTAAAAGGCCTTATTACGACGCTTCAATTACTAAAGAAGATTATCATACATACTTGCCGTTTACCTTGAATGCAAATCATTTTGATGCTATCAGAATTGAAATTCAGAGCTCCGATATAATAACGTCTATTCGTGACAGTTACATCAGTATTAAAGGCACACATACGCCAATAACTGCTGGGAAGCTGTTTACTATTGTTAATAATGCGGCATATTTTTTCTTTCCTGAAATGCAATTGATTTTGGGCAGTAGTCAGGTAATAGATATTTGTAGGCAGCCTGGAATGGTGAGCACAATTAAAGGCATAGTGTTGCACACCGCAGACGAATTGGAGCTGAGCTGTACTAGCTGTGACAAGACAACAAACGGCGTTGAACAAGTTTTCACAGATGGTCGACCTTCATGTATCATCCCATTGAACACAATTTTCTGGTTTGCTGAAGATTATCGAAAAGCTATATTAAATATGAGATCTGAGCTTTTATTAATACGTTCAAAGAATGATTTAAATTCTTATAAAAGCGAGATGGGAGATGGCGGAACCGAAGTTGATTTTACTATATCCAAAATTTCGTTGGAAGTTCCTCATATTACACTACGAGATGAATTAAAACTCAATCTAATGAATGAGCTAAAAATGAACCCGACTATTGTAATGGCATTTAGACAATGGGACTTTCACGAAAAATACTATGGAAAAGAGCTGCATAAGTGTTTGCTCACTTACAGCGAGTATAAAAGTTGCCCAATCTTCGTAATAGATTGTTCTAGGCAGCAAGAATCTCTGAAAGATTCTACTGTTGATATAAGGCTAGAATTTGAATCCTCAAATAACTTTGCGGCAACAACTAAAGCTTATCGTTTAATTTTGCACGATGGAATACAATCCCTTCACTGAAGATGTTACGAGATACATTCACACATCTTTTTAACTATAAATTTTGAGCTATTTTAAGACTCGACTCAGAATCATGAAAACCGTTAAATAGAAATTGTGCTTACCAATTTTAGATATCAATGTTCGCGACCGTCGATGTTCCGTAACATCGAAACACTGTGATCTATTGCCATCATCAATTCGATGCATTATTTGCGGTCCTTCTAATTGCGGCAAAACGAATGCAGTGATTAGCCTAATAATAGATCCAAACGGGTTAAGATTCCAAAAGGTTTGCATATATTCATAATCCCTTAATCAGGCAAAATATCAATTTTTACGGGAAGATCTTAAGTCGATCGATGGCTTGGAATATTCAGAATATAGCGAAAATGATGTAATTATATCGCTAGATAAAGTGAAAGAAGATACTTTATTTTTCGACGATATCGTATGCTACAAGCAAGACAAAATCCAAAGGTCCATTTACTTGACATCCTCACTGTCAGTGCCAATTTTTAAAAAATGTCTACACTATACTTCCAAAATAATGTGTTTTTTATTAAACTGTACATTAATTTAGTTATTAAAATGTGAAAAACAGCAGTGGTGCCAACATACTGCCAGTTTCACAGTGCGGATGTCAAGTAAATGGATAATACCGTTGCCAATATTACCTGTCAGTATAAAACCAATATTTGAACATTTTTACCTCCTTTTACAATAAAGGAAATATTGGATTCACCTCAAACATTAGAAATTGGAGTTTTCAACAGATGTTCACGTTTTAGGACTCCCCTGAACTCAAAAAACTGTTTTTGTTTGGTGGTGTATCTTTGTGTCTGTCTGTGTGTCTGTTTGTGTGTCTATCTGTGAACAGAATATCTCAGAAACGAAAAGAGGTATGGCGTTGAAACTTCATATATAAGTTTTGTGTACCTACTATCTAGATGTGACAGCAAGCATTTGAAGAAAACCTCATAACAGGAAGTATGGTGTTTACCTCTTGTGATTTTTCAGTTTTTTTCGTTTTTTTTATCAAAAACGGCCCTAACGATTTTTTTTAAACTTTACGTTTTTATTACATTTTTTAATATTTATTGATGTGAGATAGGTCATTTTCCAGTTGAATACCTCTAAAATGGATACACTTTTATTTGTTTTTCTTTCTCTATCACACCAGATTTTTATTATTGTGTTGCAGCCAACAGCTAATTGAGGTGCATATATTATGGTTCATTCAAATCTTAGTTTTAATTGTGGAAACAACTACTAGTTACTGCCGCCAATAACAAAAAATCTGTAAAGGGGTTTATACGGAACTTACCTCGCGCGAATTAGGTCAATTTGCAAATTAGAAAAAATGGTTTCCGCTGGGATTTGAACTCTGCTGCATCTGCGTAGCGATCGTACCGCATCGATAAGTCGTATTGCGCCATCCACCCTTATTGAAATGATGCGGCGCGCGTCTCTATTTAACGGAACGTTCTTATTGTTGAAACGTTTCGACTCTTTTGTGACATTATCCTGTATATGTTGTGTCCTATTTTCGGCAAGTGTAAGCCTGACCTATGTGAAAATTATTACTTCCATCTATTTCAAAGTTAACGCAAAAATAAACAAAACTTATTTTTTTTTAAGACGCTTGCCCTGTATATTATTGTCTGAAATTTTATCGGTTTCATGCCAGGTAAACATAATCTGCATACAAAATATCGTCATCCTCCAACAAATAGTTTTTGAGTTATACGGCAACAGACAGACAGACAGACGGAATTGATAAACCTGTTTTTCGTCATCTAGAGACCCTGAAACGTAAAGATCTGAAGGTGAATTTTTTGCGATTACAAAACTTCCTTCTTCTAGACGAGGGAAGTAAAAATAGAAAAAAATAAGTTACTGATGAAGAGATGTAATACTCAATGATTCCTAAAATATGTAGCATATTGATGCTTAAAAATACGAAAATTATTTTTTAATCTTTAAAATCAATTTGACGTTTTACACCAATTTATATATTTTTTTGTGGAATATCAAGTACATATATTTTTATATTTACTTATATACCTGCATTTTTGAGCCCGTGCGTGCACGTCATAACATATTGATGACATCATCTCCTAGTATGTTTATATGATCCTTATACAGTCACTAAAAGTACGTTGTTTGACACAGACTGATGCAAAATTTAACCTACAAATTTCGAATTTCACATAGCTTGGCAGACGATAAAATTGCATTTTAACGTGAAATAAAAGGTAGATAAAATACAACTTTAACAGTTAGAATTTAATGAATATATTAAATTAATATTTTAAAGATGAAAGAAAAAACCACAACATGAAAACTGAAGACAACATCATATTAATTTACATAACATTTATATTGTAAGCGTTGACAGCTATCAATTAATGTAAAATTAAGTGACCAAACTACCTCAGAAAATCAGCACTTTGAAAACTTGAACGATGTAGCTTGTGTGAAATGAATTGGCGCACTTCAGGTATACCGATTAGGCGCATTTTCCTGTAACTGATACTTTGCTTGCTCGCTGTATATGTTATTTACCTGTTGAGGCTACTTATAACAGGTACTCTGCAGGTATTTATGTAATTTTTCGGACCCAACTTAAAATCAATTAAAAATACAATTTTGCGATTTATTTTAGTAAAAACATTGTATCGAGTACCACATGAAATAACGAATAAATTGACTATAATAGTAAAATAACTTACATATTTTTACAAAGAATAATAATTGGAATTGCGCAGGATTTTAACAACTAAATCAAATAAATCATTTCAGTATCATTTTAAAATAACCAAAACATTAAATTTTATAGACAACACAAATCCAATAAAGCAGATCATAAATGTAACTTAATACAGACACAAGTTTAGAGAGTGGAAAACAATAAACGCAAGTAGTTAAGAAAAACAATGAGTTAAAAATACAACATTAGTATGGTATTAAACAATAGGACAGATATTTGCAACGTTTCATTCTTTAATATCTAGACACTTCTTCAGGCTAAACATGGATTTACATGTTATGGGCCTGTATGATGTAATTTCTGTTGGTGGTTTACCAGGTTTCATAATTATGATTATTTGCGTTGTTTTCCATTGACTTGGGAAGTGCCTGATTCTGAGGATAGAATTATACAGATGTGTAAGGGCTTGTATAGCTTTAGTTGGTAATTGTTTGATAATTGTCCCAGCTATCAAGTCATATCCTGGAGATTTCTTTGTGTTGATCTGTGGCACCTTCGTTCGGGAGTTGACAACGGAAGGGTGTAAACACTTTGGTGAGATATTCAGCAAAGGCATCGGCCTTTCCTTTGTTGCTGCGAGCCCAGCTACCGTCTTCCTGTTGGATAGGAGCTACGCGTGGGGTTGTTTTTTTATTTTTCGCGTTGCTTTCCAAAGCGAGTAGTCTGTTCGTTTGCACTGAGATTTTCAAGGTAGTTCTGTATTCCTTGATTTTAATGTTGACTAAGAAGTTTTTTTAGATGTTTGCTGGCCCTATTATACTCTCGTTTGTCGAGGTCCGATCTGGTAAGTTGCCATCGTTGCCTGAGGCGGCGTTTTTCGGCTATTTTGTCCTTTATGATGATAGGTGTATCAACTTACTATTTTGAACCATGGTGTATACAGCATACAGATTTGCAGGTCTGTGAAATAGAACAGACTGTTCGTATGCTTAAATTTAAAGCATTGGCAACTCTCTGTAACACCAAACCATTAGAAAGTTGGTCATTATATTACGAATTATTATATTACAGATGTAAATTACTTACTTCTCTCACAGCAGTTAGCGGTATAAGTGCACCATCGTTGTCTCTTTCTCGTTCAAAATAGCTTATCAAAGCGGCAACAAGCTCTTTTGACTTTCTGGGCAAGGCGGTTGACATTTTAGCTTCGAGTTCCCCATACGTTTCCAGCAACTAAACTCTTCCCCAAAGTAAGTAATTTGTAGCAGTGGAAAAACGACAGTATAACTTGTTCGCAATGTTCGTTTTGAAAACAACGGATTTTTAAAATGCAAAACTAAACTATATGTCACTGTCAACACCTGTCAAAACCACTATAACAAATAAGTCGTTTTAAAAAGCGACATGCGTACGTGTTAATTCCCTGAGCAGAACTTGAAAACACAAAGTACCCCGACGTATTATAGTTTTTACTATTGTTCATGGAAATTATGAAATATTAAAACAAAAAATGTACGGCTATAGCAATATATGAAGCTATATTATTAGCAAAAGCAATATTAATCATTATTTTATTGAAAAAAAGAGTAGTTTTATATTTTTCAAATGTTGGTACTGAAAACCTTACTAAAAGGCGGATTGATGACGTGCACGCACGGGCTCAAAAATTCAAGTCCTGAATTTTTGAGCCCGTGCGTGCACGTCATAACATATTGATGACATCATCTCCTAGTATGTTTATATGATCCTTATACAGTCACTAAAAGTACGTTGTTTGACACAGACTGATGCAAAATATAACCTGCAAATTTCGGATTTCACATAGCTTGGCAGTGCTACCAACAAGGTGAATATGTAATTTTTTATCGTCTAGACGATAAAATTGCATTTTAACGTGAAGTAAAAGGTAGATAAAGTACAACTTTAACAGTTAGAATTTAATGAATATATTAAATTAATATTTTAAAGATGAAAGAAAAAACCACAACAGGAAAACTAAAGACAACATCATATTAATTTACATAATTACAATTAATGTAAAATTAAGTGACCAAACTACCTCAGAAAATCAGCACTTTGAAAACTTGAATGATGTAGCTTGTGTGAAATGAATTGGCGCACTTCAGGTATACGGATAAGGCGCATTTTCCTATAACTGATACTTTGCTTGCTCGCTGTATATGTTATTTATCTGTTGAGGCTACTTATAACAGGTACTCTGCAGGTATTTATGTAATTTTTCGGACCCAACTTAAAATCAATTAAAAATACAATTTTGCTCGATTTATTTTAGTAAAAACATTGTATTGAGTACCACATGAAATAACGAATAAATTGACTATAATAGTAAAATAATTTACATATTTTTACAAAGAATAATAATTGAAATTGCGCAGTATTTTAACAACTAAATCAAATAAATCATTTCAGTATCATTTTAAAATAACTAAAACATTAAATTTTATAGACAACACAAATTCAATAAAGCAGATCATAAATGTAACTTAATACAGACACAAGTTTAGAGAGTGGAAAACAATAAACGCAAGTAGTTAAGAAAAACAATGAGTTAAAATACAACATTAGTATGGTATTAAACAATTACTGGAATAGGACAAATATTTGCAACGTTTCAATCTTTAATATCTAGACACTTCTTCAGGCTAAACATGGATTTACATGTAATTAATGAATTTAATTTAAAAGAAGCTTTTAGATATTAAGAAGCAAAACATTGCTGTTTTTTTATTTCTCCATTGATTATACAATCTGCCATAGATTATTTGGCAATAAGTATTTTATAGGATTTGGTGTAAGCACTGATGATTAAGAGGTAAACACGTGGGGCAGAATTCCAGCGAAATCTCCCTTTACATTATTTTAATATGTAATGTATGGGTTATGAAAAGAATATACTATTTGTCAAAAGTAATTTACAGTTACAGTTAAAATCTTGTAGGTAAATCAGATGGCTTAAAACGTTTAAGTCTTTGGGAGATACTTTGAGGCGGTTTGTGGATTGATGTGAGAGGCTAGAATGGCCATGTCGACTGCGTAGATCGCTGATGTTGTTAGACGCGATGTGGGTAGGTCAGCATTGTATATTAAATATAAGATGGGACCCAATGCGCTGCCATACGGTACGTCAGAGGAGATAGGGTGTAATGTTGTATTTTCGTATTTGTATTTTATCAAAAAGTGTTTGTTTGTTATGTATGAGCTCAGAAGTTCAAACATCTGGTAGGGTAGGTATTGTTTGAGCTTGTAGCATAAGCCTTGATGCCAAACTCGGTCGAAAGCTTGTTTGACATCCAAAAACACTGCAGAGCAGTATCTTTTTCCTTCCAAGTCTCTGTATATCTTGTCCGTTATTCTGTGCACCTGCTCCACGGTACCATGTTGTTTACGGAAACCAAAATGATGGTTAGGGATTAGTTCTTGGTCGTCTAAAATTGGCATTAATCGATTCAGAATCAATTTTTCAAGGACCTTTGACAGAATGGGAGTAGGCTTATGGGCCTGTATGATGTAATTTCCGTTGGTGGTTTACCAGGTTTCATAATCATGATTATTTGCGTTGTTTTCCATTGACTTGAGAAGTGCCGGATTCTGAGGATAGAATTATACAGATGTGTAAGGGCTTGTATAGCTTTAGTTGGTAATTGTTTGATAATTGTCCCAGCGATCAGGTCATATCCTGGAGATTTCTTTATGTTGATCTTTGGCATCTTCATTCGGGAGTTGACAAGGGAAGGGTGTAAACACTTTGGTGAGATATTCAGCAAAGGCATCGGCCTGTATTCCTTGATTTTAATGTTGCCTAAGGAGTTTTTTTAGATGTTTGCTGGCCCTATTATACTCTCGTTTGTCGAGGTCCGATCTGGTAAGTTGCCATCGTTGCCTGAGGCGGCGTTTTTCGGCTATTTTGTCCTTTATGATGATAGGTGTATCAACTTACTATTTTGAACCATGGTGTATACAGTATACAGATTTGCAGGTCTGCGAAATAGAACAAACTGTTCGTATGCTTAAATTTAAAGCATTGGCAACTCTCTGTAACACCAAACCATTAGAAAGTTGGTCATTATATTACGAATTATTATATTACAGGTGTAAATTACTTACTTGTCTCACAGCAGTTAGCTGTATAAGTGCACCATCGTTGTCTTTTTCTCGTTCAAAATACCTTATCAAAGCGGCAACAAGCTCTTTTGACCTTCTGGGTAAGGCGGTCGACTTTTAGCTTAAAGATCCCTATACGTTTCCAGCAACTAAACTCTTCCCCAAAGTAAGTAATTTGTAGCAGCGGAAAAACAACAGTATAACTTGTTCGCAATGTTCGTTACGAAAACAACGGATTTTTAAAATGCAAACTAAACTATATGTCACTGTCAACACCTGTCAAAACCACTATAACAAATAAGTCGGTTTAAAAAGCGACATGCGTACGTGTTAATTCCCTGAGCAGAACTTGAAAACACAAAGTACCCCGACGTATTATAGTTTTTGCTATTGTTCATGGAAATTATGAAATAGTAAAACACAAAATGTACGGCTATAGCAATATATGAAGCTATATTATTAGCAAAAGCAATATTAATCCTTATTTTATTGAAAAAAAGAGTAGTTTTATATTTTTCAAATGTTGGTACTGAAAACCTTACTAAAAGGCGGATTGATGACGTGCACGCACGGGCTCAAAAATTCAAGTATATAAAAACATTAGAAGCAGATCCATTGCCTGTCTAAGAAATATCCAACTATTTACCTTTAGGCGCCTGAGGCATCAGTGCAAGTCTCCGTATCTCCGTTAAACTGTAATCCTGTTGCTAGGATTTGTACTTAATCTTTGATAAACATCTAGTGAAATCTGCTTTGCAAAATGTGTTGCCTATTTTTAAAGTATTTGCTCAGTTGAAACATTTTAATTTCAACGTTTCTTATGGATTACACCTTCTAATTAACGGTCTTGGGGTTTCTTGATACCTAGTCGCGGAGGTTATAAATATCTGAAATCGAACGGGAAGTCACTTCTCTTATAAAATCTTCAGATTTGTCCACTGATATTCAACGGAGGTTGATTCCTCGCGCTTCAAAGCCTCCTCGGCTCTATAGTCTTCCCAAAGTCCATAAACAAGACATTCCTCTCGGGCCCATTGTCAGTACCATAGATTCCCCTACTTACTCATTAGCTAAATACCTAACCACTATCCTCAGAAAGTTCACTGGTAAGTCTCCCTCGTATGTTGGCAATTCAGCCCATTTCGTTGAACTTATATCCAATATAAGCGTTGAACCTGAGGATTTACTTGTGAATTTCGATGTCACTTCCCTTTTTACCAAAGTTCCTATTCCCGATTCCATAGTCATAATCCAATAGTTGTTATCAGAGCATGGGGAGACGTCTTTAAGTCTACCTGCCCTGATAGAAAAATGCATCTCTTCAACTTATTCCCTATTTCAAGGTCAGTTCTTTAAACAAATTTCTGGTGCGGCCATGGGTTCTCTTCTTTCACCTGTCGTTGCCAATATCTTCATGGAAGCTTTCGAAACCGTAGCTCTGGAATCTTCAGAATTGAAAACTAAGGTTTGGTTCCGATACGTTGACGATACCTTTATTATTTGGCCACATGGTAAAGACACGTTACCCGTCTTCTTAAATCATCTCAATAGCCAGCATCCAGACATTAACTTTACCATGGAGATAGAAAGTAACGGTTTCCTTCCTATCTTAGATGTACAGGTCTCTCGCCATTCCAGTGGCAAACTTGGTCATTCTGTATATCGCAAACCCACTCACACTGATCGCTATCTACATGCCGATTCCCACCATCATCCTACACAAAAACTCTCCGTTATCAATTCGCTTGTTCACCGGGCTGTTTCCATATCCCAGCCCGATAATATCCACGCTGAATTAAATCACATTCGGAAAGCTCTTAGGCAATAACGGTTACCGTGCTAGGGATATACAGTCTGCCATCAATCGCCATCTTCATCCACGGCCACCCAAACCTCCAAAACCTGATCCTCCTGCAGCAATAGCCTTTCTTCCCTATATCCACTAAGTCACCGACCGCATAGGAAAGTTTCTTCGAAAACAAAACATTAAGACGGTATTCAAACCCCCGAGCAAAATCTCACAGGTTCTTCCTTCATCTAAAGACAAATTAAATCTATGTCATCTAAAGGTGTTTATAGAGTCCCTTGCTCTTGTAATGCTGTATACATTGGTGAAACAGGTCGTTCAGTGAAAACTCGCATCTCTGAGCACCAGCGCTGTCTCAAGTCAGGTCTCGTTTCATTATCAGCCATCGCCAAACACCAACGCGATACTGGTCATAAGATCCTTTTTGATGAAACTTCCATCATCTGCAAATCCCCTTTCTTCTTTAGCAGAAAGATTCGCGAAGCCATTGAGATTTGCAAACACCCTAATAATCTTAATCGGGACGAAGGCTTTCCCCTTTCTTCTATGTGGAAAGTGTTAATTCCTAAGCCCCGCCCTTCGCCACTAAACCGCGACGGCATTTTCTGAATCGCGACGGCCTATAAATTCTCGCCTTTCTTCTTCCTATAGTCAGTCGAGTTTCGCCTCTGACGTGGTTCACATGTTGAGTTACCGTGCTCTTCTGTCCCTTCCCTTGCAAAGAGTTTCGCCTCTGGCGTGGTTAACACGTTGAGTTACCGTGCTCTTTTGCTTTTTGTTCCTGATGAAGCCCCTTACGAACGTGGGCGAAACGTTGAGTTCTTCGATCTCAATCATGACACGGTCCAATCCCGGAAGTCGTTTGTTACTTAATGACAAGGGCCGTGAAAGCCTCAAAAATTATCTATACTGTTACATGTTTGTATTACTTGATTATGTAAATAAATTTGTCACAATTATAGAATATACTTATCTTTAGTTAATTATAGAAGTAACATATGATAAAGGGTAAAACTATTCTTCATTTAAAGCAAAATTATTTCAAATTGGAGTACTGTAATTTAGGACTACCAACTATCAGAGATGCAATGTTGACAAGTCTAACAGCATGGCTTGTAAGTGTAGGAAGCAGTAGTTATGGTCATTAATTAAGGTCACTAGATCAACACACTAATGTAAGGTACCGCCATTGGTGATTTTTATATCTATCCTTGTCGCACAATTTTCTCCAAATGTGGATAAAAACACAATCAAACCGTATATTTATTACTTCTATATAAGTGGAAAGGTCACAACGGAAGTGAGAAAGACAACCAACTCTTTTACACACTTGGTGAGCTGTGCGCAAGCGTCGGCCGCGCCGCGGGGAAGTGAACCTCACGGTCAAGTTTAAAATTCTTTTCTAAAGGCGGTATCGAATTCTCAGGCATACGCACGAGACGTGTAGTACTAAGAGTAAGACTATGTCGGCTCCGTAATGTTTCCGCTCTTTCCCAGACCCTGCTTGCAATATAGAAGTGATAAATATATGAATCTAACAATAGTTTGATTTTACAGCAGTGCTACTACACCAAAAAGAAAATCCCTAAAAACTTATGTCTTCCCTATTGCACTTGAGAAATTTGTACTTGTTATTTTTATTTCACAATTTTCTCACATTCTCAAACGAGCAATGGAATGGCGGTACCTTACACTTATAGTGTATTAATCTAGTGACCCTATCCTGAATGCTTCAGGCTTTTATTTTTATTATATTTCTTTTTACTTCTATAGAATAGGCGTTTTGCACTTGAGTAGATCAATAAGACAGAAGTAATTTAAAATGGCGAAGTTGTTTGCATCTTGCATTTACAATCTACGCAATTATTACTTATTAGTGGGAGTTTTAATACTGTTGTTAATATTACGCATTTGTGAAAATTAACCAGTCATCAACCAGATATATATATCATTTGCCAGTCGTTAGTCAGATGATGGATGGGTACAAATTTGAATAGATAATTTCAGAACTTACCTGCTATATATCTGTAAAATAACCCAAAATGTGCTAAACGACGTGTTTACTAACGTAATCCGTCTATCACAAACTTATTAATGGGGTGCAATACATGCATCTGATAGATTTGGTACAATTTTCAAACCCTCTAGGTCTAGATAACAACCTCTTGTGTTTTCGACCGTTAACAATATATGTAAGTGTCTATATTTGAGCAAGCAGCTGATTATAAGTATTTGTAGTAGAAATATGCACTTCTTCTAGAACCTCAGCAAAACTCCAAGTATAGCATCCGGCACAATAGAGAAGAGCTGTCTTGTCTACTTGTGCAAGTTACTACACAGGATTCAAGTAAGTGATAAAACTGGATAACAAACTTTAAGGGACGATAGTACTCATTAACATAAGACAAGATGTTGCTATAAATATAGGTTCGGAAATTCGTTTTAAGGGAGCTTAAAAGGATAAATAAAAGAACAGATGTTATTTAAATTAAATAATACAGACAAATCAATTTTGGTGTAATTGGGCATATTGCACATTTTTATAAGCTGAATTAGACGACCTTGAAATTAGTTTATATAAGGTTGAGAAGGGGTAGTTTATGCCAGGGTAGGGAGATATTTTCATGAAAAAAAGAAATTAGTCAATTCTGGTTAGATATTAGGAAAGGTTGGACTTTTCTACATAAAAAGGATACCTACTCTTGTTTAGAATCGTTAAGAGCTAGGGTGACGACCTTTAGAAAAAGGTAACTCGCGACATGTGGCACCTATTTATGTCTATAGTGACCATAGTTACTAACAAATAGAAAAAAAATCTTAATATATTACATATACACTGTGGTTTTTTTATCTCATTACAATAGACCAATGAGCAAAAATACGTTTTTTGGGTTTAGGGAACTCGAAAACGTAAAGATCTGTTGAAAACTCAATTTCGAATTTTTGGGTGACCACTCTTTTCGCAGACAGAAAAATGGTTGAATACTTTCAAAATAAATGCCCCCACATCGAAATGTAGTAAATTGGGTTCCTTCTTAGCTGTGTTATCTAAAATATGTGCCGGACAATGTGAAGCTAAGTTTATCATTTTCGGCAGATAGTATTTTAACGACGAAGTTCTGTTTTCCAAAATTTACGGCAGCTTTTTTTTGCAGAATACGCTGATATTCTATTACTTGGAAGATTATGCTTTTTCAAAGAGCTAAAAATGTTTTCAGCTATTGCTTTTGCTGTCTCATGTGAATCTTCATAAAAGTCCAATAATTTAATAACAAACTCTTCTTCTGGAATAAAATATTTTAACATGATTGGAAACAATTTTGTATTTCCACAATTAGGCGCATCACTGGCGATACTGTAAAAAATATATGAATGTTTATTAATAATTGTTTCCACAGAGCTTGGAGCAAGAACATTAATGAGCTAAGCTTCTGGTTTGGTTCTTCCAATTTCAGAATCGGAAAATAATACTCCATAATTTTACATTGCAGTCCAACGAATGACAAGACAACGCTTGGCAATTATTATGATAACCCAAAGTTAGCTCAGCAGCAGTAATTTTATTTTTTAGTTGATTGTTGTCTTTGTTTAAAAGAAATTTTTAATAGTTGAACTTTGCGTAGCTGCTCGAGAGTGTAACTTATGCATTTTTGTAGCTGAATGATTGTTTCGATCATTTTCTCCGCCATGGTGTATACCAAATTATTTTTTACAAAGTGTACAGTACGCACTGTTTGGTTTAGTTTTGACAGCCAATATCTAGTTGTACTGTGATTTCCACTTTTCGTGGAAACACATTCTTTTTGGTCTCTTTGTACTTTTTTGGAGATAAAATTACGTCTTTGTGGTGGCGTTTTGTTGCTACCGCCAGTTTTGAATCAGCATCTAGACATATGACGTAAATACTGACGTATTAGATTTTTTTATAGAAATTGGAAAGCCTACAACTGTTTACTTCTGTATATGAATTAATAAATAAACTTGTAGCAACTTGTCAGTAATAGTTCTGAGCTGATCGTTTGGATGTTGCACTGTATGCACAGGTGGGTTTTACACGACTGAGACACTGAATCTATACTGTAGTCAAGTGTCAACTAAAGCAAGTTAATCGACAGGCAGCAAAAAGAATCGACAATTAATTCTTATCAGCTAGCAGACCGTACTCGAATATACATTCTTACAAGGATACTGACGAAGTGAAGTCGTAATTCCATGAAATAAAGCAGAAAAATAAATTTAGCCTCTAAATCGGGAAATCTTATGTCCTGAGCGATACCAACTCGGGACCATAACATTGATTATCAAATGCGAGATTGTTCCGGGCAAATCAGGACGGGTGGTCACTCTACTAAAAGCAGTCGTTTTTGAGAAAACCGAACCTAAAGATTGTAATTTGCTACTTCAGGAGCTTAATCTACTCATAGCAACACCCAGGCTGTAAACAAAGTAGGTAAAAACTTTAATAAGGTGATCCTCCTCCTCTGTCCATCATCCTTCGTAAAGACGTGGTGGAATCATGATGTTTGCGCTATCTTTTCGGACCATGTTGTTCTGTCTTGCGCTTCGTGAGTTGCTTCTTCAAATGTGTATCCCGTGGCTGATTTGATCTGGTCCATCCATCGAGTGAGAGACCGTCCTTGCGCTCTATTGCCTTCGACAATCAGTCGTTCCATGGTGTCCCCACCCCTTACCATGTGGTCGAAGTATTGAAGAATGCTTATTGTTGTTATGAGTCTTGTCGTATTTAGTTCCTCTAGAACTGAGGCATTCGTACGGTAGGCAGTCCAAGGTATTCGTAAAATTCTTTGATATACCCACATTTCGAAAGCACTTATTTGCTTGGAATCTGTTTTCTTGACGGTCCAAGTCTCTGACGCATAAGTGGCAATAGGGAATATGAGCGATTTAACGAGTCTCAGTTTGGTGTTTCTTGTGATACTGGTGTTTTCCATATTTTGGTCAATTTGACTGTTGCTGTTCTACCCATCGCAAGGCGTCTGCGGATTTCCTCTTTGTAACTCCCGTTGTCGGTTATCATTGAGCCTAAATAATTAAATTGGCTAACTGTTTCGTATCCTGCGATGACTCCAATTTCAGGTTGGTTGTTTCTCGCTCTGTCGATTACCATGACTTTTGTTTGGTCTTGATTCAGCTTATGGCCGTATCTTTCGCTTGTTTCTTTGAGCCTGCTCATAATGTGTTGTAGTTCTTCTTTTGAGGCCACTAGCACTACTGTATCATCTGCATAGCACAGGTTGTTGATTCTGTGGCCCCCTATCGTTACTCCACCTTGCCATTCGTCAAAGGTTTCACGCATTATATGTTCACTGTATATGTTAAACAGTAGTGGGGAAATGATACACCATTGGCGTACCCCAGCCCTAAGGTTGAAGTCTTTTGAGTATTTGTTACTATATAAGGTGATAGTACTCGTTGATATAAGACAAAAAGTTCCGATGAGCATGGATATGGAAATGCGTTTTAAGGGAGCTACAGCCGTGAGAAGGGTGAAGGGAAAAGACATTGCTACTCCTGATGTAATAAATTTCAATCTCTAGGTTTGCTTTTCTCGAAAACTGTAGCTTTTAGCGATTCCAAACAAGAGTACCTCTTGTATGTAGAAAAGTCCAAGCTTTCCGAATATCTATCCAAAATTGACTAAAATGTTGACTTGAAAAAGTTACGATGAAAAATATTTCTCCACTCTGGCATAAACTACCTTCTGAACATTATACCAATTGTTTTGAAAGTCATCTAATTCAGCATATACTTCACATAGATATGCCAAATTCTACCAAATTTGCGTTAACTGTATTATATTAATTAAATAAAATTCCTGTTTTTTTATTGTTAGGGCTTTAGTTCTCTTAAAATGCTTTTCCAGGATCATGGTCTAAGGAATTTTTTGCCTTATTTTGAAAAGTACTATTACCCCTTAAAGTTTGTTACCCTTATTTTTAACACCCTGTATATTCCATTTCTTGCTTAATGAACTATGCATTAAATTTAATTTAGTTGTACTTTTTTAGAACTTACATTTTACCGTTTTATCATGCACTTCATTATGAACTCAAACATTTATCCAGTTTCAACACCAGAAACATAAATATCAGATTTTGTCGTTTTGGTTCCCTGAACTAGATCAAGGCATTGACGTCAATATTTTGACTCTTAATTGCTGTATATTTAACTAAAGATACTTCAGCTTGTTATATGATACAGTAATCTCGATGTTTCAATTTTTTCAACTTTGCTGGTTTTAATTGAGCCGAATTATCGGCCACTGTTGTATTACTCATAATTTCTCTCAAAAATGTTTCACCAATCACATGCAAATGACATCCAAATTTTGCATTTTTTGCACTAGCGCAAATTGCCAATTGTCATTCTGAAATTTATAAATTATTTTGGGTTTGCATGTAGGTTAGGGTGAATCGAAAAATGTCAAAGTTATATTTTCGATTTGCTATACCGCGGAAAAGTTGCTTAGGTGTATACTAGCAGAACAAATCAAACATCTTCCGATTGCGCAAAACGCCGAAAGTGTTTCAAAATTACGAATTTGACCGTTTTTTAGTAAATTATTTTTAATTTGGGGTTTGTATTTTTTAGCGCTATGGTGCTTAAACGTAAGTAGTAGCATTGAATAGTCTGCGAAAAGAATATCACCGCTTTTAAAGCATATATTCCGATCGCGCAAAGCGTCTGAATATTTGCAAAAATATGAAAAATTTACAATTTTTGCATAATGTTTAACGAAGTTCTACCATTATGTATCTATTTTTCATTTAGAATGTAATAATCTAGAAAGCATATAAATATAATTAAAGAAGTAGAAGTACAGAAAATACTGTAAAAATCAGTTAAATATTTACAATGAAAGTATCTACTCAATTGTTACTTTTCAATTTTGTCAAATTATTAAGAAACAAACAAATTGCATTTTTATTATTACCATAATGTACTTTAAATAGGTAATATTAATTAGACAGCTGGCACAAAAGTGTGTTCTAGATTTTATACAAAAGTAGCTAGATTAATACCGGAAATCAGTATCATCAGATTATAATAATATGCGATTTAAAAACAATTAGAATAGACCCTCAGCAGATATTAAAGTTTGTGCATCGCCTACACATCCACGTGGTTTCCTGCAGATAGATTCTGCGCCCTCCTCCCTAATGTTCATATATTGTGATTATTCTTGTAAAAGGTCAATAATAAATATACCGGATTTGGATCAATACCATGGTCTAATTCTTTTTTTTCAGTCACGTTTCAGCAAAGTAATACCCGGTATATTTTCGTATTTTAACAAGAACATTTTATTTTGTTTCTCAGAAATAACAAATTTAATAAATTGTTTAAACACATATTTTAGATAGTTACATTAAAAACTATAAATTTGTGAGTATGTTGTGAAATACTTGGTGCAAACGTGAATTTAATAATCTAGAAAGTAAGGTAGGAAATTGTTTGTAAAAGTACAATTTATTGCAGTTGAACAGAATTGCCTGGAGCTGATCAGGTTTTCGTTTCTTTACGCTGGTTCTATCCCTAATTTTAAGCACATAAATGAGACTGCATTTATGTTTTAAGCCAATGTAGTCAATGGCACCTAAAGGCACGACAGTAAACTACCCTGGGGGACGCAGCCTCACGTCCCCAATGACATTATGGCTAGTAGCAGAGGTAGCGACGTAGTGAATGAATCAGACATTAGATGCAGATTGATTTTATTATAAAAATAAATGGTCTATTTATACAAAACAAAATAGCATAGCTAAGTCACAAAACAAAGTTCAATTATTGTGTAGATTACTGGAGCGCATTTAGAGGTACGAAATAGCAATTCAACACTGTAAGCTGATTGTATTTCCGTGTGCGTTTGCAAGCCAGAGCGGTGAACTTGGGTTTAGTAGGTCGCTTATGGTGTGAAATGTCAAGTTGCAGGTTTTGCTCCGGTCTTTAAACTCGATGCTTGCGAAACAAGATTGGTTTTTAATATTTTGTAAATGTGAACTGAAATTTGCCTGTTTAATTCAAGATTAAACACATCTAAATTAAACATAATAAACTGGCGAAATTATGAAGCAAAACTGGAGATTAAAACTGCTTGTTTATGAAATCAGAATTACATTTAGAACTTCTGACTAGATTTCGTAAATTTTTTATTAAAATTTATGTGTGTTTAATTCAAATTAAACACAGTGATACGATTTCGTACAAATATAAATAAAGGTTAAAGCTAACAGCTTATGCAGTAACTTAATTATAAAGAGGCTAATTAAAGCAAAAGGACGTACTCCCATATGATTTTGTGATGATCATATTATGAGCTAAAAAGTTTGACCAGCTGAAGGCTAGCCTTCCAAGAAATATTTTCTAACAAAGCGACCATATTAAACGAGATCATATTAAGTATTAGTGACCTATAGGGCTTAAGCGTAGTTAAATATTCAAAACAAAACTGTAACACAGCGTTATATTGGGTCGCATAAACAGCTACACATGTTTAACGTTTCTAATATAGTTTGTAGCATGCTTTTTTCTTAATACAAGCTCGTATGGAGTACGCAGCTGACAAAACTGAAAATTACGCATGAACAAACTTCATTATGCCTTTCCATATGCATTGTTGTGGACAAAAACTGTTTTAAGTTTTTTTTATCACAGCAGATTTTTCTAAAATTTAAATGGAGTGAAATTAAGTTTTTGTCAATGTTTGTACATATGGAAACGGGGTAAAATAATTCCTATTAAAGTATCAATACTGACAAAATCACAAACAAAGAATTAGTTAAAATAGTGCCCAAAAATATATAAAACACCAATGGCTATATTCATAATCGAGTGATTAAAGTGCAACTCACTAACGTGTTATTAAATTAAACGCAGCTATTAGCTTCATGCAATTTTAATGCGTACGAGAGAGATTTTTGAAGGTGTAATGTGTCACTTTATAGCTCGCCTAATGTCTTGTATGTCAGTTTAGCAAGCAGTGAAATCGTAGGTTGCCAAAATTTATAGAAATTATAATCATTATTTATGTATCAAGGGCGTAAAAGAGGCCAATATCCACTTATACATTAATATAAAACTAAATGTAGCATTAATTTATATAATATCGTTGCCAATAAAAACAGGGCAATTCTTACAGTTACTTTAGCAGAGTAGTAGTAAAGAGTACTATTGCCCTATTAAAGTTTGTTTCCTCTTTTTTTTTTAGATCCTGGGTGTTTCTATGAGTGGATTAAGCACCTGAAGGAGCAATTAATATTTGGTTAAGTTGTTTGATATACAAAAATATTTTATGGGTTGCCAAAATGATATAATATTTTTGTCATGTGACTGTTAACTTCTTTGCCGAAGTACATACCTAATAAAAGTTATTACTTCGACACGAAGTGTACGAAGTATTGAAATTCCCTCATATCGAAAACCACTCTGAGTCAAATATCTCTAAAATTCGAGCCAAATGACTAATGAACCCACTATATCAAATCTCCGTCTCGGCGGTGCGGATCTTTGGTGAAGATCCCAGCCCACTAGATCAATCCCCCGTATTGGGGGTGCCTAAACGTGCTGTGCGGGGATGTATGTTCGTATGTGTACACGATTCCGGTCTCCAGGAACCTTCCTGAAGTCTTGGATCGTTTTTATACGATAGGTCCTCCGAAAATGAAGGCAACATCAACTTTTGAGCTATGGTCGTTGGCAATAAAAATTTTTTTTTTGGTTTTTTTTTTTTTGATAAATAACTGGTTCATAGCATTTCATTGTATTGGCGAAACGGAGTGATGCTGAGTATCAAAGTATTCTTGGAAAGCACGGAAGGGCGCTTTTCTTGGGTGGGGGTTACCGTATATTTAATTGTTTATAATTACAGTGAATTACATGAAGTTTGAAGCAGATACCTTCCATAATTGAATTACCACTCTATATAACAATTAGTTTGAAGTAAAACCAAGAAACTAAATTTGTATTTTGGTAGTAAAAATAAGTTCAACACGATAAACTTTCAAATTTTAAACATATTCTGGAAAATCTACAGTGTTTTTTCATTTATAATTTATGAAATGTTTTAGTATACTGGTAATCCCCTCGCCTAAAATAATTTGTTTGCAATAAAGTGTATCCTGGAATGTCCACTATAGCATATTGCATATTTCCATTTAAAAAAGTCACCACAGCAATTAATGGTATCATTGCTGATCAGACAAAATACGAAGGTTATTTTCACACTTAAAAATTGATCCAATCGAAATAAAATTGCAATAAATTATTCAACAATGCTCGTAATAAATAAAGCTTTTCTTGCAACACTTGCATCATATAAATAATTGTATTAGAATAAATTTACCTAGGTTTTCTATTGGTTTTACGGTTTCTAAGCGCACTTAATAATAATAATAAAGATATTTATTAAACATGTAACAAAAATGTATAATTCCGAACTTAAAATTATATTTATACTATTAATCTGTACAACATGTTTCAAACAGAAAGATCTATGTAGCCGTTTTTCACTTTTCCCTGACAGTAAATTAATCGAAAACATTAACAAAGAATTATAGTAAAATAGTTTTTAACATTATTCACTACACATACAGGGTGGCCAAGATAAAAGGGGTCCCGTGTCCATACTGAAAGTGATATTGAGCGCTCGTGCGGGGTAACGTGATGTCCAGCGGCCATTTTGTGTTAACTGTGTATCGCTCCGTGTTGCGTTCAGTATGTTGTTATTCGTAATATTCTGTATTTACTACTTTTAAATAAAAATATAATATTAATTTACCTTTCTGTATTCACACGGGACCTCTTTTAGCTTGGCCACTCTGTAGAAACTTTTGAAAGCTGTTTTAAACTGACAAACATTGAGTTTACGAAATATTTCTAAACTAGCTGAAACCCGCGGCATATGCCGCATTTAAAATGTACGACAAATGTAATAACTTTTGTTGCACTAAAGACAGTTTTAAAAGCACGCTAGAGATTGGCAGTAAGGAAAAGTTCCAAAAAATATATTTTCAAATGGAAAGTCTCTGGAAAGGAAACGCAAGTCTCTGGAAGGCGTCCTAATTAATACGACGTTGTTGGATGCAGTAAAAAAAAATCAGGAAAGAATTAATACTCTTATGAGATTATATGTGAGAATTATTTGTGCCACCGAAATAATTTTCAGCTGCTTGCAATCTGTGTTTCTTTTCAGGTTTAAGCCGTTGAGGCGTTGAGCGTCATAAAAATATAAATGCGGTAACTCAAGTCTCCAGTTACGCCGTTACTGTTATTGTTAAATAACTCGATTAATTATTATTTCTTTGTCATTTTAAACTGGCATTATTATTATTATCTCTATAATAGCAACCATAAGTAACTGTTTATGATGTTTATATGCTAGCGAGTTGTTCTTAAATCGCTAGTGAATTAATAGTAGATTGTTCTACAAGTTAAGAAAAGTGAGAGTTTTCCGGCGAATGTAAAAGTTTTACGTGAGCATGGAAGAATAACTTTTCCAATGTGTTGAACATGCAATGTTTCCGTGTAATTGACAAAAATATCTTTTTAAATCATTTTGCTCAAAGTATGGAAGCGTAATGTTTACTGTACTGTATAAATACAGAGTCCGGCAACAAAGCGGGGGTGGAAGATATTTCTAAAACGATGAGAGTTACATGAATATTGTGTACATAAAAGTTGTAGGTACGAAAGTGGTGCACATTACTAAAATAGTTTTGATTATACAGGGTGTCGCAAAAAAGTATGGCGAATCAAACTTACTTTTTTTTAAATAGAATGCCCTATATTTGGGTAGCTTAAAAGTTTTGTATTGAAATACTCATCATTTTCAGATAAAGTTGTATGGGTCTAACTTCAACTGTTTTGGAGATATTAACGATTTTATGCAAAAAAATGCTGAACTTCAAGGCGACTGCTTTAAGCGACAGAAAACAATTGAATGAAGGAAAACGTTACCAAAAAATTATGATTTTTGTAAACTATCTTTCAAGTGTAAAATGGTGGATCTGGGTATTAATGTTATATAGGGTGCTCAATATTTGCAAATTTAATAATTTCGATTATTTTTCAAATGGAACGCCCTGTATATTTTTGTATTTTTGAAGAGCCCTTTTAATGAGCTTTCTTTTGATATGTTACTTCATACTTCCAAGTTCAACTGTTTTTCAGATATGCCTGTTTGAACATAAAAACAATTTAAACCCCTTAAGATGCTTTATTTCAAGGGATAAAAACAAACGCCCTTAGAATAGTGATTTAAACGCATGATCTCTCTAAAAATAAAAGCACAAAATCCAGGTTTAGAAAATATAAATTCAGTCAGTGTTGATACAGGAAATTATAAACACGAAAAAAAACGATAAATGCAGGAATAAATTAATTCCACGGTCAAATTAAATCAGATAAAAAAAAAGCCAATACACCAAAAAAAGCTTATACGTAATTACACTAAATGTTCAGATAGTTCTCCTTTCCTGCTCTGAGTATTAAAGCTGTACAGAGAATTCATAATCTGCAAATATAATTAGTTTGATTTATTTAAATGGAACACCCTGTATATCCCTGTATTTTTAAAAAGTACTTTTAATGAGCTTTCTTCTTCCACTTCATTTCCTATCTCAAAATTCGGTCGTATTGGTTATTTCTAGTTTTGAGTTCTGGTTCAATTTTTGTATTTTAAGCTTGGTTTTATCTTTTGTTTGAAGAATTCAAGTGTTTAAATCACTATTTTAAAGGCGTTTGTTTTTTATCCCTTGAAATAAAGCATCTTAAGGGGTTTAAATTGTTTTTTATGTTTAAACTCGCATATCTGAAAAACAGTTGGAACTTAAGAGGTATGAAGTAACATATCAAAAGAAAGTTCATTAAAAGAGCTCTTCAGAAATACAAAAATATATAGGGCGTTCCATTTGAAAAAAAATCTAAATTAAATTTGCAAATATTGAGCACTCTGTATAACATTAATACCCAGATCCACCATTTTACACTTGAAAGATAGTTTACAAAAATCATAATTTTTTGGTAACGTTTTCCTTCATTCAATTGTTTTCTGTCGCTTACAGCAGCCGCCTGAAGTTCCGCAATTTTTTGCATAAAATTGTTAATATCTCCAAAACAGTTGACGTTAGACCCATACAACTTTATATGAAAATGAAGAGTATTTCAATACAAAACTTTTAAGCTACCTAATTATACGGCATTCTATTTAAAAAAAGGTAACTTTGATCCGCCACACTTTTTTGAGACACCCTGTATAATAAAAACTATTTTAGTAATATGCACCACCTTAGTACCTACAACTTTTATATACACAATATTTATGCAACTCTCATAGTTTTAGATATATCTTACACCCCCGCTTCGTTGCCGGACCCTGTATAAATTAACCATTATACATTATAGAATAGAGCTTACTTGAAAATGGATGAATCTGTTATTAATTCATTTAGTTCATTTTTAGGTGAAATCAATATGATTTTGAGCAGTTATGAAAAATATCGAAAAGTCACTTTTTTTAATGTCACCAATGGCAATGTGAAAAAATAATACATTATAAGAAAAAGAAAAGCATAATTTTTCCCAAGATGTGAGTTTGCAGCTCAAGGGCGATGCCAAGCACTACAAATACACAGAGGGAAAAATGGTGTTCTGCCCTGCCGTGTATATACAATGTTTTCAACCGCCAGGGTCAGAACCATAAGAAACATATTTTTCGACGACTGACATCGAAAGTAGATTTTTCTCACTGTCATTTGACAACAGAAAGTTGACATTTGCCGCTGAGCGTGCGTTTTCATCACTTTGCCGCTCGCAATGGTGTCCAAAAAAGTGGCATTTTTGGTACGCAAATGCGTCCGTAAAATCACATTTTATAGTGAGGCCGAATATCCCTCGACCGCTGGCGTCGGGCTGTTCCCAAGCAACGTGCTTTTGAAACCTGCAATAAAATTATTGCGTAATTATCACTGTCCTTGGGATATTATAGCTGATAAGTACCGCATTTTTTTCATCTGAAAATCATAGTTACAGTGCAGATATCGATTTGTTACTTATCTAAAATGATTGGAATTTTGTACCAATTCCAACGATACCAATAACTCAATTTCGATTTTTTTGTAGATACCGCCTTCTTGCTTATGACGGCAGTATTGAGCTATACATATTTCAAACTAAATTAATCTTAATAGTAATATACGTTATGAGACCGGAAAGTAGTGTTTTGCAGGTCGAACCAAGTAGATTCCAAACTTGGGGAGCTCACGGTTTTCTGTATTTCTTAGGTAATCTTCAAAATGTCGCTATAATAAAGGAAACAAATTGTTATTCTTCATGTATCGGCATACCTGAAAATCAGCACGTATGCAGGTTTATTACCGACATCGTGGTACAACGCCAACTCTTTTTACTGCAACGTTTCATGCTCTCAAAGAAAGTAGATGTCTTCCAAGCGTTAGCATTCAGGATGTTGCTGAGCAGCAGTTGTTGAATTATAGCTTAATGGTTTTCTGTATTTCTTAGGTAATCTTCAAAATGTCGCTATAATAAAGGAAACAAATTTTTATTCCTCGTATAATCCTTCGTTGATCGGCATACCTGAAAATCAGCCCGTATGCAGGGTACAACGCCAACTATGTGGTATATTTGCAGCGCAATCAAAGCGATGCACAACAATTTGCAAAAGTTTCGTAGTCAAAATAATGTATAGGTTATGTGTAAACATCAGAGTCAAAGACACATTTAATACGCTCAAAAAGTACGGCTTCAATATTTCCTTGCTTCGGCCGTTGGTTGCATTCAGTAACTCTCATTATTATTAACCAAAATTCACTTGCCTTTGAAGCTGTGTCAACAGTTTTGAAAAAACACAGGTAATATGTATAATAAATAATTGTTTTCTGTGATAATATCGCTATTAAAAGTTAAGGGAAGTTTGTTTACAAAAACCCGAAAATAGAAATAAACGAATGCAACCGTGGTACTTTTAGTTGTGTAAACACGGCTTTTAGTTTTCTGCATTATTATAAGTGATAAGTATTTACAAATTTCGGGCCAGTATACTCAAAACAACTTTCAAATTTAGAGGTTCTGTGCTGAGGCACTATGTATCGATCCGAATATCTTAATAGTTATTTACATCGCATGTTTTTATTTGTACATACATATAAAACCAGTTAGTTTTTTGCATTTTGAAATGCTTGTTATATTTGGCGTTACATTAATATATTTAATTGTTAGGTTTTGTTCTCCTTTCTGTAATTTAGCTCCATATTTTTTGTTTGTTTATTATTTGTGTTTACAATGATAATGTCCAAACATTTTTCTAACCAAACCCTGTGCTTGCACTATTTATTGTACCGGGTGGCCATAAATATCTGAGATCCTGGTAGCCATGGAATTAGCTACTTATAAATGTTGGTTAGCATTATATTTCAATTACTATATTAAGTATTGGTATGAAATGTAATAAATGCAAATAAGAGGAAGGGAATGTGCCCCGGATTCTGCAGGTTAGCCTACGACTCGATTATAAAAATCTCCTGTTCTAACTCCAATACTTATTGCAATCTGTAATAATTCTTGACAGATAGGAATTTTAGTTGTGATGACATTAATTACATTTAGTTTAGTTGGATTCATCACTTTAATAAAGCGCTGTTGATTCCAAAGGTAATGTGATATCAGATATTTATGGCCACCCGGTATATGTATTGTAATAGTTACACACAATGTTATTCTTAAAGCCTTACGTTGCGACGTCTAATTATGCACTGATCGACTATACTACAATATAAGTTGGATATGTAATTATTTTACATTACGACAATTATTTGATATTCTTTATATGTCACATTTGACTACAAATTCTATTTTAGTTTTAAATAAATTCTCAATTAAGATGAATTCAAGTATTTCTGATGCCCTTTAATATGAATCGTTAATATTAAGTTATTAAATATTTCTAGCTCAGTAGAACAGGATTACTCCCAAAACAAGTCGTTTTACGCAAAATCAAGACGGTTTATTATTTCTGAAAAATTATTTGTTTAATGAAAACTTATGTTAAATATTTGTGACAACCCCAATGAACGTCAGTGTCACTTCAAATTATGTAGAGTCATGCTCACATAAATCTAGTAAAAACATATTTGTTTTGCCGAGGAGATTCAGAGCTGTAGTTGACGCAAATCGTGGGGCAATAAAATATTAGTTGCCTTTATTTCTTTTATTTTGTACTCAAGGAAGAGTAAGTTGTACAACAAATAATTTTAGATAATTGCGTTACTAGATCTAAATTGCTTGTACTAGCTTTATGTGAGCATTACTGTACATGGAATCAAGCCTTGCAATCCATAGGATTATGGCTTCTTGACTATTTCCTTCCATTTTTTCCTGTCTACATGCATTTTTCCAATTTTCTACCTTCATCACTTTTAAATCCTCTTCGATGTTATCCCACCATGTTATTCTTGGCCTCCCTCGTCCTCGTTGTTGACGTGGTTTCCAGTGTGTTATTCTTTTTATTATATCTGTTGGTGTCCTTCTCATGATGTGCCCTAACCATTTTAGACGTTGTGCTTTTATATGTCTTATTATATTTTCTCCTTCTAATACTTCTTCTATCTCCTGATTTGTCTTTGCCCTTCTTTCTCCCTCTTCTGTCACCTTTGGCCCTAGTATTGTCCTTACTATCCTTCTTTCTAATTTTTTCAGCTGGTCTTCCTCCAGTTTAGTTAGTGCAATCGTCTCTGTTGCATATGTGATGGTTGGTCTTATCAATGTCTTGTAGATTGTTATTTGGGTTGCTTTAGTTAGGTTTTTGTTTCTTAGCAGTGGTTTGTTGATACTGTACGATTTGATTACTTTCTGGATCCTTTCTTTTACTCTTTCCCTTCCATTTCCTATTAGTACTCCTAGATAGCTGAATGATGTGACATTTTCGAAGGTGTGGTTATGTATTTTTAACGGTCTATCTGTGGTATTATTTCTTCCGTAGTTCATGTATTTTGTTTTTTGTTCATTTATCTGTAAGCCTAGCTTTATTGCTTCTTTGTTCAGTCTTTGCATTGCATCTATTAGATCCTCCTTTGTCTTGGCTACTATTGCTAAGTCATCTGCGTACGCTATAGTTTGAAATTGATGTGTTATAATATTTTTGTTTAGTTTTGCTTTGCAGATAATGCTTTCTAGTGCCAAGTTGAAGAGCGTCGGGGATAGGGCGTCTCCTTGTTTTACTCCTACATTTACGTTGAACTCTTCCGTTTTTGTACCTTGGAACTGTACTTTTGCTTTTGTATTTTTGAGACATATTTCTACTAGTTGTATTATTTTTACTGGTATTCCAAAAAGTTTCAATTCCTGTATCAGTAGCTTTCTGTTTACTTTGTCAAAAGCATTTTTGAAGTCGATAAAGATTATGTGTAAGTTTCTGTCATATTCCCAAGCTTTTTGACAAATTTGCTCTAACACGTGTATTGCGTTGACCGTGGATCTGCCCGGCCTAAATCCGTTCTGGTAGTCGCCCAATATTGTTTCTGTGTGTGTTTTTAGTTTTTTATTGAGTATGGTAGAGAACAGTTTATACGTTGTATTCAGGAGTGTTATGGCCCTATAGTTTGCACAATCTTCTTTGTCACCTTTTTTGTGTATGGGTTGTATTATCCCAATATTCCAGTCTGTTGGCAGTTCGTTTTGTTCCCATATTTGTTCAATTAATGTGTGTATTTTTTTGTGTAATTGCTGTCCACCATATTTCAGCAGTTCATCTCTTATGCCATCTTCTCCTGGTGCCTTATTATTCTTCATTTGGTTTATCTCTTGCTGGACCTCTTCTAGGGATGGTGCATTTGTTTCTTTGTTTCTTTGTTCTTCTGTTTCGCTATCGTCTGTTGTTTGATCCTTTATTGTGTTGTTAACCTCTGTGTATAATGTCGTAGTGTAGTGTTCTGTCCATATTTTATTTAGTTGTTGTGGCTTGTTTTCTAGTAATCCCTTTTTATTTTTGATTCCTCTTATTTTTATTTTTGGTTTGTTTTTAGTCGCCTTTATCTTGTTGTAGAATTGCCCTATTTTATGGTTCTTTCTATCCTCTTCTATGTCCCTTAGCTTTTCGTCTATCCACTCGTTTTTCTTTGTTCTCATTATTGTTGTTGCACTATTTCTTGCTCTTTTGTATGCTTCTCTGTCTTGCTCTTCATTTGTGCCAATCCATTTCAATCTTGCTGTATTTTTCTTGCTAGTTGCGTCCTCGCATTCTTTATCGTACCATTCTTTTAATTGTTTCTGCTTTTGTTCTTGTTTTAAGGTCTGTGTTGCTATTTTAATTATTTTTTCCTTTATATTTTGCCATAATTCTTAGATTTCCGTTGGTGTCACTTCTTTAAATTCTTCGCATATTTGTTTTTCGAATTCTTGTCTGATATTGTCTTGCTGTAGATTTTCCACGTTCCAATATTCTGTTTTTTTTATGTCGGGTTTGCCTATTTGTTGTTGCTGCATAGTCGCCTTTCATTATGACCAGGTAGTGATTGGAATCTCCATTGGCCCCTCTATAAGTTCTAGTATCTATTGTTTTTTTGTTTATCCCCTCTGTCGCCATTATATGGTCTATTTGGTTCTCACTGCCTGTCGGATGTCTCCATGTGACCTTGTGTTTTCTTGGGTGTTCGAATTTTGTCGTTAGTATTGTCATGCCCATTGCTTCGGCTAGTTGGCATGACCTGTGCCCGTTATCATTACTCACTTCGTGTATCGTGCCTCTGCCATTGCCTACTTATTTTTTTAGATATTGTTCCTTACCTATCTGGGTGTTTAGATCTCCTAATATTATTATTTCATCTCTCTTTGGTATATCTTCACAGGTTTTCCATATCAGATCGTAGAAATTATCTTTATCTTTCACTTCTGCTGTTTCTGTGGGTGCATATACATTAATTAATGTGGTGTTTGTCTTTCCCATCTTTACTCTTAGGGTTGCTATTCTTCCATCAATTGGTGTGAAGTTGATAATGTTGTTTCTCATTCTGCTGGTTATGAAGAAGCCTACTCCATTTCTTCCAGTTTTCTTTTCTCCACTGTAAAGAAAGCTGTAGCCTTCTTTCGTGATCTCTCCTGCCCCTTCCCATCTTACTTCTTGAATTGCCGCTATATGTATTTTGTAATTTTGGGTTTCCTTTGCGATTTCTTCCATTTTTCCCGGTCTGAGCATCGTTTTCACATTCCAAGTTGCCAATCTTATATCTTCATACTTTCTTCCTTTTATTTTCTTTTTGTGATTTTGTATTTTTTTTTGTTTTTTTGATGTGCCTTCTCATTGTCCATAGACTTTTCTTCCGTCGTCATCAGTGGGGTTGCCGAGCTTGTTGGTTGCTATATTTTTTGTATGTGATCCTTTGAGTTTCCCTGTTCCTGGGTTTTTTGTGTGATTGGTGCTAGTAGCTGTTGGATCAGTTTGTCTGTTTTTTTTTCGTTTATATTCTTTGAGTCCCCTTTCTTGATTCCTTGTTCTTCGGTGCTCTTCATCTGGTTTCTGGTGAACGTCCTCGTTTTAAAACTTTCGTCTGTCTTTTCTGGGTAAGTTTTTTTGTGGCTTCTGTTTTCTATGTTTTCTGGAGACCTTTGGCTCGCTGTTCTGGTTTTTGTTGCTTTGTCTATGTTTACTTTCTCCTGCTGATCTTGCGCTCCTAGGTTTTCTTCGGTGTATATTACCTCGTTTATCACGAGTTTTGTTCCCCTTAATTTTGCATTATATCCTTTTTCTCTTGCCTGTATTAACTGTTTCTTCAGCGTTTTCCCCTTCTCGAGTTCTTCTTTGTTATACACCTCTGATATTTTCAAATTTGTGTCTTTCAGTTTATAACTCTTGCTCAGGATCTCATATTTTTTTGTTTCTGTTGTTAATTGCATCAGTATTGGTCTAGTTTTGCCCTCTTCATATTTTCCCAACCTTCTGGAGAAATTAATTTGGAATTCCGGTTCTATCGTCACCTGCATCCTGTTACACACGTTTCTTATTTTATGGATTCTTGTTTCGTGTTTTTCTTCCGCTTCGTCCGTTATTCCATAGTATATTTTGCTTTTCCTGTCACTTCCCCCTTGTAATGTCTTTATCTGTAGCTGTAGATTTTTAATTTTTTCTTTCATTTCTTGGTTCTCGTTTTCTAAGGTCGCTATTTTTTCATTCCTTGTATCGATTTTCTTTTCTATTTTGACTAGGTGCTTTGTGATTGCTTTTAGCATTGTTTTCGTGTCCAGCTCTTCCTCGTCGCTTTCCTCTGAGAACAACTGGTTGTTTTCTTCATCACTCGCCATCTTTTGGTTGCTTGGGTTTACTTGTATTCGATTATCGTCTAAATTGCCGTAGATTTATTCGGAACCGCGAATTTATTCCGTCCCGCAATATTACTCGCTACGGTCCTGGATTACTCGCCCTCTTTTGGTGACTTGGTTTGACATTTATTCGTTTACCGCCTAAATTGCCGTAGTTTTATTCGAAACCGCGCACTTATTCCTTCCCGCAGTTTTGCTCGGTCCTGGGTCACTCGACCTCCTTTGGTGGCTTGGTTTTATTTTTATTCGATTACCGCCTAAATTGCCGTAGTTTAATTCGAGACCGTAAATTTATTCCGTCCCGCGATTTTACTCGTTACGGTCCTGGCTTCCCGCGCTCATTTAAATATTCACTTTGTCTGACGCGCGTTGCGCCGGCGCGCCGGTCACGTCCGGCTGGCGAGTTGTTTGTTATTGGCGGTTGGAGTTTTCCTAGATATTAGTTAAAATTGTTCCTACCTTGTTAATTCCGGTTTTGTGTATTACTTATCTGCGATTGTCCTCCACTTTTGTTTAGAATACGTTTTAAAATCTACCTTATTTAGCGTATAAATCGGGTTTAAACGCAGAGCTCACTTTACCACTTGCTTTCATTCTTTATGCCAGGACCGGCTCCACTGTACATGGAATATTAATCGCAAATACCTTCTTGTTACACTACCCGTCATTCAAAAAACATGAAATAGTAAGTAGTCCTTGTATTAATTACCATACTTCACTCATTTACTTTTATTTTCGTTTGCGCAATAAATATCTGTGCCTGCAGCTTGTCCAAAAAATTTAAACCGCCTTTTCAAAGACCAAAATGTATACCAACTTCCGAGTAACCTCAGTACAAGCCCATCCTACTGTCAAGAACTGCAAACACCCTTGGAAGATGCCTCCTTCCAATTCTCAATCAGCATACAATTCAGCAACACGAACCTCGACAAAATACTCCAGCAGTGAACACACTATCCCTTCCAAATAAATATTGACAATCCAAATCATGCAAATCCCTATCTGTCAGAAACCACAGGATGTCACCTCAACTTGTGCCAATCTCAAAACGTCACTCCAACAAAAGTTCAGCAAGGTTCAACTCCGTCAGATGGAAACCACTTTCAATTCCCAAGATTTTCACTCCAAAAATCCTGCCGTGTTTTATTTCCAGTAAATACCGTTTAAGCCAATAGCCTGTAGTATTTTAAATTTTGTTCTTCCTACCATACACATCTTCTCCATATCTTCATTATATTCTTCTTATTTTTAAAATTTACACTTCTTTTCTCGATAATTTAATTATAATTAAACCCTTCATATACCAAAATAGATTAAGAAATCATATTAGAAAAGGGTTTATTTTCAAAATTTCAGCTTCTTACAAAATTATTACATGTTTTCTATTAAAATTTTATATTGTGTACATAAAATTAATATTTCCTTAGTGATATCGTTTTTGCGTATTTGCTATTAATCTACCACTCTATTTCAGATAACTTTTAAATCATTTTAGAACCTTCTGTTTCTTATTTTTTATTGTTCAACTGAATTCAAATTCTTCCATTATTTTACAAAATACATGTTAATAAATCAAATCTGATATCCTATTATTATATCCAAATTCATGCCTGTAAATTTAATAGTAATAGTAGATTATATTATAAGTGAGAGAAATGCATCATTATTTGCGAGTGAGAATTTTGAATCGCGAGTGCCCCCAGCACAAGCGATACAATTTCTCACGAGCTTATAATGGCATTTCGCTCACGTGTGATATACGACGTTTTATCTTACAGTAGCAGCTATTACCATACATTATACAACTGTTTTCAGTGACTAAAATGAAGTTTTATTCACATGTGAGTTTTCATTATTTATACTACTGCATTGTTGGTAGCACTGTCAAGCTATGTCAAATTCGTAATTTTCAGGTTAAGTTTTGCATCAGTTTGTGTCAAATAACAAACAAAATCTAACCTACGAACCTCAAATTTGACATAGACTGACAATACACTTCAGTACTGCCAATACACTTCAGTACTGTCAAACGTATGTCACAAATCATAGGCGACTAATTATAAATTTATTTCGCGACATATTCTGAGTGCGCAAACTATTTAGGCATAAGAATTGCTACTGTAAGATAAAACGTCGTATATCACACGTGAGCGAAATGCCATTATAAGCTTGTGAGAAATTGTATTGCTCGTGCTGGGGCACTCGCGATTCAAAATTCTCACTCGCAAATAATGATGCATTTCTCTCACTTATAATATAATCTACTATTAATAAATTTTTTTATATAATATCAAATCCTTGTCTTGCATTAATAAATTAACTTAATCTTCTTATATGCAATCCATTACAGTATGCACCAGTGCAAACTGCAGGACTTAAAAATGTTTTTTAGAATGAAATATCAAAACTAAGCACAGGTTAACTTATAAAATTTAACGCAACCATTTGGGCTTTGATTTGTTTGTCATATGAGGTCTATTTGTAATCAGTATTTGTTTTTTACAAGAACGTAACAAAATATGAAAGAGCTCTTAAAAATTAAATAAAAATATTACTGTTCAATGCTCAATGCAGCCATATTGCTAATTTTATCGGAGATTAATGATAATCTTTGTTGTAGGTGTGAACATATTTAAATTCCATTCACTGACGTACCTACTATTCGGAGAAATTCCGATGTCAACAAACATAATGAACATCAAACAAGAAACTACAGATGGTATATCTTGTAGTTCTAAAGGAACAGAATCGTGCATATCGCAGAACATGGATAACAATGGAAGTGCTGATAAGTTATACTTCAAACAAGAAAACATTGAAAGTACTAATTTAGTTACAAATATAAGGACTTATACAAAAGAAAGACCTCATACTTGCTCTATTTGTGAGTATAAAGCAAAATGTAAAAGTCAATTAGTTGTGCATATGAAGACTCATACGGGAGAAAAACCTTACACTTGTGTTTGTGGATACCAAGCAACAGAAAGAAGTAATTTAGTTAGACATATGAGGACACACACCGAAGAAACACCTTATAGTTGCTCTGTTTGTGAATACAAAGCAACACGTAAAAGTCATTTAGTTGCACATATTAGGACTCATATGGGAGAAAAACCCTACAGTTGTTGTATTTGTGAATTCAAAGCAAAACAGAGAAGTAATTTAGTTGCACATATGCGGACACATACTGGAGAAACACCTTATAGTTGCTCTATTTGTGAATTCAAAGCAAAACACAAAAGTAATTTAGTTGCACATATTAGGACACATACTGGAGAAACACCTTATAGTTGCTCTATTTGTGAATTCAAAGCAAAACACAAAAGTAATTTAGTTGCACATATTAGGACACATACTGGGGAAACGCCATATAGTTGCTCTATTTGTGAATTCAAAGCACAACGTAAAAGTGATTTAGTTGGACATATGAGGACACATACTGGAAAAACACCTTATAGTTGCTCTGTTTGTGAATATCAAGCAACATGTAAAAGTCATTTAGTTGCACATGTGAGGACTCATACGGGAGAAAAACCTTATAGTTGTAGTGTTTGTGAATACCAAGCCACAGAAAAAAGTAGTTTAGTTAAACATATGAGGACACACACCGGAGAAACACCTTATAGTTGCTCTGTTTGTGAATATCAAGCAGCACGTAAAAGTCATTTAGTTGCACATATGAGGACTCATACGGGAGAAAAACCTTACAAATGTGGTGTTTGTGAATACCAAGCCACAGAAAAAAGTACTTTAGCTAAACATATGAGGATACACACCGGAGAAAAACCTTATAGTTGTAGTGTTTGTGAATACCAAGCCACAGAAAAAAGTAGTTTAGTTAAACATATGAGGACACACACCGGAGAAACACCTTATAGTTGCTCTGTTTGTGAATATCAAGCAGCACGTAAAAGTCATTTAGTTGCACATATGCGGACACATACTGGAGAAACACCTTATAGTTGCTCTATTTGTGAATTCAAAGCAAAACAGAGAAGTCATTTAGTTGCACATATGAGGACTCATACAGGAGAAAAACCCTACAGTTGTTGTATTTGTGAATTCAAAGCAAAACAGAGAAGTAATTTAGTTGCACATATGCGGACACATACTGGAGAAACACCTTATAGTTGCTCTATTTGTGAATTCAAAGCAAAACACAAAAGTAATTTAGTTGCACATATTAGGACACATACTGGGGAAACGCCATATAGTTGCTCTATTTGTGAATTAAAAGCACAACGTAAAAGTGATTTAGTTGGACATATGGAGGACACATACTGGAAAAACACCTTATAGTTGCTCTGTTTGTGAATATCAAGCAACATGTAAAAGTCATTTAGTTGCACATGTGAGGACTCATACGGGAGAAAAACCTTATAGTTGTAGTGTTAGTGAATACCAAGCCACAGAAAAAAGTATTTTAGTTAAACATATGAGGACACACACCGGAGAAACACCTTATAGTTGCTCTGTTTGTGAATATCAAGCAGCACGTAAAAGTCATTTAGTTGCACATATGAGGACTCATACGGGAGAAAAACCTTACAAATGTGGTGTTTGTGAATACCAAGTCACAGAAAAAAGTACTTTAGCTAAACATATGAGGACACACACCGGAGAAAAACCTTATAGTTGTAGTGTTTGTGAATTCAAAGCAAAACAGAAAATTCATTTAGTTACACACATATGAGAACACATATAGGCTAATAATAGTTGCTTTGTTTTTTAATTCATTGCAATACAAAAATGTAGTTTAGTTAGACAGAAAATGAACATACATTCTAGAGGGGAACCTTAACAGTTGCTCTACGGGTGAAAATGGAACAGCAAAGAAATTTAGTTCAGTTATATACAGGGTGTTTTCAAATGAAGTAACCTAAATGATACAAGTGAATCATTGAGTTGAAGCAAGAAGATTAAGCCAAACATACCTTATTACAAAGTTGTATCACTGATAACTTACAGCTCCTTAAAGATCAAGAAGAAAAGACATTTAGTCATTTATCAAGGATGCCTTGACACAAGTATTTATTTATATTTGGCATATTATGTGACTGCGTATTGTTCAATAACAGACCCTCATAATGGTTTGGAAATTAATGCACAACATTGTTGCAGCTGTTTCATTAAAATTGTTAGGAATAGAAGTTTATCTAAGAAACAAGAAATTGTTTTATCAGAAAAAAGTATTTATAATGTTGTATTGTGCTTACTGTTATACACTTCAGTACACTTCGTAATATGCAATATCAAAATCGTCTGTTTTTCTTAAAATCATGAAAACTTGCTGTGAGAGGTAGTGTTTTCAAATCCTGGGACAAAAAGCGTTTTCAGGACTTACGAGCTAAATTTCAAGTCCCGGGACTAGTCCTGAAGATTTCAAATGGTCCCGAAAGGAAATAATGTTCAGGTGTTCTTTCCGAATGTAAATTTCAAAGAAAAACGAGTGTTTTAAGTTATATAAAGTATTTCTGTGCTCGTAATGAGCTGCGTTGGTACTCGTTGACAACTTCATTACTTGTGTCTGGTACTAAAAATGTCTGTCACTCTTTATCTTTTGCTTTTACGTCAACTGCAAAGTGCTTGTGTAATCCTTTTGTCAAGCTGTCTCTGGTTATGATAATTTTCTTGGGACAAACTTTACATTTTGCCAATTGTTTATCTTTCGATATATAAAAGTGTTAACCATATTGACTTCAAATCGTTATTTTTTTTATGTAGAATTAAGGTAGGTTGGGAATCGGACTTGATCCTAATTCTAAAGCTTTAGCAGACGAGTAACAAACACCTCTAAAACCTAAAAATATAAATTATTTAGCTTTTTCGCACATCATTTCAAAAGGTTACAAATTCAGTTTCTTTATTACGACGTATGCACACGATAACGCATAAAATGTATCTAAATCCAACAAAAGAGCCAAACTAATACATAAATAAAAGAACACTTGTAAATGTGGCTGAAACAACACAGGTTTAATTCTAACCTACCGAAAACAATACCTCTTCTGTCTACACAAAATGTAAATAATGCAGAATGTGCTTGCGTCTTTATATGGACTCGCTCTCTAACAGTCGCTTATTCATTTAAATAGGCGTGCCCACTAAAGTAAGGCATTATGTACTTATATCATAAATAGCTATTATGTAAAAACATAAATACATGATGCAATGCATTTTGCTGATTAACTGTTATAATATATTGGGATTTCTAGTACATATTTTTGTATAATCAAATTATTGTCCATTAAAATGTTCTAACATAACTAACCTCTTTAGGAGGATGCAAAGTTTTTATGTTTTGATGCACCCTATAACATCTCTAAGTGTAGCCTTAAGAGTTAATAGATAGTGGCGCTGCCATCAATTTCTCATTTAATTTAAAAGTGCAAGTTAATATCTGTTAATCTTGGACTCACGTACCCCACTTTGGATACCACTACACTTGTGGATATTCAAAACAGCTTTGAGATTTTTGATGTCTCAAAATGTGTGTAGAAATTGTGACAGTTACATTGAATAATAGTAGTTTATTTATCTAGATCGAAAAGTGGCATTTTAAGGACGAGAAAGCAGCCGAGGACGGAATTACTTGGGAGGACTTTTAAAAACACTTTTCGTTCGTGGTGAATGCAACGTTTTATTTCATACTGCAAGTTTAATGAATTTTAAATAAAAAGTTGTAAATTATTTCAAATTTCATATCAGCAACTGACGTATTATTTTAAAGTACAGTCGTGTGCAAATAAATCTGGGACAGTGTTTTTTTCACATGCAGATTCAGTTAAGAATTGAAGAATATCTCCATGGATTTCCTGCTATCAGAAAGAGTTACATTAAACTTTAACAGGTACTGAAACCCGTAACTCTCTCTGATAAGAGGAAATCCATGGAAATATTCTTCAAATTCTTAACTGAATCTGCATGTGAAAAAAACACTGTCCCAGATTTATTTGCACACACTGTACTTGAACTTTAAAATTTTACTTTAAAGTACTAGGATTTTAATGTTCCATTTTTTGTACCATATATAATCCAAAAAATTTCATTTTTGACATCAGTATGAAATAAATTGTTTAATGTCATTGTAATTTATACCAAAGATTAAACCTGTAATTTCCTTCATTAATGGGTGCCATCTTAAGAAATCCATTTTATTTATCATAGTAAGCATGATACAACATTAAGAATAAATATTTCTGACAAATAAATTTTTTTACTTCGTGTTGAAACTAATTAACCTGAAAAATAACTATTTCCCAAAAGTACTCGGATCTTTCGAAAATTTTGTGTAGCACCATAATTTTACATTTTCGACCACTTCCTAATGATTTTTGCCCATTTAGAACAGGAAAGGCACTTTCCTGAATTATCTACTGTCACAGCCTCCTTGATTTGAAAACATCGAAAATATTCTTAAAATTAGTTTCAAGCCAAGCAAGGCTTAAATCTACAAATATGTAATTGAAATTTAATAGTATATTATGATACTAGTGTATAAGTACGCCTTTAAAGCACATGCGACGAGTTTAAGAGCACGATGCAAAGCAGAGTGCTTTTAACGTCGCTAGTGCTTTAATGGCACTTATACATGTGTATCATTCGCTATTTTTTCTACGATCGTAACAAAAATATAAAAACTTAGTTCGATGACACTTTTTCCGTCACATTGTGTTAGATATCCTCGGTTATGTTGACATTCAAATTTACGGCAAAGTGTGTTTTAAAATATTATTAAAACGCGCCACCAATGGCAACGTACAAGAAAACGTAATTCAGGCGCTAATATTAAGAGTGCTATAAACATCACTTTTGACACTAGAAACTGTGCAAAAAGTGATCATTTTGACACGATCGTAGAAAAAAAATGTTATACAAATTATATTATATTGATATATTATAATACAAATATTGTTGTAAATATTACGGTTCCAGGGGAAGAACAATGTTTTCCTGATCCGTTACCCTTTGATTGTACTTTAATAAAGCATTATTATATTATTATTATTATATATCTCTTGTTACATCAATCTGTGGATACACTGTATGTAAACGATTATGGTCCTTTCGTTAAGTACGTTAAGTGACGGTCATTCTGTTAATGGAAATAAAAGCAGTTCACGCTGAGTGTTCTGTGATTGTACATATACACATATTCAATCCTACATTACTCTGTAATATTTATTTTCCACAGAAATCCAAGCTTCTAATAACAGAACTAGGATGTCTATGTACTTTATTATAGATGTGGATTCGTCTCTCAAGAAGTTTGCATCATGTGGATTTTTTATTAGTTCGTTTAAGAGAAATCTAACTGTGACGGTTATTTATGCTTGTTTAAATAGTGGAAACAACCATATTTAATTGAGCACGGTATATAGTAATTACAATATAGATTTGTACATAAATAACTATAAAAAAACATTGCTCTTGCAAAGTAAAAACATATTAACAGCTACATGTAGTAGGGCTGACCGAAGCACAGTAATATTTGTACAATAATGTCTGTTTCAGTTTTATAAGTAAGTGGCTCCATCTATGAGAGGTAAGCTAAAATTCCAATTAATGTGTGCTTCTAGTCTTACCATTAGCAGTCTGTTGGTTTTAATAGTGGTTGCTTGTGTTAGAGTGCACATACAGTGTGTCTCACTTTTCAACTTGACACCACCCCTGTAACGTCGTTATTTATTTTTTATTATACCTGATTCAGAATCGCCGTTTAAAGCACGCCTGAGCGTGCGAATACAGGCGATTAAAGCTCGCCGAGCTTTAAAGGTTGTCAAGCAAACGACTGAATGCAACAACAGACATGGACGCTACAAAAACGTAAATAATTCTCGTAACTATAGTAGCAATATTATTATGCCCTTTCGATTTATCACGACAAAAATTATTTCTAAGTTTTTAGTGCGTAATTTATTTCCAGTATTGGAGGTATAATAAAAAATAGCGTAAAGTATTCGTGGATAACTGGTCTTTAAAACTCGCGCGTGTTTTAAAGACCTTGTTATCCACTCATACTTTAATATACTATTCTACATACATACATACATACATTATCAGCTCCTCATCTACCGACAGGTGTAGAGGTATATATTTTAGATGATCCTCTAACAGTTCAAGAAGCTTTGTCGAGGCCTGATGGAAATAAGTGGAGGCAAGCAATGTTGGAAGAAATTGAAAGTTTTGAAGAAAATCAAGCATGGGATTTAACAGATTTGCCAGAAAATGGAAAAGTGGTAAAGTGTAAGTGGGTGTTTAAACGGAAGCGTGACAGTGAAAATCAAGTGCGGTACGAAGCACGTCTCGTAGCTAAAGGGTTCACGCAGAGGGCAGGTATCGACTATGATAAAACTTTTGCTCCAGTAATGCGACACTCAACTTTACGTTTGCTGATAGGTTTATCTGTTAAATGGGGTCTAAAAATTACGCATTTTGATGTCACAACAGCTTTTTTGAACGGACATTTAGAACAAAATATGTATATGGAACAACCGGAAGGTATTTTTAATGCAGGTAGAGAACAACAGGTATGCAAATTAAAGAGAGAAATTTATGGGCTTAAACAGACTTCAAGAGCTTGGAATAAACGTGTTGACGAGGTTTTATTAGGTTTAGGTTATAAACAGTCAGATTCCGAGCCTTGTGTTTATGTTAAAAGAAATAATGATTTAATTACTGTTGTAGCTTTGTATGTCAACGACTTCTTTGTGTTTTCTAACGATTCTGAAAGTACCAATTTTTTGAAAGATTATTTAAATTCAAAGTTTAAAATAAAAGATCTAGGCGAGGCTACACAGATCTTGGGTATGCGAATCACAAGCGATCACAATGGGTATAGTGTTACATTAGATCAAGAACAATATGTGAATCAAGTCTTAAAACGATTTAATATGTCAGAATGTAAAAGTGCTAATACTCCCTTGGAGTGTAATAAAAATATTGTTGATCAGAATGTAAAAATATGTGATGAGAATTTGCCTTATCAGAAATTAATCGTTAATTAAATGTACCTGGCGGTATTAACTCGCCTGACATAGCATTTGCAGTTAGTTATTTAAGACAGTTTAATAATTGTTATACTCAATATCATTGGCAGCAGACAAAAGGAGTATTAAAATATTATCAGGGTACAAAAACTTTAGGATTAGGATTTAAAAAAGAAAATGTGGACCTAGAGGGTTTTGTCGATGCCGATTGGGCAAGCAATAATAATGATAGAATATCCTATACAGGATATATTTTTAAATTCTCTGGTTCTGCAGTTTCATGGGAAAGCAATAAGCCAAATGTTGGTCAACAGTAGTGGAGAGGGTATCGTTATCAAACTTATTAACAAGATGAATAAATTTAGGAGAAAATTAGTCAAACAAACGACTTATTGTCGTGAAATATTGTTTAATTAAAGTTTTAAATGAAATTTTAAACAAATAGACGTTTTGCCATTTTTGAGGGCTTTATCAGTAATATTAATGGATTGTTAAACATTAGTTATTGAATACATTCCGAAATAAAAACAATAGTATTAGCGAACCATACATTTTTTCCTTATGCATGTGTACTTACATGATTAATTTAATTCTTTCACGACATTTTTCAAAGTGTGTAAGGTAAAAACTTAATTAATAAATACAGTCATTATTATGCAATCCATATTTAGGGTTTAATTAATAAAAAAGACACAGAAAGCGAGCTCTTATGAAGGCAGAGTTCAAATGAATAAAGGTAAAGGAAGCTTGCAAGGTCGTTCACATATTTACGTTATCAAGCAATGCGCAAACATAGAAAATTCTGAAAATACAGGTGACATGAGCAGAGACGTACTAAGTTAAATTTGATTTACTTGAAACGTTAGTTTTAAATTTAATAACAATGGATATGAATGTAAAATATTACTGACTATAAACTCATCATAAATTTGGCCAATAGCAATTGAGAATTTTACTTAGTTACAAGGTATAGATAAACGGATATACCCTTGACGACGTGGTATAATCACTTCGGTTTTTCGTTGGGTTCAACAAAGCAACAATAATGGATAATAATGTAAATATAGAGCCATGATGTAATAACTGTCTCAAATTCGAGGTTATCAGGTTAAGTTTTGCGTCAGTTTTGACACAAACAGTGCCACCAACATAAACAGTGCCAACCTAAGAAATAAAATAATTTATTATTATCGGTCTATTCATTATACCGGGTGGCCATAAACATCTGAGATCTCGGTAGCCATGGAATTAGCTAATTATAAATGTTGCTTAGTATTATCTTTCAATTATAATAAGTATTGGTATAAAATGTAATAAAATGCAAATAAGAGGAGAGGAATGTGCCCCGGATTCTGCAGTTTAGCCTACGACTCGATTATAAAAATCTCCTGTTCTAACTTCAATACTTATTGCAATGTGTAATAATTTTTTCACAGATAGGAATTTTAGTTGTGATGTCATTAATGACATTTAGTTTAGTTGGATTCATCACTTTAATAAAGCAGTGTTGATTCCAAAGGTAATGTGATATCAGATATTTATGGCCACCCGGTATAATCGTAACGAATACCACTCGAGCAATCGAAAATAATGATTATTTTTCACTCGTAACTCGACGCAATCCTTTTTTGCAGATTGCGTCTCGTTACTCGTAAAATAATCGATTATTTTCGATGCTCTTGTGATATTATAACTGAATAAAATAAAAACAACAAAATAGTCAAAAATGTATTAGATAACAACTATATAGACAATTTAACATACAAAAACTTAATTTCTTATAATGGTCTTCCACCTAATATATATGGGCTACCCAAACTGCATAAGGGTAGGTAATATACCCTTAAAACCTATTGTGGCTTCATATATGAGCCCTACCTATAAGTTATCCAAATATCTTTCAAAAATCTTAACTAATATTACATCACTTAACAAATTTAGCATAAAAGACTCATGGAAATTTAAAGAGCACATTGACAACATAAAGCTAAAAAAAACCACAAACTTTTCTCACTGGATGTTGTTTCATTATATACCAATATACCGATTGATCTTGCTTTAAATACAATTAAAAACAACTGGAATCGAATAAAAAAATACACAAACATTCCTCTTACCGAGTTTTTACAAGCAGATGAATTTGTTCTCAATACTACTTATTTTACTTACAATAATACAATTTAGTCCCAAACCTTTGGTTGTGCTATGGGTTCCCATATATCCTCCACTATCGCCAAAATTCTAAATCAAAACAACGATTTCTCTCTTTATTTAAGATACGTAGACGATATCATAATGGCTACAGATTCAGTTAATAAACAAAATTTCCTTAACCTTTTCAACAATGTACACCCAAGATTAAAATTTACACTTGAAAACGAAAATAATAATGCCTCCATAAACATTCTTGACCTAACTTTAATCAGAAACACTAATGGAAATATATTCTGACGTTTTTAACGTTCGGGCTATTTAAAAATTATACGACGCTTCTTGTATCAAACATTTATTTACAATGATTAATTAGTTAAATATACAAGAATTATGAACACAGAATTACTTAAACTAACGAACTACAGACACTATTTCTAACAACGATACAATTATTTATTTGGCTATTTACGACTTAAACACTAACGATTTATATGGTATTTATCTGTTATTTATTTCACACACGGTTAATTTATATGGGAGCTCTACGCGTTTTGCTGCCGAATTCGAACTGAACTGAATTAGAACTCCGGCGGCCGTGTATTTATATTCGCGGAATAAATCCTTCGAGATCCATCTAGTTTTCGCTGGACCTTCTCGGAACCGCATGACGCATTCGCGTGTTAGCCAGCAAGGTCGCTGACATCACTCGTCTGCAGCTGCCTTTAAGGGCGCTGACGTCACGCGTCTGCACCTGGGGTCCAAGGTTGCAAGGTCCTTACAATATTAACGAATTGGTTTCGAAAAAACATAAAGACAGATAGATATCTAAACTTTAACTCTGATACCTCAATTAAATACAAAAAAGTAATTAACAGCTTGGTCGACCGAGCCATCAAACTATCTTCACAACAATTTCAGAAAAAACCTAGAAATCATTACTAAAATTTTAATATTAAATGAATATCCAATTTATTTTATTAAAAAACAAATTAAAAATCGAATCAATACAATTAACAATTACAATAAAATTAATCAATAGACCTACAAACAAATTGTTTGGGTAAAGAATTTAATAATTCTAACATTTCAAACCAAAAAAAATATATTTCCATTAATTATATCCCAAAACTTTCTGAAAAATTTTAAAAAGGACTAAATAAACACAATATCATAACAACCACAATACATCAGGTAAAAAAATGTTCACAAACTTAAAGGACAGGATTGAAAATAATATGCAATCAAATCTGGTTTATCAAATTGACTGTAATAACTGCAACTCTTTGTACATAGAGCAAACAAAACAGCTATTAAAACATAATATTAATCAACATAAATACTCCATTAAAATTAATAATTTATCCCCGTCTAATAAAAAAAACTGCACTGACAGACCACGCCAATAAATCGCTATATAAATTCAAATTTAATACACCTAAGATCTTACATAAGAGAGTAATTTAAAAAACGTCTATGCTTGGAAACGATTGAAATACAAAAAAGCCCAAATGCTATTAATTATAGAGCTGAAATTGATAACCTCAGTTCTATATATCATAATTTGTTTAAATAACATTTTGTCATAATTAAATTTAATATTTTACATTCATAATCATTGTTATTAAATTTAAAACGAACGTTTCAAGTAAATCAAATTTAACTTAGTACGTCTCTGCTGATGTCACCTGTTTTTCCGAATTTTCTACCTTTGCGCATTGCTTGATAACGTAAATATGTGAACGACCTTGCAAGCTTCCTTTATCTGTATTCATTTGAACTCTGCCTTCATAAGAGCTCGCTTTCTGTGTCTTTTTTATTAATTAAATCCTAAATATGGATTGCATAATAATGACTATGTTTATTAAGTTTTTACCTTACACACTTTGAAAAATTACGTGAAAGAATTAAATAAATCATGTAAGTACACATGCATAAGGAAAAAATGTATTGTTCGCTAATCCTATTGTTTTTATTTGAGAATGTATTAAATAACTAATGTGTAACAATCCATTAATATTACTGATGAAGCCGTCAAAAATGGCGAAACGTCTATTTGTTTAAAATTTTATTGAAAACTTTAATTAAACAATATTTCACGACAATATGTCGTTTGTTTGACTGATTTTCTCCTAAATTTATTCATCCAATTTTACGCAAGTCAAATTATAATTTTTTTAACTTATTAACAAGCTTCCTGTAGAACTACACATCCCAGGATACTAGTTTTGTGGTCCGGTCACGAAGCTAGACAACGAGTTGATCAAGGTATCAACCCTTTAGATTCATACTGCAAGACGCACGACATTGCCTATTCTCAAAGCAATAGTTTAAAAGAAAGGCACAAGATATTAGAAGAAGCAGCGTGGAATCGTTTCAAGGACGAGGACGCTAGCTTTGGAGAAAAGGCTGCTGCTTGGGCAGTAACAAGGGCGATGAAATCAAAACAAAAATTAAGCTTAGGAATGAAGCAGATAGCTTTTATTGGCGGTTTAATAACAAGAATTAGAAATGCAATTCGAGTCATCAACAAGGGAAAAGGGAAAGGTCTTAGCAAACGTCAACTAATTAAAGATTCCTTAATGGCAGCTAGAAGGATTGTTAAATCGATAGGAGGCAAGAAAAATATTAAACGGCCCCGAATAATACCAATTTCGGCAGTTACAAAAATAGAAGGAATTTACTTTTAATACCCATTTTCGCCGGTCTTTCAGCACTTGGAAGTCTTGCGGGAGGTGCTGCTGGTATTGTTAAAGCTATACGCGATAGCAATCGTAATAAAAGTATGAAAATTATTGCGAAAACCAAGAAAGGTGAAACGCTCTATTTGAAGCCGTATAGGGTAGTAAAAACCAAGATAGGCGAAGCGCTCTATATGAAACCGTATAAGGTCGGCGGCGGAAGCGAAAGCAAAAACGTCAGATTCCAGGAGGCAGCGGCATCAACAAACGTCCTCGAAAAAACTAGATAACTTGCCTCGAAGAGCTTTAACCAACATTGATTTGCAAAAGTATGGAAAAGCCATCCCTAATAGTCTTCGTGGAGTATTTATGCGCAACTCATTGCCATCAAAGCCGCTGCTGCACAAACAGCGTGGCATCATCAATTTGGATGACAATAGAGGGCCAGGAACACATTGGGTGGCATATAAAAAAGACGGCAACCGGATTCTATACTACGACCCATTTGGAGATCTAAGACCTTCAGTGGAACTGTTGAAATATTTTCGAAGCTGTAAAATATTTTATAATTACGATCAAGAGCAGCAATATAATACATTCACCTGCGGTCATTTGTGTTTGAAGTTTTTGTATAAAAGAAGCGAATCGATTAATGTTTAATTAGTCATTCTTTATGATTCGAACGTTGAATATAGAAGGCAAGGGTAGTATTATCTCTACAGGAGATATATTTCCTCCAATAAAATTGGATTCAAATTATACATACTTCTTGGGTTTGGTTAACTTATATACTTGCCATACTGTTCGTAACATTTTCCAGGGAAATAATAAGATTTATTACGATGCCAATAAGGAGATAACAATAGAAAGCGGCAGTTACGAGTTGGACGAAATAGCTGATTATATAAAATCAAAAATTAGCGTTAATCCCGATGAGGCGGAAGCAGCTTTTAAATTGAAAGCGAATAACAATACATTAAAGTGCGAAATTGAGTCTATATATGCATAGATTTCAGCAAATCGGGCAGTATTGTTCGTATGCTAGGATTTGGTAGTAGAGTTTTGGCTGCAAATACGAAGCACACTTCCCACGAAGACGTAGATATAATTCGCACGTAATCTAATTTCCAGTGAATGTTACCAAAATTAGTAATATAAGCTTTAGGTTTGTAGATTATCGCAGAAATTTAATAAACCTTTCCAACGATACATTCAGTAGTGTTCGATTGGAACTTATATGCGAGAAGGCGGTGGGAAAATGGGTGTAGATTTTATCTATAAAAGAGGATATTCATATAAACAACATTCCATTCAGAAACAGCATTGTTGTTAACAAGACGCGTCAGCAGCAGCAGCATCAGCAGGCTCATTGACAGATAGTGACGTGCATGTGCCCCAATCGCTGGGCTATACAGTATTATCAAAACAAAGCCGCAACTCTGCAAACTATAAAATTAGAAGCTAAAAAATAAGATTTAGTTCACTCTGATTATAATGATAAGGATAAGTTGAGCATTTTTAAAAGGCCTTATTACGACGCTTCAATTACTAATCAAGATTATCATATATACTTGCCGTTTACCTTGAATGCAAATCATTTTGATGCTATCTGAATTGAAATTCAGAGCTCCGATATAATAACGTCTATTCATGACAGTTACATCAGTATTAAAGGCACATATACGCCAATAACTGCTGGGAAGCTGTTTACTATTGTTAATAATGCGGCATATTTTTTCTTTCCTGAAATGCAATTGATTTTGGGCAGTAGTCAGGTAATAGATATTTGTAGGCAGCCTGGAATGGTGAGCACAATTAAAGGCATAGTGTTGCACACCGCAGACGAATTGGAGCTGAGCTGTACTAGCTGTGACAAGACAACAAACGGCGTTGAACAAGTTTCCACAGATGGTCGACTTTCATGTATCATCCCATTGAACAGTGCCGGTTTAAGGTACTTTAGCGCCCGGTGCTACTTGTGACCGCCGACGCCGCCCCTACCTATCTATGTTTTTGTAAATTAGTAATTTAAACAATCTGAAATTGTATTTGTATATTATGTTTAAAAAAAGGGTTCCGAAATCCAAAATTATGTATTATAGATAACTTTACAGAAAACATTAGTAAAAAATAAAATTTAAAAAAAAACAAAAACTAATAAGAAAATACACACAAACCAAAAGGCTAATAGTTGGTTTTTATTTGTAAGACTAAGGTAAGAAAAAAATATAAAAACGAAATAACATTTTTAAACATTGGGTCACATTCGTAATAAAATACAGCAGAAGAGTTTTACTCAGTTTTACAAAAGTCGCTTTCTTGCTTTTAAATATGAAAAGGTTTGTATTAGCTGGTTAGTGTCTACGGTGCTTAAAATGTCCGAATTTACTAATAATATGGTTAAAGAATTGAATTATTCTTGGGAAATTGTATTTCGAAGATAGGTTTTAACCCGTTTCAGCGTGGAAAATGAGCGCTCCCCACTAGCATTCGTAACCATTATCGAAAAAAAAAAAACAACGAAGGCATACATTTATATTTGGGAATGAACATGTTAATTTATTTTCATGTAACAATTTCACTTAATGTTTGGGAGATTCAACTTTAACTTCATCACTTAGTTCGTTGAAGAACTTTTGAAGTGAATACATTATTCAGCAAAATATTCGTCTAAGTCGTCTATATATGTATCTTTTAATTTTTGTGCATGTAATACTATATCTTTATCATTTAACTTTTTAAAATTAAACAAAAATTCGAATAAATCTGAACATGTTTTGTACACTTGGGATCTACGATTAATTTCAGACTGAAGATGATCAAGAATTGGAAGGCAACTCTGTGTTCTTATTTTCTCTCTACGTCTTACTCTTAAAGTAACTTCTGTATTTGGTTCCCCTAAATGCCTTTTTCTTTTAATGCTTCGTCGTTCCATGCAGTTTTGGTTGTCTGTTAAAGCTATTCCTTTTGACCTATTGACCAAACTCGTTTCGTCCATATTGAAAGTACTGGGCAAATGAAGATAAAAGGTTGAATGTGGTACTTATATCCATATTTTCTTGTTGAAGAGCCTTATTTACATCATTAGTTCGGTGTAAAATGTCCAACCAAAATGTTAAAAGAATGTAATTTTCAAGAAGGTCTAATTTCTCGGCAGAAGAAAACGCGTCAACTCTTACAACACTGTTTTCTTTTCTATCTTGACATATTTGTTCTAAACATCTTTTTATTGATACGTAACTGTGTTTCAGGGCTTCAGTGGCATCAAATCGTGATTACTACTGCGAAGTGTTAACTCTCTTACGTGGAAGAGACATATTTTCAGAATCTCTTATATATTTAGATAACGACTTCCATTTGTATGAAGATTCAGTAAAAAACGTGTAAGATTCCTGTGAATTCATTGCAAATATCTTTGGATAAATAAGAAACAGTGCCCTTTCCACGATTGGCAAGTTTTCTTATACGGCTTTCTAAAAAAAGGCTATATTCGGACAAAAGTTCTATAGCATACAAATAATTGCCATTATGATACTCTCCTATAAATGCCAACTCTAGTGTTGCTAAAAATTTTATAACGCCAAATATCGTTTTTAGGACTTTAACCCAATATATCTTTACAGAGATTTTCTTTTTGAAGTTATTATCAATTCATCCAGTAGGTAATTAAGGACCGGGCGGTATATATTCTCAGATTGTTTAAATGCTAAGAGGTTCGTTCGTGTTCATCAAACCTGTATGACTTTGTGTGCAAGGCCGGGACTTGTATGACTCGCTTATTATTACTCTCGTCAAACGCGTCCGGTCTCACCACATAAAGTAACACTTTTACTCCTAATAACATAATATACAAATATACTATGCCGGACATGATAATATGCTTACTTCGTCGTCGTGCCAACTTTATTAAGTGCGAGTGTGAGTAATACTAATATCGTAGGTGACCGCTAGAGTTATACCAGCGTACACAAATCCATGGAGGTTAGAGAGGAGGAGATGGAACGATTTGTTGCGAAAGTGGCCGCTTTTCGTGTCGTAAGTTCTCTAGTACAGCTATACGTCACCGCGGCGTGAGTGTTCCACTTGTGGCTGAAAATCGTATGCTTACCGTGTTTACTACGTTTAAATTTAACAGTTTTTATGTATTACGGTTATCAAACGTGTTGTAATGTCGTCCAATTGTTTTGTGCCGGGTTGCAAAACTGGTAATGGAAGTATGAAAGCGTGGAATAAGAAAAATGGATTGGAAAACCCTAGTTTTCCAATATTAAAATTTTCCATGAGGGGTAGCATATGAGACTTTCCTACAGAAGTTTTCGACAACACTAAAAATGCTTTGGTCAAAAAATAAAGACATCGTGGTCCTAAGAGGTTTCAATATTAATTTTAACAAGCCAGATAGTTCCTACAACAAATTTAATGACCTGCTTTTATCGTATAATATGTACATCACACTGAGGGGTCCTACAAGAAATAAAAATTGTATCGACAATATTGTAAAAAATCTTAGTACTTTGGTACACACCGCAGACCTAATATTCATTTAGCAGACTACAATCGTGGAGAAATTATACATATTTTTAAAAAGAGCTATACTCAAACAAACAAAAAAACTGTAACAGTTAAACCAATAATAGAAGTGGGACTAAATAAATTCTATAAATATATGAGTTAAGTACATTGGGATTTTGTTATAAAGTTTTGGTTCTTGATGTAAAATTTGATAAATTAAAATTTACAAATTTGCTACAAGAAGCATATCTAGCTTCCTTCAAAAGTAAAACGATTAAGATACTAAATAGACCAAAGTTTGTAAATTGGTTTACTGACGAGACAATGCGAGAATACCTAAGATATTTAAACGTTTGCAATTTTAATGTGTAACTTTTATCTATACTCTGTGTAACAAGTTTTTATAAATGCATTGTAACGTATATGTACGTACATTTATTTTCTATTATATAATAGTAGCACAAATTAAATTACTTTAATAGTGTTGCTAGCTACAACGTATCCACTATTCTCAAAAATGCATTCACATCATTTAAACTGTTAACCTGGAGAAATTTGATTAGAAGAAGTTCAGCACCTGTGACAAAAATGGTTATATGTGAATCAGAATGTTAACACATTTTGTACATAATTCTGAGCTGTACTCATCAAACGAGACCTTCATAACTGAAATTACATAAAATAAATTAGTTCCTTGAATGCAATGCATTAATATGTACAGAGTGGTTTAAAAAGAGCTACATGTAGCTGCCTTTCGAATTTGCATGTGAATTTGTAGGTAACGCTATATTCTTTATTGTCCTCAAACTAACCAGAGCTGTCAATACTTAAACAGATTCACAATTCTGGCTAATTTGAGAACTACAAAAAATATACCAGCACATAAAAACTAACATGGAAAAATTCAAAGGCAACTAGATGCAGCTCTTTTTTAATCAGATTGTATATTATCAGGAAACTCTGTTTACAAGAATTAAACAAGTTAGCAATATTCATAATGCATAAAACTGGGCTTATGATAAATATGAATGGTAAATATAAACGTTTAGCTGACAAATTTTACCGTTTCCTCTATGAATTAATCAAAATTGCACCTGTTCCCATTGCATTCGCGGCAAAAACAAGCCCAGACTGCAACACTTGCGCCTCTAGTGGGGAATTTGGTCACTAAGAACTAGACAACACAAAATAGTGCCATTTCAATATGACATCGGCGCATTTCGTTCCATCTCCTCCTCTCTAACCTCCATGCATAAATCAAACAAGTAGAGCCACTCATTGTTGGTTCCTTTGATGTCAAAATTCCGATTTAGATGACCTTGAACGGCTCCTGGGGAGGTACTTTCCGATAATACTAACAGATGGCGCCACTACTTGATCATAAGTTATGTATTCATACTAATAATAATCACAGTATACGTATTGTGACCAATGACCAATGTACACTAGTGATAAGATAATTAGTCAAGCTTATATAAACTAGGATTGTAGCAAATAAGTTCAGTTCTACTTCTGCATCTTAACTTTAACATTGTTATAACGATTGTATTACTCCGTTATTTTTGGAAATAAATATTTTTTTCCATTTTCTCGTATAAGAAAACATCATTCATATCATGATTGGTAGCAGAGGCAGTAAAACTGGCTCCGATTGGTAGAACTTTGTGCTGCAATCTTATAGTTAAGCTCAGAAATACCTCCCAAGGCACTGTCCCAGGCACTCTAGACTAGTTCGAACATTTGACATGAGTGTCTCTACTTGATGTATGTACACTGGTTATACTAGCGCACTCCGCGCGCCGCCCAAGACAAATTTACCGCCCGGTTCTACAGCACCCAATAGCACCCATGTAAAACCGGCACTGCCATTGAACACAGTTTTCTGGTTTGCTGAAGATTATCGAAAAGCTATATTAAATATGAGATCTGAGCTTTTATTAATACGTTCAAAGAATGATTTAAATTCTTATAAAAGCGAGATGGGAGATGGCGAAACCGAAGTTGATTTTACTATATCCAAAATTTCGTTGGAAGTTCCTCATATTACACTACGCGATGAATTAAAACTCAATCTAATGAATGAGCTAAAAATGAACCCGACTATTGTAATGGCATTTAGACAATGGGACTTTCACGAAAAATACTATGGAAAAGAGCTGCATAAGTGTTTGCTCACTTACAGCGAGTATAAAAGTTGCCCAATCTTCGTAATAGATTGTTCTAGGCAGCAAGAATCTCTGAAAGATTCTACTGTTGATATAAGGCTAGAATTTGAATCCTCAAATAACTTTGCGGCAACAACTAAAGCTTATCGTTTAATTTTGCACGATGGAATACAATCCCTTCACTGAAGATGTTACGAGATATATTCACACATCTTTTTAACTATAAATTTTGAGCTATTTTAAGACTCGACTGAATCATGAAAACCGTTAAATAGAAATTCTGCTTACCAATTTTAGATATCAATGTTCGCGACCGTCGATGTTCCGTAACATCGAAACACTGTGATCTATTGTCATCATCAATTCGATGCATTATTTGCGGTCCTTCTAATTGCGGCAAAACGAATGCAGTGATTAGCCTAATAATAGATCCAAACGGGTTAAGATTCCAAAAGGTTTGCATATATTCATAATTCCTTAATCAGGCAAAATATCAATTTTTACGGGAAGATCTTAAGTCGATCGATGGCTTGGAATATTCAGAATATAGCGAAAATGATGTAATTATATCGCTAGATAAAGTGAAAGAAGATACTTTATTTTTCGACGATATCGTATGCTACAAGCAAGACAAAATCCAAAGGTCCATTTACTTGACATCCTCACTGTCAGTGCCAATTTTTAAAAAATGTCTACACTATACTTCCAAAATAATGTGTTTTTTATTAAACTGTACATTAATTTAGTTATTAAAATGTGAAAAACAGCAGTGGTGCCAACATACTGTCAGTTTCACAGTGCGGATGTCAAGTAAATGGATAATACCGTTGCCAATATTACCTGTCAGTATAAAACCAATATTTGAACATTTTTACCTCCTTTTACAATAAAGGAAATATTGGATTCACCTCAAACATTCGAAATTGAGTTTTCAACAGATGTTCACGTTTTAGACTCCCCTGAACACAAAAAAACTGTTTTTGCTTGGTGGTGTATCTTTGTGTCTGTCTGTGTGTCTGTTTGTGTGTCTATCTGTGAACATAATATCTCAGAAACGAAAAGAGGTATGGCGTTGAAACTTCATATATAAGTTTTGTGTACCTACTATCTAGATGTGACAGCAAGCTTTTGAAGAAAACCGCATAACAGAAGTATGGTGATTACTCTTGTGATTTTTCAGTTTTTTTCGTTTTTTTTTTCAAAAACGGCTTTAACGATTTTTTCTAAACTTTACGTTTTTATTACATTTTTAATATCTATTGATGTGAGATAGGTCATTTTCCAGTTGAATACCTCTAAAATGGATACACTTTTGTTTGTTTTTCTTTCTCTATCACACCAGATTTTTATTATTGTGTTGCAGCCAACAGCTAATTGAGGTGCATATATTATGGTTCATTCAAATCTTAGTTTAATTGTGGAAACAACTACTAGTTACTGCCGCCAATAACAAAAAATCTGTAAAGGGGTTTACACGGAACTTACCTCGCGCGAATTAGGTCAATTTGCAAATTAGAAAAAATGGTTTCCGCTGGGATTTGAACTCTGCCGCATCTGCGTAGCGATCGTACCGCATCGATAAGTCGTATTGCGCCATCCACCCTTATTGAAATGATGCGGCGCGCGTCTCTATTTAACGGAACGTTCTTATTGTTGAAACGTTTCGACTCTTTTGTGACATTATCCTGTATATGTTGTGTCCTATTTTCGGCAAGTGTAAGCCTGACCTATGTGAAAATTATTACTTCCATCTATTTCAAAGCTAACGCAAAAATAAACAAAACTTATTTTTTTTAAGACGCTTGCCCTGTATATTATTGTCTGGAATTTTATCGGTTTCATGCCAGGTAAACATAATCTGCATACAAAATATCGTCATCCTCCAACAAATAGTTTTTGAGTTATACGGCGACAGACAGACAGACGGAATTGATAAAACCTGTTTTTCGTCATCTAGAGACCCTGAAACGTAAAGATCTGAAGGTGAATTTTTTGCGATTACAATACTTCCTTCTTCTAGACGAGGGAAGTAAAAATGGAAAAAAATAAGTTACTGATGAAGAGATGTAATACTCAATGATTCCTAAAATATGTAGCATATTGATGCTTAAAAATACGAAAATTATTTTTTAATCTTTAAAAACAATTTGACGTTTTACACCAATTTTCATATTTTTTTGTGGAATATCAAGTACATATATTTTTATATTTACTTATATAAAAACATTAGAAGCAGATCCATTGCCTGTCTAAGAAATATCCAACTATTTACCTTTAGGCGCCTGAGGCATCAGTGCAAGTCTCCGTATCTCCGTTAAGGCTCATAAGGACAGGGGGTAGGCAACACATTTTACAAGAATATATTATTTGAAATGTAATAAACTTGTAATGTTATTTCTGCCTGTCTGAATCAACTTGGAAGATGCCTGGCTACATTAATATGAATCTTAACTATATTACTTGCGGTTTACCAATATGTTGTGCTTATATTCAATTTTGATCAGGTAGAAATTAATAAAATGTGATTTTTCAATTGACTAAATATTAACTACAAGAGTGGCACTTTTTAAAAAATGGTGATGTACAAGGGTGTATAAACACAATTAATACCAAAATCAATATTGACAATATACTTTGACATTCATTTAAACCCGGAATCATTCAAAAACCGTATCTAAATCTAACAAAATTACTAAACACGGTACCAAAATGCCCCATTGCGCTCTGCTCAGGTAGACGGGTTTTTAGCCTAGAGCGTTCTGAGCTAAACGAGCAGATTAGAAATCCGCGAAACGCAACAGATTACACCGGTTTGGGTCTCGTTCTTCATTTCAAATGCTGATTAGATATGTCATAATATCCGCCGAAATTGATGAATAAACATAGTAAAGACATAATAAATATTGCTGTGTAAACATCGATTATAATATAAACACACTGCAAGCAAATACTATCTAATATTAGGTAGTCTTTGCTGCAAGCACAGTATCACCACCGAATGCGCTACGATAATAGCAAATACGGATTTTTTTAAATTTACGATTACAAGAAGTAGACGGCGAAGCCGACAAAACTTCTATCTATTTAAAGATTTGGAGAAAAGGTAAAGATATTTTTCTTCAAACGGCAGTAAAATATGGCATTATACTGCTGGATTGATGATGCTAAACTGTTACTTTATTGCCAAGCGGCAGATAATATTATCTGCCGCTGACGAGATCAAGTAATTTTCTTAGAATTTTGTTCACAAAGTTGTAAATAATTTGTTATAAAAACGTTTGAAGAAAAAATACTATATGTTATTCGGAGCAAAAGTATCTTTATGTGGCTCGGCTGTACTTATCTGCCTCGCAAGCTCGGCAGATAACCCGTCCAGCCTCGCCACATAAAATATAACTTTTGCTCCTAATAACATAATATACTATTTTATTAATTGGCTTCTTGGTCAGCTGACTAATGATGTTATTACTTTTATTCATAATCAAATAATTAGCCGTTACATGTCATTACCGTTATCGCACCTAGATTCTATTTAAAGAAAATTACTTTCGAATTCATAGTGTAAGGTATTCCAAGAAATCTGTTGCAGAATTAATATTTTAGAAATCCGTTACTTTCTATACATTTTTCTAAAAAAAAATGAACTAAACTTCACTTTAAATGCCCATATACAGTGAGAATAATGTAAGACTGTACATGGCTGAATTATACAAAATTAGACATAGGGAATTTACTTAATGTTACCATGGTATTGGTAAACAAAATAGCAACACAGTGACTACAGAAAAAACCGGCAATTGTTACTAGCATGGGTAAATTGATTAATGCTAAAATAAAGTTGCCAATGTATAATCTTACATTATTCACACGGTATGTATGTTTTTACTTCCTTTTACGATAAAGGAAGTATTGGATTCACCCCAAAAATTCGAAATTGAGTTTTCAACAAATCTTCACGTTTTAGAGTTCCCTGATCCCAAAAAAACATGTTTTTGTTCATTGGTATGTTTGTCTGTATGCCTGTTTGAGTGTATGTCTATCTGTCAGTCTGTCTGTGAACAGAATATCTCAAAAACAAAAAGAGGTATGGCGTTGAAACTTCATATATAAGTTTTATGTACTATGTAGATAAGACAGCAAGCTTTTGAATAAAAACGCATCACCGGAAGTAGGTGTTTACTCTTGTGATTTTTCAGTTTTTTCGATTTCTTCAAAAACAGTTGTAACGATTTTTTTCAAACTTCACATTTTTATTGATGTGAGATAGGTAATTTTCTAGTTGAATACTTCTAAAATGGGGTTCTTTGTTTGTTTTCTATTTTTTTAATTAACTCCTATTTTAAATAGAACACCAGGTATATTATTACATTTTTTAATTCAGATTAAAATTTTAGAGAAAATTTGTCTCTTCAACTAACGCTCTATTTTGTACCGTTTTTGTAGAATTTTGAATTTTTGAAATATTTTGACAAATGCTTAAAAATTAAAAATAAAAGTTTTGGCTAATTATAAGATCACTGTAAGAGGAAGTTGTGTGAGTGTATCACATCAGATTTTTATATAGTGTATTAAATTAAAAATCGCAGCTATTTCAATTTAATCACAAAGAATTAATGGTTATAATTATCCTACGTAACCTAACAAAATCGAAACTAAATTTTTTTGTCACAATCATTAACACACCGTTCAACATTAGTCAGTTGGATTAGAAACGGCATTTATAACACTGCTATGAAAAGTAATGACGTTTGACGTACGAAATGACATTCGGTACTTATTTGTCAAATTGAATTATAAGAATATCAAATCAATACAAAGAGTAAATAAATCTGGAAGAACGAGCTTTACCGAGTTCATCTACCCCAATCTATACCATAAAATCTGTGGTCTCTTTGTTTGTATGTATCTTTGTTCGCTACTCCTCTGAAGATACTGGACCGATTAAATTGTATGATAGCTTAAAATTTAGCAAATTTTTAGACTTAGATCGTAGGCCGGTTTTTATGAACAACTATTTTAGGTCGAAATATTTCGATAAATTGTATTTATCGTCCGATTTGGCTCATATTCAGAATATATGTTAGTTACGTGGAAAGAAATATTTTTAAAAAATGGCCTGGTAGGTGGAGCTGGAGTCGAGATATTTATGGTCTAATTTGGCTCATATTCAGAAGATGTGTGTACAAAAATAAATTATTTTTGGGCAGCACAACGTTTGCCGGGTCTGCTAGTCCATTATAGATAACTATTTTCTAATTTCCCCAACATTCAACTGGAAAATGTCATGTCTGTCATGGTATCGCAAGATATACTGTTATTATCAACGCCAGGTTTAATTTTATTAAAAATACCATGCATCTGAATATAAACATGTACATGTTGAAATCGAACAATAAAGAATAATGAAAAAACTGTAGGGACAGTACATAATTAATGGATGAATCAGACAATATTATTGTGAGCCACCATGTAATTTATTAAAATTTATTTACTTGATTAATCATTTTATAAATTATTATCGATTACGACATTTTAGTACAT